>JAJJWW010009597.1:0-93707 GCA_023531295.1 Papaver armeniacum | reverse complement strand
GTTCTCTTTCAAGCTACTATGAATTTTTGTCTGCAGAAGTAATTATGGGATAATATATAAGACCTAAAAGCAATTTCTTTATGAAGAACATATCTATCAATATCAGTCCTTCATGAGGCATGCATCAGTATTGATCATTACTCCTTAATTACACAACTACAGCACACCTATATATATTATTCTTTTGGATCGGTCAATAGGAAAGATTTATTCGAACAACGCACACAAGCCGTGTGTAGGCATATACAACTAAAGAGAGCACACAAGATCAGCTAAAACAGAAACACAAACAAGAACTAAAAGCGTAGAAAAATATTAAAGAACAAAGTGATACCGTTACTTGCAGTCTGCGAACCTTAACAAGAAGGCCAACCACTTCAAGCAATTTCATCTATCTCCTTGAAAGTTAAACTCTTGTGATTTTTCTCAGCATCGTTAAACATGACGACGGTTTTCTTTCGAAGATGATCTTATTAGACGGACACCTATATATTAGACAGCATCGTTAAACATCGTTAAACATCTATCTCCTTGAAAGTTAAACAGCACACCTAAAATAAAATCTTTGAAAAAACTAGACTTGAATCAATGATCTTATTAGACCCACCAGAAAGCCTCATCCAGAGGACATATGACTCGCACAACTCACGTCTTTGTATAGACTGTAATCACTTTCTCTAGATACTATGAACATTGTGTTGGGATCTTGCAACAATGAACAACACGTTAGATGTATCAAAAATAATATGTAAAGAACTAATGCGAAACAACTCTCCGAAATAACTTGACGAGGGGGCGAATCACGGGTTCAACAAGTTGTCCTTAACACATTAGTTCGCGGGTATCTCGAGTTGAGTAATGCTAAACCCCTCCATGACGAAGATGTGTCCGAGGATAAGAGCGCCCGATATAACTTGAGTTAGCACAACGCAAGTTACCCTCTCTTCGAACTCGACAACGGGGATGGAGGTAAAAACGTCGGAGAAACCCTAGAATAGAAGAAGAATTTTTCGGTGTGTAGAAAACAGAATTTCGAGTTGTATTTAAAGGAGAAGATACTTGCAAATCAAGTTAGGTTTTGGTTTTGGTTAAAAACTAGTAAAACACCTAAAGAAAAACTCGCCCAAAAAATAAATCCGAGCAGAAGAGGAACTTGGTGCATGGCATACGCGCATATCGCATGGGTCAAAATTTGTATTTTCGCCCTTCGCTCCACCCACAATGTTGTTTTACAACATATCCATAAGCATATGGCTATATAGTGGAGCTCCTTCTCTATTATACCCAATGTGGGACTAAAGAGAGATTCATTCACTCATAAAATGAGCAAGTATCCTTGGACCCATAGGTCACTAGATCGAACCACACCATTGACACCAAGACCAAAATATTTTTATTAAAACTCATTTTTCTCCCACACATTGTTACTGAGAGCCATTTCCCTTTGCTAGAAAGTAATTTAGTTCACCCCAGAAGAGTTAGTACGTACACCAAGCAATCTCTTTATCCCAAAAACTGCAATTAAAATTCATTTTCCACAAGAGACTTTTTCCATATGAACTTTGAAAAAGAAATGTTCTTCTATTTTGCGATGAAAAGGCGAACACGTAAGGAATAAGCTCTTGGATATATGCTGAGCTGTTGGCCTTCCCCGCAAGGCTGTCCTGATCGTTGGTGTTCACCTATACTGCTGGAGCAAAAGCGGGTTCACATTTAGTGTGTCGCCTTAACGAAGTTTTTAGGCCCATGTAAATTTTGGGTCTCACATTCTCATTGTCAAGTTTGGGATACATTTTGGTTCCGATTATTTTGGTATATTAGGGTTATCTCAATACGCCTATATAAAGATATATAGCCAATCCCTTTATCTCATCCATAACATAAGGTACGTAAATAGTGTTAGGTTGTTGGCGGCCACTGGCCGATATCCCTTTTCATCTCAACTTTAGAAGAAAACCCTTCTATGCTAAAGCTTTCTAGTTCTTTGTAGAAGATCAACATAGAACAATGAGATAGAAGAAACTGAGGATGTGTCTAAAAAGTGTTCACGCCAACGGGGAATATGAAGTTGAAAAGGTTATAGGGATCTGTTATAATAACCCAAACACGAACGAAGAAGAACCCTAAAACTTTTTCATCTTCGTATTCTCCATTGGCAACCGGTGGACACTTTGAATCTTATTTTTATTTCTTCTGTCTCATGGTTGTCATGGTTGTCGGTTGATCTTCTTGTTGGAGAACATTCGGTTCTCCCTTTCGTCGGATACGTACGGATACAAACAACTAGATGCTGGTCGTTGTATAGATTAAAGACGCACGTGAATATCAGGATGGTATATATATATTTTTTTTTTAAGAAAAACGTTGATTGTTCTTTATTTCCGGTGTCTAATTTAAATGTAATAATGAATTACGGAATCTTTCGAGGTCAATCGACTTTATTTTGAACGGTCGTGCTAGGCGGATAGCTACTTGATCGCCACTTTCACGCGCTCTCTGAGGTGTCAAGGCGACGTGTTCCAGTGAGTTGGATGAATGTGTCCCACTGTACGAACAAAGTCCAAAGAGTCAAAGACATACTGAATTTTGCTGTTATATACTGTAACTCTTTTTTTCTTCTATGAAATCAATTTATGTTCTTGTACTGGCATCTTCTCTGGTAATCTGAACTTAGTAGAAAACTTATTTTTTAATCTCTACAATTTCTGATTAAAAATTGTATATCTGATCAAAAATTGTCTCCAATCATCTGAAAGAATACTTATTTTTGATTTAATCTCTGGAACAATTTATCGACCTGGTTTTTTCTTTGAGCTAATCAGGTTTATGATTCTCAATGTAAGGTATCATACACAAAACCAAAACCCCCAATAATCCAACATTTTCTCCTGCTGATGAGGGGAATGGTTCATCAGTTCCTCATCTTTTCCGATCTTCTTCTTCTTCTCGAGTTCCTTGAGTATAAAATCCTAAATTTATATTTCCTGTTAATTTAATCAGAACAGCTATCAATTCAATTCAGGGATTTTGTGTTAGATTTTCAGAATAACAGTCATAATTCCAAATCAGAAAATCAAAAACTGAGCCAAATCAAGATGGTTATTTTAAAAAATTAAAAAATTTGGTATTGGGGGTTAAGTTGAAGTAAGTTTTTTTTTTTTTTGCAAATAAGTTGAAGTGAGCTTATCAATGGATCTGTTTGTGTTCTTTTCTTTCTCATGATTTTCAAAAAAAGTCAACATCTTTGAAAATCTCTGATTACCCATTGATAAGCTAAATGTGGATCTGTTTATTCGATATTTACAGCCACTGAATTTCATCTGAGACGAAGACGAAGAAGGCTAAAGGAGAGAGAACAAAAATAAGTCAAGAATTTTTATTGTACCGCATGGAGTTATTTCTCTTTCCTAATTGAGTGACGTGTGAGGCTAGAAATCGCAATTAGCTAGAGATCAGTGCGTTTTCTAACATTTTCCTATTTTCTCCTCGATTTCCCAATTCTTCGACAAGATTAGATTTCGGATTTTTTTAGAGTTAGCTGACTCCATCGGCACAATATTGCTAAGCCACACTTCCAATGAATAAGGCCAATAGCCCCACTAAAAAACCGGTACAGGATAGAACTATCTATTGCAATATTCTTTGGTTCTTTATTAATAAAACAAAATATTACTCCCTCCGTTCCATTTTACTTGATTTTAGGGTTTTATGTTGAAAATAGATGATGAGTGTTTAAACCTTTTTCCCAAATTCTCACTAATTTGCCCTTGCTTTGGAGTCATATCATACCATTAATTTTCAATGAAATCAGTAGATGGATAATTAATCTAATTTTTAAATCCACTCCATGGAGAATATAACTCTATCCCAAGTAAATTCTGGCAACGGATTAAGTAATTTACACTAAATACAAAAACTAAAAACTAGATGTTTTAAATATTTAGGAACCTATTAATATGGGTAGATTTGGAAAAAAAATTACTCTCTATGTTATTTCTTAATCTGCGTGAAAAACTCTACAACATCAAGTAAAATGGAACGGAGGGAGTATTCTTTATCTCATTTGTTATCTGTTGTGATATTATTCTTTATCTCATTTGTTATCGGTTGTGAATGTGAATTTATGGGTGAGAAGTGCCGAGATCAAGCCTGTCATAGGGGCCGCATGGTTTATTAGAGGGACGGCAGTGTGATAGTAATGTCCCTCTAATTGGTTAGGGGATGTCCTATAGGGGGTGTAAATTGACTAGATTACCCTCCCCATTTTTTAACCTAAATCAAAGCTAAATTGAAAATTTGTTTTCTTTGTTCTCTCTTCTCCTCCTCCCATCAACCGTAACCTCCATTAAAACTCAAAATTTCATCGTCTTCAATAAATCGACGATTCGAAAATTAATCAAGTGTAGTGTAATGACTTATATAAGGTATGTTTTGAAAACCCAGTTACGATTTGGTTTATTTGTTCGATTTAAGTTTAATTTCTATCAAAAATTAGGGTTTTAGATGAAAATTAAAATTGAAATTGAAATTTCTGGGTTTGTGTGAGTTACGGTTGATTTTAACTCAATTACGAACCGTAACTGGAGAGTTTGGTGTTGCTAATTACCAATCGTATGTATGTTCTTATATCTGAGAATTTTATTCGGTTACGGTTGGTAACCATTTTAGTTTACGAACCGTAACTTCTCGGTTGGGTTGTGAAACATTGATTACTGCTTAGTAACTCGATTTGGTTGGTATCGAGCATTAGGTTACCAACCGTAACTGAGTTACGGTTCGTATCGGGTATTTAGTTACCAACCGTAACTGGTTTTACGATTGGGTTTTATTCAAATTTAACCAGTTACGATTGGTAGTTCATCTTTTACGAACCGCAACTTCGATTTACAATTGGTTATGAGAAAAATTCCAACCGTAATTAGCTCTGAAAATGTAAAAATATTGAATTTTTTACGTACTTTAGATAACTTTGAGCAACAAAAAGCTAGGTGGGACTAATTTAGAAGTATACCCGATCATTTCAGGTCCTGGTTCTTCATTTTGTAGGTTAATTTCTTCAATTGATTGAGATTGACCTTTTCCTCTAAATTTTTTTTTTTAACTCTAAAAATTTGATTTTGGTTTTGATTTTGAGTTAATATAAGTGAAATTAATCATTAACACTAAACTTGATTATCATCACTAAACTAGGTTATCAATTATGAGGGTTAATTTGTCATTTCCTGTTTTTTTTGGATAAGGGATTCTTGAATTATCATGTAATGACCCTTTTTGTTCTAGTATAATGCCGCCCCTTTAGTAAACCATGCCGCCCCATAACAGAGCTGAGCCTAGTTAGCAATTCGGGGTACGGGTAGTAGTTCGGGCGGCATACGTACGGGAATTATACGGATTCGGATAGGTCGAATTCGGTCAAAAATCCGGTCAACGGTTCGTTGTTGAATGATGGTTCAGGCTTGACTTACGTACGTGCATATTCGTTTGATAAATGTGAGTTCGGTACTTAAAAGTCGGCTTACATGTATGATAAATTGATAAGTATTATGACCTTATTACGAGACTAATAAGATGGAAAAAAATTTTAGCGTGGTTATTTTACAAGAAGTAAACAATTTAATCGCATAAATGTATTACAAAACGAATTTATAGACTTTTAAACAAAAATCAACACATAAAACACTGGTTAAACAACTACCAATAGAAAATTTTAACTGAATAATTGTATTTAAATATAAAGTATATACAAAATCAAACAAAAACCAATCGGTCGAGAGTTACCTACGGAGAGCGAGGTTGGGCGTTCGATGATCTAGTTCGGAAATATCATTCGGATTGATCGGTTCAGATACGTTCGAATCATTCGTGAGCTCCATATAATCCGGGAACTAGGTTAGGAGTTCAAATAGTTCGGAAATATCTTTCGGATAATGTCAGTTCGGATACGTTCGCGAATCGTTCTCAAATGACTCGGAAAATTACTAACTAGGAGCTGAGATATATAAGTAGTTGGAGGCCTTGGCTTCTGCATCCCTATAAAGTCTATACACTAGACAAAAACGACACAACTAAGTAGACATGCCTGTTCTGCAAAGTCACATCACAAGTGTACTGACACCTTCTCAGCATAAAAAACGTATCAACCTTTAAGGTCTATAGTTGTTTCTAGCAATACATATCTTGGAGTCTGAGCATAACATTTTGTGAGATCTTTTCGAAGCTGCTACCCTTCCCCCACTTTCATACACCACCATTTTACACCCCTATGTGTCACTCTCATTCACCGCAGATTTAATCCTCCCCCTACCCCACTTGATGAACACAGGGATAGACTAAAATATGAACACAGGGATCTTTTGGACACTTTTGGACACTGACCAAAGATGAACACAGGGATAGACTAAAATATGGATGAGTCAGTACAGCTCACGCCTCATAAATATGATGCACAAAAATGGGTACTGCTAGTTTACTCCAGGCAAAGTAGTAAACTCCACCATCATATTTTGGGGGTATTTGAGTATATCTACCTCTAATTAGCTCAGCAAGGTGATTACCAACCCATCAAAATGCAATTTAACACTAAAATGTAGAAAGCACAAGTAGGCACACAGGATGATAAACAACTAGAGTCATATAGAACATGAAGCAAACAGCCCAAATTCTTCTCAAAAAGAAAACATATACCAACACCAAAGTAGTTTATTTGAGAAGAGCTTCCCAAATTTCCTTTGCTTGTTGATCAACTGCATCCATCTCTTCCGTAGTCAGAACTGGTTCTTCATTGGACATCAGTTGATTTGTCATCACCTCAACAGGAAGGAGACTACTGCTTGAGCTTCCTTGTTCAAATGCCCTTTTCTTTGATTGATTTGGTGGTTTCACTGATTTATCCAACGCTGCTACTTCTGCCAATTGTTGAGCATTAAGGTCTAGTTGTTCTTGGACAAACTCAGAAACCAGCTGATTTTTCTCATTGAAATGCTTCACCAGCAACTCAATCTTTGACTTCATAACAGCGTTTTCATTTACAAGATCCTTGTTCCGGGAATGTAGTTCAGCCGTTTTATTAGCAAAACGCTTTTAGCTTCTCCTAATGCACCTGAAATGGGATCTATCTTGCGGTGTTGTGCTTCAATTAAAAGGGTATCAGCTGTTTCTTTCAGATTCGCTGATCCTGCAACTAACAACCTGGTGAAATTATCCAAACCGAAATTTGCTTCCACGTCTTCCAAAACATCATCGGACTTGATAATCTCAGCATGTAAACAATCTTTTCCACAAACTCTCCGGTATTTTCTACATGCTGCACAAACCCTCTGCAAGCAAGAAAAAAAGAAAAAGAAAATGGGTATTAATAAAATTACAAAAATGAGAAAGAATAGGGTTTTGTTGAGGTTAAAAAGAATACCTCCGCCATTGAAGAATCCATCTTGTGAAGAAGGAGACAAATTTAGTATCACTTCACACAGTCACACTCTCACTTCTACAAGTAGTACTCGCTCAAACTCACTTGTGGTATTATGGACTACAGAAGTAAAGACAAGATTTCGGTCAGCGTAACGTTTGACCAGAGACTTTTATTTATCAGTGGTTCTAGGCGTACCGCCTGCCCAAACAACTTTCAAACAAGTAAGACACAAACAGTGGTTCTAGGCGTACCGCCTTAAAAACCACCCTAAAACAGTCTAGAGAGAAATAAATGGGCCCCATGTTTTGGAGATTTGCAAGGGATGGGGCCGTATGAGAGAGTTTCTTATGGGGCGGTTTTAAATGTGTTTTTTTGGGCGGTACACCACGAATTTACGAGTAAAAATTCTTAATAAACCGAGAATTTCGAACTCTTTTAAAACCGCTGCTCACACCCACCTTGAATGGGACCCCCTATTTCCTCCTCAGGGTTGGGACCCACCAATTTTGTGTATCTAGCGGTTTTCATGTAGTTCCATATTCTCGGTTCATATAGAATCACCCATTTACGAGACACAAATGAGTGGGCCTTGAACTGGGAATTTGCAAAGGGTCAGTTCTTTGGGTCCGAGAGTTGTTTTAATTTTGTTCAGATTGCAAAGAATTTTCGAGGAACATTGGATTTGACAAGAGACTCCTGATGGTATTCGGAGAACATTGGATTAATTGGGCAAGGCTGCTAATGGGATATCAAATTATTGTGCAGGATACCAAAATACACGTAAATCAAAATATTTTCCCAATTAATCTAATCTGGCACCCCATTAGCAATGATGTATCTTGGGAAGTCCTCTACATACCTTTTTGGGATTATATGTGTCCAGCGTGACAGCGTCAGGTTTTAATTTTTTTTAGGATAAATGAAAGCAGATATTTTTTCGACTTACGTTCGTCTGGTAATATAGAGTGTAAAGTGTTAATCTGATTTTAATCGAGAGCACCCAAAATTTGCCACATACTTCGTCCCAATGGAATTTTATGCCTGGTGATGGTTGTATACTCTGATTCGAACTAAACCTTTTCCCCAAAAAATAAAAAAATAAAAAAATTTGATGTGGAAACCGTAGAGAGTATCGGCCAATTTTCTTTTACATTTGGGTTCATCATTTGTCTGATTTACCAATGACGGTGTGGCTATTACTGATTCGTGATGAGTACGTAGAAATGGTAGTAGACGAATATCATTTGTCTTCCCTTTGTTGTTTAGTTTTAACACCAACTGGCAGACAGTCTACCGTCTGTGTGTATTCTTTTATCACCAACCAGCACACAGTCTGCCGTCCGTGGAATGCAACTAAGCTACCCTTTATTATTTTTCGTTATTCCTTTTGTCCCTAATCCAAAATGGAGAGAAGATAAAGTAGTAGAAGTTCAAAAACAGTCGAATTTGGCTGATTACCTTGAGATGTTAAAAGGGAAAGGGAAGACATGGAAGTGGATATACAAGTATTACGAAGCTATGTTGTAAAAGGCGCTAGGCGAGGCGAGGCGCCAAGCCCATCGCCTGGCCTGGCATAGGGCTTAAGCACTCACTAGGCGCCAAAGGCGCCCAAAACAAATTAAAAAAAAAATTTGGTCTATCACCTCGCCTTGGGCGCCTTTTTACTAGGAGCTGGTGCAACGCCTACTGGGCCTTTAGGGCTTAAGCGCCAAATAGTTACGGAGAAGCCATGATCACAAATAGACTGGGTTTCTTCGATGACTTCTTCTCGGACTTCTCAGTCTCCGCTCCATCATGAACCTTTTTGAGTGAATCTGCACGAATCCGTAACAAGCAGCACCAAGTTGGGTGAGTAACTAACTCAGCTCCACAGCCTAGCATCCTCCAGTTGGGACGTAACACTTCCCAATAACACTGATTTCCAACACAGCCAGCTACAACTAAAACCATTTTGAGTTGCCTACTTACGATGATGCTTTTCAAGACACAATGCTACAAGAGCGGCCGAGCGGGAGAAAGCTGTGAAAATCCTCGAAGAATCGATTATTGTCATTAGTCATTATTCTTGAAATGAACTCCTGTAAATCAGTTGTTACAAATGGATATTATCTATTTTCAAATTTTGTTTTTTGTGTGTAGAAAATGCGGATCAGATTTGATTTTCACATGGAGGTGCAAGAGATTTATAAAAAAAAATAGCAAGCTCGACTGGGATAATGATACAGCAATAGCTCGGATGAAGAATGCAATTGACGCAAATTATAACAAAGTCGCCATGAATGTGTGATGTTAATTAGCCAAGTATTTAAAGGACAAATGGCTGTGAGGGCTGCCAGGGCTGCTGGGGCACTGGATGAGGAGGTCAAGGTATAGGTCCCTGATCTTTGAGTTCTTCTTTCGCATTTGAGAATGGTTACGAGTAATGCCATAATAGTTAATGGTCATGTGGTGCAGCAATTAACCACAATGATGCTCAGATCTCATTTTTGTTCATAAGCAATGATCGGTGTAAGAGACGTCCAGTTAGTTAGATGTTCTCCCATATTTGGTAAGTCTGTGTAAAAGAGTCTTTTTCTAGAGAACTGACTAGTTACAAGTTTTATTAAATCATCCTAAAATCATTTGAATTGCAGGGCATCAAGTGACTACGTTACACAGTACACACAATAAACTTTTGGATGTTGGCATCAGGGAGCATGAGAATTAAGTGGTGGAAGCATGTTTACAGATTGATGTTGAATACTTAGCACTTTATAATCAAGCCTATGCAGGAACTTTTCAGACCTTAGCGTGGTTATGATTTTGGCTCGTATGCAACAATTTCAAGAACTTTTCAGCCCTTAATTTCAATAACACTGATCGGGGGACTGGGTATGCAAGAATTTAACTGGGAAATGGAATATATCTCAGATGCTTTTACATGAATGTGCATGAATTGAGATACTCTCCCAAATTTTGTAAGTCTGTGACACATAGGTTTTGTATCTCTTATCTTTTATTTTATTTTCTTGTCATATTTTTACTTTTTCTGATTTCTTGTTCCATTATCATGTAGGATTTCCCACCTTGACTTTCTTTGGACGATTCACTTACATTAAGGACAATGTAAAAGTTTAAGTGTGGGGGAGTGGTTTGCATTGTAAATTTTTCAAATTTTTCAACTTTTGTGTAAAATAGTGAATAAAAAACTCCAACTTGTAGTTAGTTTAGAGTCACATAGTATACATGTCGCTAAGACTACATCGAGAATCTCACAAGAGTGACTGAACTTAGAGATGACAAGAGAACATGATCGGGTTTCTTACTTGTATGAGAGTTAAAGTTGGATTTAACCATGCCATGGCAAAATAAGGTGTGACTCTAAGATTCGGTATTAGAGTAGTGATCCCCTATAGTGGAGACTATGATGAGTGCCAAATATTGCATAGTTCTACACCTTTTTATTGGCATCTAACTCATCTTTTGTGCTCAGAAATCAGATATTATCTCAGATTCTGTAATTTCTTTGTTTTCAAGAATAAATATTTGTACTAATTAATTTTTGTGTTTATAGGTAGTAAATAAAGCTCGGAGAAATTGAGGAGCCAAAAGAGCAGAAAATTGAGGCAAGCGTCTATGGAGCGAGAAAGAAGCCAAAGCCGCCTTCGCGGTTGCAACCCAACAAGTAGCAACCCATTTACAAGACATGGGCTTGACGAGTCAAGACCTGACCCATGACCCGGATCCAAGCCCGATCTATCCCGGGAGTCAGTGAGATTTGACGCATCCGCATCCGGCGGCCGCATCAACCCACGCATCGGGTTCCTCTAGATCAACGGTCGCTCCACCATGCACATCATCCTCTTGCTGCTCCCGCTCCCACAACAAAATCACCTATACCTGCCCTCGACCAAACACCCCATTTCTCTTTCTCTTCTCTTTCTCCTCCCCAGACGACTTCAGGAGAAAACCCTACCTCCCCCTTCTTCTCCCGACCATGGCAGACCAACATCACCACCTCCATCTCCTTCCTCTCGACGGCGATCGGCCTGCCAATGACCACCATGGCTCAGCTCCCTAGTTACGCCTATCTCCATCTTTAGCTTCTCCCATACCCTAGAAGCTAGGGTTGAGATGGTTTGAACTAGGGTTTTCTCTGACTCATGCATGGCTTCGAGAGGCACTGCACAGAGGAACAGTGTCAGGTTATCATTAATTGTAAGTTTGAATGATTGAGAGATATAAATTGAGATGTTATTCATGAGAGAGGGTGTGAAATTTTTCAGGGTTCGAATGGTAGTTTAATTTGATTGTGTTTTATTATGTTTACTATGTTGAATCAATTTGCTAGGATTTAAATGAAACCCTAATTCTACCTCGTATGTTATTCAACTTTGTTTGAGTTGCTCTTGAATGCTTAAATTATAAGATATCTTCAATTCTAGTACTCCAATGCTTTACTCTCATAATGAATGCCATGTATCCATTGTAGTTAGGATAAAGCGTGTTGATTGTGCTTCACTCAGACCTTAGATATTGTTGCTAATCCCTTGACTAGTTGTACTTAACTAGACAATTAGTGCCTGATTGGTACTTTAGGTGATAATTGAATTATCTCTTGGTAAAACTCCTTAGATAAGTGATAGAATTGACACGCTTTCCTTATCCATCAGAACAAGAATATTCAAACTAGTTGAATTACATAACATGAATTAGTGGTGGATTTGACAATCCTAGTGCCCTTTATACTCACTACTTGTAGTTCATTTTGATTTCATTGTTATAACCTCCAACTTGTCGTAAAGACACTAAACAAACCCACCTTTGTGTACCTTATTAGAAAATCAGTTAGTAAAACTTCAGATCAACTACACAACAACCCCATTTCCTGAGGATCGACTGTGCCCCTTTTTGCCTCCAACGAGCACCTTTGTGCACTTGCGTTATACGTAGGCGAAACACATTTCCCACCTACCAAGTTTTTGGCGCCGCTGTAGGGATTTGGTAGTGTGCTCATTAGTGCTTATCTCACTGATTTCTAACCCACCATTGTATATATGCTCTGAATCCTTATGTTTAATTATTAGTAGTGTAACTTAGTTGGAATCATTTGTTAGTTTTTCATTTCTGCATCCTTCATTGTACTTTGTTATTGCATTGAGCATTGGTAAATCTGTTAGCTCTTCTTTTGTTCTTGTTTAACTCATAGGTAGCCTACATTCACTAGCTCGCATCTCTGCACCATCTTTAGCTTGTCTGTAGCTAGCTCCGTTTATAGCTCGGTGGTAACTTGTTAAGCTCTATTGTGACTTCACCTTATTCAATTGTGAATAGCTTGTCAATTGTAGTTTGGTGCTGCCCCAACAGATAACCAAGTGCAATAGTTAATTTTCATACCACTGAGTCTTCTCGGTTAGTGATAACCAGTGTTGATATTCATTCTCTTTCTTTGAAACTTTGTACATTTTAGAACTGACCTTCTCCCACGGTAGCAGTGCTTGAGAAGTCAAGCACACACCAAGGAGAAAAGGCACGGGACAGTGTGGATTTGCCTAAACCCGGTTTATCTTTGAGGCGGTATTGTGTCTCAAACCCTAACTACCTAAATAACTCCATGATAGTTGAGTTACATACATGCTAGCTGAGTTTGATATCTCTTGTCTTTATTTAAAGCTAAATAATATCATGATGTATGCATATGTGATTTTTACCACCTCCTTCATGAGCTTTACCTCACCCCTTCACATTGCTACTTTGTTGATCTGTACTATACATTGCATCATCATTGTATATGCACTGTATCACCCTTGCATCACAAATTAGTTATCCTAATGCATGATAAACCAACTACCTTGCTAGGTATTGCTCACACCTCAAATCCTTGTGCTTGTGTATTACAGGCCCCTTACCTTATATTGCCACGTGCTCGCTCCAGCCTCGAAGCCGTGAGGCTCGAAATGCAACTTGGTTAACCAAATTTGCTTTATGCAAGCCCTACTTGACATCAACTGGGCTGGTTGATATCAACTGACCTAGTTGACTCCGTCAACCCTGAGCATAACCTGTGAAAACCAGGGAGGTTAACTGACCCTGTTGACACCTGCATCTGAGTAGTTTGTTGACTTGCTACTGTGCCTTAGCTAATTGCCATGAGAGCTTGGCTCTGAAGTAGTGATGTGATCACAAAACCCTACATAGGTTGCATAATTATATATACTCTTTGAAAATTTGAGGTCAACCAAGCCAGTTGACACACTCTGAGCATGTTGTAAAGTGCTAGCACTGCTTATTTGTTGTTCCTTTGCTACATCTGTGAAGTTTTCATACTTACATTGAGCTGATCTGTTAACCTGTATGATGCTGTGAATGATAGACCATGCTAATGTATGTTTACCTGTGTACCTGATCTCTGAACATTGAAGTCAACTGATACTTGACCTTGCATATCCTGTGCAATAATATCTCGTCTGTGTATGGTCTTTTGTGCCATTGGGTGAATGTTGAGTGTACGAGTTTGCATTAGCATCTCATTTGTTGTATGCCACGCACAAACCCAG
Organism: Papaver armeniacum; assembly: GCA_023531295.1. Classification (NCBI taxonomy): domain Eukaryota; kingdom Viridiplantae; phylum Streptophyta; class Magnoliopsida; order Ranunculales; family Papaveraceae; genus Papaver; species Papaver armeniacum. Next base: position 79,763 of record JAJJWW010009597.1, on the reverse strand, counting down.
CACATGCTTCACCTTGAGTGAGCACATCCCATACCCTGTGCACCTCACAATTTTTTTGCTTTTCTTGTGCATAAGCTGCTTTTTGTCGTGCACATTACAGACCGTGCACTTGCTAGTGTTGTGTCATTTTTGAGAGTTTGTGTTTCTCTTTTTGTCTGCCTATAGCTCTGTGCACATAACCAGTGCATAAGCTGAGCTGCACACATAACCTGTGATGTGTAAGCTTGGCAACCTGTCCTGTGCACTGGGCTGTGCAACCAACAGAAGCCCACATAAACTGGGCTCTGCATAAGCTGGGCTGGAACCCACATAATCGAGTTGGGCCTTACAAGATCAACAAGCGATCTTTTGGGCTTGAGTCACGGAATTGGGATATCACTTGTGTAATTTGTGCTTATCTCGTGTTTGAAATCGATTGGATGTATGTATGTTAACTTGCTAGATGTGTCAAGCTAGGCTATGATCGTGTCTTTTAGAGACCAAACAAATTGACTAGTTAGAATCACCGGGACGCAAATTGTCGGTATACCCAGTTCTTCGACGAAAGCCTAAGCCCATCGAGAAACAGAAACCATGGGTGATGAATCAAACCAACCCATGTAGTCTCAAGGACTACATGTACCCAACTAGGGCAAGCCCGCCCTCTTGCATCATTACGGCCCGATCTTTGAGTTCGGTTTGAATCAAAGCAAGTACCATTCACATGCTACCCGTGTTTAGAGGGGTCGATCTTTGAAAATCCCTACCATCACGTGAGAGATTTTGAGGATATTGTGGGACTACTGCGTTTTAACCAAATGCCGAAGAGTCCCTCAAATTGAGATTGTTCCTTTTCTCACGAAAAGACAAAGCCAAGTCATGGCTTCATGCCCTACAACCACAGTCCATTAGAACATGGGATGACCTCACAAAATAGTTTTTCAAAAGTTTTTCCCAAACCATAAGACAACGACAATTCGCCAAAGTCTAAATGGTTTTGTGCAATTAGAAGACGAAACTCTAGCAAAATACTTGGAGAGATTCAATGAATTATTACTCAATGTCCCACCATGGCTTTGAAAAATGGAGACTCGTGCAAATATTGTATGAGGGGTCAGATGTTAGAACCAGACCACGGTCGAGTCAATGTGCAATGGTGCATTTATTGACAAAAGTCTTTGATGATGCTTGGAATTTCTTAATCAAGTCGCTGAAAAGACTCAACGTGGGAGTCCATCCGTGAACCAAAAGGAGTACCCCGTAAACAATGTTCATAGAATCGAGTCGACTTTGAGGAGATGAAAAAATGGCATCTTTGGCCGGAGAATAAAATGCTTGAGTTGCGGAAGAATGTGAAATCTAATGCCCCAACTCTCCGTGACCAAATTGAAATGGCCACTTGTGCCGCATGCCATAGCTCCGACCACTTAGTTGTGGTATCCAGGACTTACATGCATTTCAAGAGTCCAAAACCGAGCAAGCCAATGCATTATATCATAGGCAAGAGAACAACCCTTATTCTCAAACCTATAACCCGGGGTAGAGGAATCACCCTAACTTCTCATGGTCCAAAGGGCGATTACAAGAGGACCAACAAATAATAACCAAGGATACTCATATCCTAAAACCCCCAAGTACAACCACCCACTCGGTACCAGAGAAAAACCCTAGCTTTGAAGAGGCGTGGCCGATATGTTAACCAAAATCTTTCACAACTTGAAAACCACCGACCAACGTTTCCACAAGTCTAGAACTTAAAATGGGTCATATACGTGATGCATTGAATGAGAGAGAAAAAGGCAAACTTCCCACAACCCCAACAAAATCCAAAGAATGTGTTTCAGCGAGCTCCTCGACCTGCAATGAAACTTCACATAGTCATGCGAATGTTGTCACCCCTCTTCGCAATGGTAAAGTTGTTGAGAACAATGTGGTGTACCACAGTCAGCGAGTCTAAATCGGACTCCCAAGATCACAACACGCAAAAAACATCTACTTTGTAGAGAAAGAATCTGAGCAAGTTGATAAAACCAAGAGTCCTACGGTATAGATGTTTCTTCGCCAAGTCATGCACATGTTGCTCCATTCCCACAAAGGTTGGTGCGGCATAAAGGAGGTACCAGATTGTTGATGGTGGTTTTTAAACAAAGAGTAAAATCGTAAATCCCTAAATAACCTAATGTCACCGGTGACACATTTATTAGGACATTTAATGCATGTAGTCGGTAATTAATAGGGGTATTTTTCAAATTAGGGTTATAACGAACAAAACCTAATTCCCCTCCGTGCCAATGGCAAATCATGCCAGCCACACCTAGCCCAAGCTAGTCGCGCCATGCATCATAATTCAGCTGCCTTGGCCCTAGCTACGCTAACCACACTAGCCCAAGCTAGCCGCACCTCCGTGCCAATGGCAAATCATGCCAGCTAGCCAAGCGCGCCAAAGCATGCCAACCATGCTAGCTGCACCTCGTGCCAATGGCAAATCATGCCAGCCACGCCAAAGCATGCTAACCATGCTAGCCGCACCTCCATGCCAATGGAAAATCATGCCCGCCCACCAAACGCGCTAAAGCATGCCAACCATGCTAGCCGCACCTCGCGTGCCAATGGCAAATCATGCCAGCCACGCCAAACGCGCCAAAAGCATGCCAACCATGCTAGCCGCACCTCCGTTGCCACAATGGCAAATCATGTCGAGCCACGCCAACGCGTCAGCATGCCAACCATGCTAGTCAGCATTCTCCGTGCGATGGCAAATCGTGACCACGACGCCAACGCCGGGGCTAAAGCATGCCAACCATGCTAGCCGCACCTCCGTGCCACTAACAAATCATGCCATACATTTAGCAGGAATAGGCTGCGCCATGCCAAACGCACTCGCTCTTGGCCACTAGCTACGCTAGTCACGCTCACGCCAAGCAGCACTCTGCCCTAGCCTATTATCATGCCTAAATGGCGCCTCGCGCCTAGGCTTACAAAACCATGCAACCTAGGACAAGTCGACCACGCATCACAAGTTGTACGTACATGCCAACATGCTCATTTATAGCTTTTCCTACCAAGGCCACGGCCCCGACGGCCACGCATGCCATTGGCACATGCCAACATGCTCGCCCGGTAGCTTTTTCCTACCAAGGCCAAATTTCTAACGGCCATACGCGTACCATTGGCACATGCCAACATGCTCATTGGTATCTTTTTCTGAAGGCCACGCCTCCTAACGGCCACGCATGCCATTGGCACATGCCAACATGCTCGTTTGGTAGCTTTTCCTACCAAGGCCACCTACCCTAACGGCCACGCATGCCATTGGCACATGCCAACATGCTTTCATTGGTAGCTTTTTCCTACCAAGGCCACGGCCTAACGCCACGCATGCCATTGGCACATGCCAACACGTCGTTGGTAGACTTTTCCTACCAAGGCCACGGCCGTAACGTCACGCATGCCATTGGCACATGCCATTGGCACAGCAACACGCCGGGCTGGTAGCTTTTCCTACCAAGGCCACGGCCGTAACGGCCACGCATGCCATTGGCACATGCCAACATGCTCGGCTGGTAGCTTTTCCTACCAAGGCCACGCCCTAACGGCCACGCATGCCATTGGCACATGCCAACATCGGCTCATTGGTGGCTTTCCCTACCAAGGCCACGCCTCTAATTCCGCCACGCATGTTATTGGCACATGCCAACACGCCGCTCATTAGTAGCCTTCATTACCTAGCCATGGCCCCAATGCACGCCGGGTAGCCTAACTTGCAAGTCGTGCAACCTAGGCCAACTTGGCCGTACGCGCCATTAGCACATGCAAAACCTACGCCGGTAGCCTAACTTGCAAACCATGCAACCTACCACCAAGGCATTCGCACATGCCATTGCACATGCCACACACGTCACTAGCATCTCTCGGCATTGCCACTTACACTCTACATATAACCTACCACCAAGGCATTAGCACATGCCATTGGCACATGCCACACACGCCACTAGCAGCTCGCGGCATTGCCACTCTGCGCCGAGGCACAACCGCAACAAAAGGCATTCCGCACATGCCAATGGCACATGCCACACGCGCCACTAGCAGCGCCACTTGCACTCAAGGTGCAACCAACACTGGTGACATCAACACAAGCTCTGGGGATGCTTTCCGGAGTTTTGGTTTGGCGGTCCACGACTTGCGGCGTACACTACGCTCACATTAAGAAAGCGTGAAAAGGAATAAAAGCGGTCAAATAAATGAGGAAATAAAGGTGAAAACGTTTTCACCCATAAACACCTTGCGGTTACCACATCCTCCCATTATTTCACCCTTTACTCTCTTCCTTCATGAGGCCAGGGTACGTTTCAATCTCGACTTGTATAAATAGGTCTTACCTATTTCCACCCAGACAACAAGTCTCGGTCGGAGAAAATACAACACACTCTCGGAAAAGGCAACTTTTTGCAAGCTCTAAAAGTTTTCATCTCTTTTGCAAGCTTCCTAAGCTTTCACTTTCGATACAAGTCGAGATACTACTCTCCCGGAGTGTGTGGTCTCAACACCTTTCTTTGCTTCCCTCCCCAAATCAACCCTTCTCCTCCCTCTTTAAGTGGCCAGAAACAAGTCTGGAACTACCATTTCTTGGTTTAGGCCGGACTTGTCTGATTGATCTCTCGAACCTATAAAGTGCTCACGTGCAGCACATTTGTTTAGGGTTTAAACCCGTTCTCACTCACCCCCCTCAGAATTTACCAAAATCCCGTAAACGATTTTACCCATAAACAATTGGGCGACCGCGGTAGGGAGGATTGATCTATCGGCTACAATGTCATACCTGTCGATCTCTCGTTCTTCACCAGGATGTCAAAGATGGTAGGGGAAGGCGACTCAATCCGACTCAACTACCCGACATTTCCGGTTACTAGTTGTAAAAACTACACAAGAAAACTGGGGACTTGTCAAGATCTACTTCTCAATCAGACTCAACTGACGGACAACCGTTACCGATTGTAAAGACTACACAAGAAAACCGGGGACTCACCCAAGATGCTACCAACGAAGATGCTACCGGTGGAACTTGTCAAGATGCTATGACAAAAACCGCCTATGGAGAGGGCGTGTTCGCAGCAAAACCTATGAAGTGAGTAAATTCGGAGATCGGGCAAGATATACGATCCGTTTTTAGGTTCTTAGTAAACTACCATACTAACAGTCTTGTGCCTGTTGCTAGCACACACTTTCATAAAAGCAATATTCCTTTCACAAAACATAATCGAGTTATATTATCAAAACCATTCATCCCGAAATAATCCATACCCTCAAAAGCTACGGTTGCCTATCAAAATCTACGAACTTTGAACCCGGACATCCAAGTATGCTTTTGAAAAAAAAAAAGAAAGAAGAACCTAAATGAAAGTTTAACAAGGAGAAACATTCAGGAAAATCATCCAATAGAGGTCTGCTCTTCTTGGAGAAAGTCAACTTGCATCTTCAAGAGCCGCTCTCTTCATAGTCAATATCTTGGAGAGCTTTTCGAGTTCTACCTCCCTGTCGTGCAATCTCCTACTGAGAGAAAGGCTTTGAAGCACATTGCCATATTTCGACTTCCTGATCTCAAGAAGGCCTTCGACAAACCACGAAGTGTTGAACTCTTTTTCGCACACGTCGCGATGGTGCTCCCATCCGGAAATAACGTCTTGAAGCGGTGTGACCGGTCCACCTCGCATATCCTCGATGGAAGATAAAGCCTCTTCCACACGCTAACCAGCAAGAATCGACTAGTGACCTTCTTGGTTGTGGCCATATGTCCGTACTTCTCAGTTACTTGTACAACGCCTCATACTTAGCCCTGCCACTGAAGCCGCCCACCAAGACATGACTGGATAAGGAACCAAGTACGGGATCAAAAATGGCGCCCGCAACTGGCCCCACGACTCATAAAGGGTCTTCTTCCATGTCTACGGCATCAACCATCGGAGAATCATCCACCGTTTGAACCTCATCTCGTGCCGGCAATTGGCTAACTCCCATCTCCAAGTCACCTATATGGTCACCAAAGGCAATTTTTCGTGCGGCTCCACCCAGGAATCGTCCTCCGAATCGGATCCCTCTGAGAACTTGGGGTTAGAAATTTTCAAAAGAAGAATCGAAGAAGAAAGAAAATAAGCGAAACTCACCGAACCACTTCCGGAAGAAGAACCCGGAGGTGCTTCCGAAGTGGAATCACTCTCACTTGTCGAACTTCCCTCTTCCTCCGACTCATCACCGCTATGAGGAGGCTCGTGCCGCCTAATTCTTCGAAGAAATTGCCGTCTCCCGTCAACGTGCAAGGGCAGCTAAGGCATTAACACTACCAAAGCCCTAGAAGAAACAAGACACATGTTTTCCCGTGAGAAATTCCACGTGTTCTCGAGACAAACCAACAAGGAGGCGACATACCGGGTTATTGGAAGAACCGGAAGACACGAGTCGCGGGAGAATCTTTTTGAAACCGACCGAACCCGCCAGACCACGATTCTTCGATTCTCAGTCTTTGCTGACTTTCCGCGAGTTGCCGTGCAACTTTCGCTGGGATCTCTCAACATTGGATACTTCTTCGAAACTCGTTGGGGAAGGTTTACAACGAACATTCTCCACCACGTTATTTACAAAATCCCGGATCATAATAAACTCATCGCACCGAACTCATTATAGCTAAAAGTCGTCGAAGTTACCTTCCCCGTTTGAAAGAAGGAAGGCGAATGCAGAAGCTCAAGGGCACCGGCATTGAGGGCGCGCAATGAATCCTTCAACCACCAGCCGGTAAGCGGAGGCACCCCTTGATCGAAACCCATGTGTGACCCAGGCAGCACACGGTCCAAATATTGTAAGACCCCTATTGAAGAAAGACGACATATAACTGTAGACATGCGACTTTGAATAAACAAGTTTTCACCAACGCTCAAGTTGCCATAAAGACAAAGACATGATCGGAGCGGAAGCAAGGGTGTCAATTTGAGTCACCGACCTATGGACCGGTTCCCATGGGGCGAAAACCGATTTCATGCGACTTATCGAGAAGACTAACCAAGCTCGTGCCAACTCTGGACGCCTTTGTGAATCCACTTTGTGAAACCATTCGAAACTCGCATGTTCGCAACTAGGTGATCCAGATGCACATACGAGGGAACCAAGGAATGCTTTGCCAATAGGAAGAACTTCACCTTTTGCTAACTTCACAAGAATCACTAGCAACTCGGGTCTTATTCCCTTCTTGCCGAACCGTTATCAAAAATGTCTCTAGACAACCCAGAGAGCCAAAAATGCTGCAACATGAAGATCACTGCTTTACATTTGGGCTCATTCATCCAGGAAACCATTGAGATATCCACCAGTTGTAAGGGCACCTTTCATCCTCTTTTAGGACCAGAGTCCTTCGACTTCGCGATGAGTCTTTTTTGAGCGTAATCCCAACTTAGCGGCAAGGTCTTCCCGCATCTTCTCCTCACTTTCGACAATGGGATATTAAGATTCCGGTCACCTAGGAAGTTTGACAAGAGAGCCACGCTCTCTAAGGAGAAAGTTATTTCACCCCATCTACATATGATCGTATGGGTGTCCAAGACCATCCTCTGGATATGAAAGAAACCAAGCCCGGATATCCTTCCTAATCTGGAGATTTCATCAGCCCCGAGCAGCATCAATAATCTGCGCTCGAGTCAAGTTGGTATTTATGTGCTCCACTATACCATGAACTTAAACCCATCTCTCAAAAAGAACGCAATGGGCTTTGGACACATCCCCGAAATCAATGTTGGAAGAAGAATATACCCGCTTTATAAAGACGGAACCGTGTGGTGTTCTGCGGGCGAACCGAACGTGTCTTCTTTTCATCTTCACCACCTAACAAATTGGCAACGAAACACGGGTGATTCTCCCTTTGCGAGGGGCGAGGGTCTAGCAAAGAATTCATCATCCGTGTTTGGTTTGGAACTATGGAACGTCTTCCGATAAGGCAAAATTTTGTTCTGGTAACATCTTGTCGGATTTCTTCATAACAGATTTAGTAACGAGATATCTGCACACGAAGAAGACGAAATTATCTCACGACACATAATCGCACCCCAACACAAAAAAAAAAAAGAGGGCGTATTCTTTACTGGGTTAAGCGCACCACCAAAATATTTTCTTCGAGGGTTCAAAATCATATACGTTGATTTTATACGGCTCAAGTGCGTACACGAAGATCATTCTTCGGGTTCACAATTATATATGGAGCATTTTCTACGGTTCAAAAATATACACGCAGTATCCTTCTTGAGTTCAAAATTATATATGGAGCATTTCTACGGGTTCAAAGCGTACGCAGTTAGCATTCTTTCAAGACAGTTCATATATGCAATATTTCCTACGGGTTCGAAGTCATATGAAACACATATACAGTATTCTTCTTCTAATTCATATACGGTTCTCTACGGTTCGAAATCGCACACTGTATTTTCTTCAGATTCAAAATTATCTACGTGAGATTTTATCTCTTTTGAGATCAAATGCGTGCGGTATCCTTCTTCGGGTTCAAAATTATATATGGAGCACTTTCCTCACTGGGTTTCAAATCATATATGATGTTCCTTAGGTGCATATATATAATATTTTCTACTAAAAGCACGCAAGAAATCACATGTGCAATATCATGTAACGCGCCACTCTTAGGTTTACACCTACGCGAAAGGGAAACAAGAAAGTGCGTGATGACATGAAGCCTGGCTTCCTCTTTGTGATCTCGTCACTTGGTGTATGAAAAAGATGTAAAGTCACAAGATGGGGAGAAAGGGACTATATATATATATACGAGGCGTGAAGACGTCGAATAGGAAGGATTTCCCTTTACCAAAATCGTGCGTGTAAGGAACTGCCCACAAGGGCGCCCCAACTTCCCAATGTCGCCAAGTTGCGGTGCCTCCACTGCTTAGCACGCTCAGCTTCCCAGTCACGCAGCAAGCACGCACTAACTTCCACACCTTGCGCTGGTCCCGCAGCTGCAACTGGACTTCCAACTCACGCCAACTTCCCAATACCGCCTCAAGTCACGCGCCGAAGCACGCACACTTCCACACCTTGCGCCGGTCCACCAGCTAGCACGCTCGCTTTGACTCGCAACAACTTCCCAATCCGCCCAAGCTTCCCCGTCTCTCACGACGCTAATGTGCCCGACCTCCCGATTTGTGCAAAGCGCCGAGGCAAGGATTCCAAATCCCTATTTATAAAAGGTCGAACCAGCCCTCCTCAATTCCCTTTACGGTTTGTTGTTGATAGTTTGTCACCATCTTATGCTTACACTACACCATTTAAGGGATTACGCAACCCAGGTTTGCAACGTCACTGCGGTTGCGGTTAATTTTTGGTTGCTAATTGTAACCGATTTTTTTCAACGGAGGATTGCGGTCTGCGTTTTAATTTTGCAACTCATTAAGCAAGGTTCTGCAATTTAACCCCAGTGGTTCGTGCAGACCACGTCGTGGTCGGGAAACACTAGGACTTATAAACACGCCTTGGTCAAAGTTGGGTCAAGATTTTTTTTTTTCACCCTTAATCCCAATCTAGGGTATATCATGCCTAATCGGTTCCATGTTCATTTTCTCCGCCAAACTAGAGACTCGTCTCTCCTCCCTCTCTCTCCTCTCCTCTCCTCTCCTTTCCATCTTCATCTCCATCTCTATCTCGATCTCGCTCATTAAACTCTTTAGAATACAGATCCCACCACCTTGGTCCATCGATCACTGTGTCAAACAAACTCAACCAAAGATAAAATCAACCGCGTTCTTGAAGTTACCTTGCTCCCTGGTCGAAAAAGAAAACTTGTTGAAAATCATTGTCAACAACCTGCTATATCTCTCTGGTCTTTTTATCTCAATAATAATCGTTAAATCTTCAAAATTGATACCGATTTACATAGGGTTTTGAAAAACCCAAATCGATGATCTCATCTAAAAATATTTCTTCGATTTATGATCGTGAAAGTTTGATCTGTAATCTCCCTCATCTCGATCTACCTTTTGAGGCCAAAATCTCGGAAAAATCCACCTAATTCTTTTAAGGGTTCTTGAAGGTCGTGAAAGATGTTTAAAGAAAATCTCAAATAGAAAATCGCTTTTTCGATCTGTAATATGCATATTTGGATCTCTCATACTCCATTAAATTGATTTCAGCAATTTCAATCTCAACCTTATATCAATTAGTATATGTTCTTGGATGGTATGACTTTCGGCCTCAATTCTTTTAGTCGATTGAATAAGCATCGGCAGATACAAAATGATGATGAAATATAATCTAATAATTTTAATCTAGTCAATGATGTAGCATCCTAATTCACTTCTCAAAACTTGCAATTTGAAGGTAAATATTGATAAGGTAATGGGATAACAAAGTCAAATGATGAACATCCAAATGCTAAGGTAAAGATTGATACATACATACATTTGGCATCCCCTGCATTCTTTATTTTTTGGGTTTGTTTCATTTGGGATTTTATACTTGTCTACTCTGTGGGCTATAGGTACTTGTAGAGTCGTAGCAGAGCTTCAAGATTGGAGAAGTTGGAGATGGGACTACTTATGTTGTTATTGTTGCCGCGAACTTCTCAAGGTAACACTTACATAACCGGTATGTCAAAGTTTGCTCTATATGTTGCTGCAATACGTAGCTCCTTGGTTTTTTTTGCAGAGAGCAAATGAGCTAGTCAAGAATAAGATACACCCAACATCTATAATCAGTGGATACGTAGTAAGCTACATTCTCTCGGAAAATTGATTTAGTTCTTTCTACATAATCATTTGTTTTTTGTTCATTGGTGTGGATTTTATCTCTGCGCCGTTGATACTTTGATCTTTGCCACCGAGTTCTTACCATACCTGTTTTTAAATTCTGTCATTTGTTTTATCATTCACCTCGCGATGAGAGAAGAGTGCAAGTTTGTCGAAGAAAAACTCGGCAAGAAGGTATGTCTGCATTATCGTTAGAAATTTTTGAGAAATGAATTAGGATGTTAGACACTAAGCAAGTTTTTGAGAAGTGAATTAACCGATTGACTGCATTTCGAGATCAATTGCTTTTAGCTATGAATTGTTAAATATAATCTATAATCTAAATCTAGTCAACATGATGTATTATGATCCGAAGCTTGGCTGCCTTATATATCTACTAATTATTTTGATGGTTAATTTCAGGTAGCCCCTAAAAGAGAGCCATAGAAAACGCATCACCTAATCGAACATTACGATTGAACATTCCCTTCTAAGTTAACAACAAAGAACTCAATGTTGCGTGGCGCTAATCCTATCTTCAAATAAAGCTAAGTATCTACCTCGCATCTATAATTTTAAAAGATGGTACCTAGCAAAGTGATGTGTGCTGGGTATTCTAAGATATTTACAAGCCAGAATGAATGTTAGTATTCCTACATGTTGTCATCCTTGAATGTAAGCCTCAACTCTTGATACATGGCTAATTACCGGCACTTCATAATTTAGTTTCTTTTCAAGTACGTATTTTGAATGCCCGCTCTGAGCCATTCTCATGTCGGGTTAGATCGAAGTGGCACCACATCAAGGTTAGTTGCTTCTTAGCTATCTCTCTTGTTTCTCCTTCTCCTTTTACATCTTTTTTTATATCTTTTATAAGTGACTTTATCATCTCAGTATCCTTGTTCCCGTTGTAAATGGAGCTTCCCTTGCTCTACTAGCAACATCGGTTCTTGGTGTTGCACTCCGCCATCAACCCACTTGATGATGCACTGGACAAGCTTCTATACCTATCGGAACATCTCCGTCCATTTCTCATGTGGATCATGGTATGCAACCGTACTGATCTATGTTATAATTTAGTTGTAAAGAGATTTGTGCATACAAATTGAGTACTTTAGTCATATTGGTATGTTTATTTTGCGGAAAATCTACGTGTCTAAGATGATTCTGCTCCGACAAAGGTAGATTCTTTCCTTTTGGTCGTGTCTTTCGTTTACTGGTTCCTTCCCGAAGCACATGCGATTCGTGCCTCCTATTGATTCCTTGGGTGTCCCAAGTGAATGCCTAATACCAAGAATATGTTCGATCCAACATCTAAGGTTTGCAAAATTGCTCTTCTCCATCGATTTGTTTGCATTGATTTATGATGCATTTGTGTTTCATCTAGTATACTTTGAACGTTTATGTTGTATTTGGCAGATCGAACCCGATTTTGATTTGGATATTAAAGATGACGTTTAAGATGAAGTTTCAAAGTTTGGGACGGTAAAACATATTTTTGTGGACAAGTATGTAACTATTTTCTCTATACATGTTATTCTTTTTAGACTATTTTTGTTGTCTTATGTTTGTCACCCACTTACAGGAATAATGCTCCTGCATGTGTACTTGCGGTTTGATACTACAACATCAGCCATGAGTGCGCATCATGCTCTTCATGGGAGATGGTTTGCTGGGAAGATTATAACTATAGCATACATGGTAAGTCTCACAACTCAGATCTATCAGTTTAGGTTAGTGAACACCAGGATGCATACAAGGTTAAGACTTTTTTAGATAAATGAAAAAGCATTCTTGGTGCCTTTTAGAGAAAGTCAAGACTTCATATCGTTTTTCATTCAAGATATTCTTGATTTTGTTAACAAACCCATAGATTGATTTGGTTATACTCTAATCTCATGTTATATTTATGTTTGTATATGTTTTGGAAAATAATTATTAGGGACACAAAATCTACAACATTAATGTGACACCATTAGGATGCGAAGTGCGTAGAAACAAGCGAAGTAGTAAGGCACTCGGTATGCAAAGAATGTATGATAAATGGAGAGTAAGCATTACAAGTTATACTTAACTCCCTTATTTAGTAGGGACACCGATCTGAATAGAGTTAGTGTTGTGGTTTTAAAACCGCTTTATCAACTTATTCGTGTACTTGGGTACATATTTGACAGCGTTTGGAGTACTGGCGGTGGTGGCTCCAAGTGCGATCAACTTGGTCTAAGAGTTCTAGCAAGACCATTTAAGTAAGTTTCATTTGTAATATTACATATGGTGCGTGTTGTTATGTGGCCCTTACTACCTCTAGTATCTAGCTTGTGCATATTCATCTGTCAACTGCCAATTGCTTGAGTAAAGCTTACACAGTACATTATTTTTCTTCTTTATTTTTTGACTGAAGGAAAATTTTACTAGAATGATTGCCATCAACCTGATTGGTGCTCTTGCTGGCATTGCTACAAATCTCTCATTGTGCCAAGTATATGTATGCTAATGATGGATTTGGATTTAGCCTTCATTATATTTTTACTTTATTTTAGTGCAATATCCATCACATGTGATTACAAGATGGTTGTTTGAACCTTCGTCCAAGCCGACCTCGAAGCAGTTCAAGCAGTAGGTATTTGTTGAACTTGGTAGTATAGACTTTATGGCATAATAATGTACTATAGGATAATCTGATCCCTGTAGGTTGAAACAATGGGGATGTAAAAATATAAATTAATGCTGAAATATGAAAGCACATAATAAAATAGAAATAAGAGTGCACACAGTATAAATATGATGTCTTTCAAAATTTAAATTCCGAGACCTTTTTCCCATTCTAACACGAACACATACACGCAATATTATAGGCTGATACTATTCCACAAGACTCTCTTCTGGTCATGCTTTGTAGAGTTTGTTCCACTTGGTCATGCTAAATTTGTAAATGATTTCTTAGTGTGACTAGTTGATTGGGGTGACGAGTAATATTCATCTATCAGCCTTTTAGGACATTTGCGGATCTTTTCTTCTTTCTTTGTTTTCCCAGGTTTGGAAGATTCGTATTCTGTGGTGATAGAGTTAGGTTCAAACAACAACAAGCTTGTTCACAACGCCACACAGCCTTCTCCTATTCTCAATGATTCCATGTGCTCAAACACCTACACCTGCTCAAACACCTTCACTCATTAATGATCATCAAAGAGAGGTAAAATTTCCAAATGCCTCCATGTTTTTGGAACACCAATTATATGCGCAAGCTTTTATCTACCACTTTTTTTAACTTAGGTCATTGGAAGGAGGATTAGAGACAATGGAAATTTATCCAGTTCCCCATATTCATCATTTCCATTGATTTTGCTCCGCTTATACTTGCACCATATTATTTCTTTATTAGTTTTTGACTTCAATCGATTTATAAGCATACTCGGTTATCTCGATTAGAAGAATTTGTGATGCTTTGTTCGCAGGTTAATTGAATGATGCTCACAGAGATCAAAAGGTTGGAGAACAAAGCGCCGGCCATTTATTAGGTCCCTTAAGAAACAAGTAAGATTTGTAAGTTATAACGTAGTATCTCCTTATGAGATTTAATTTAAGAACTTAGGATTTTCGAACTTGAATTTCAACTTTCTACAAACTAACTTAGGAATTAATTATGTTTCGTGTATTATGTCCATTAAATGAATGACATATTTGTATCAAAAACTCATACTTTGTTGTTAACTTCAATTGAAGAATTCTTTTTCATAATGGTGAATGCTGGGAAATGAAAGTGAATGAATGTGTCATGGTTTGTATATATCCAGGAAATTATGAATATGGGGAACTGGGTAACCTGCGGGGGGGTAAATGTGGGGGAATAGATTTGACCAAAGTCAATGAAGACTTGACCTTTTTTTTGATGTTGCAAAAATTAGCAACGCCTCGTATTTTGTTGCTAAGTTAACTGAAACTTAACCACACAATTTAGTTCCTGTAGGGGTATCCCGTAATTAGAAAACAAGTTAGCAACGGCATACCTTGGTTGGAATGAATCGAGTCTAACGCACATGACGTTGCGTAATCTCCGTTTGCCACCAAGAGTCGCAATGGAGCTTATCTTGAATTCTTGCGAAAAAATGCAACACCGTGTTTTTAAACGTCACTTTGCCGTTATGAGCCTTGGCCGCTGAACGGAACTCCTGCCGAATCCCTAAAAATGGTGTAGTTTTACCCGCAACAAAGCCCCTGCTCCGAGCTAAGCAGGGACTTAATGTTGATGGTGGTTTTTAAACAAAGGGTAAAATCAAATCCCTAAATAACCTAATGTCACCAAATACACATTTATTAGGACATTTAATACATGTAGTCAAGTTAATTAATAGGGGTATTTTTCAAATTAGGGTTACAAACGAACAAAAACCCTAATTCCCCTCCGTACAATGTCAAATCATGCCACCTACACCTAGCCCAAGCTAGTCGCGCCATGCCGAAAGCACTCGCCTTGGCCCTAGCTACGCTAACCACACCTAGCCCAAGCTAGCCGCACCTCCGTGACAATGGAAAATCATGCCAGCCACGCCAAACGCGCCAAAGCATGCCAACCATGCTAGCCGCACCTCCGTGCCAATGGAAAATCATGCCATCCACGCCAAACGCGCCAAAGCATGCCAACCATGCTAGCCGCACCTCCATGCCAATGGCAAATCATGCCAGCCACACCAAACGCGCCAAAGAATGCCAACCATGCTAGCCGCACCTCCGTGCCAATGGCAAATCATGCCAGCCACGCCAAACGCGCCAAAGCATGCCAACCATACTAGCCGCACCTCCGTGCCAATGGCAAATCATGCCGACCCAGACAAACGCGCCAAAGCATGCCAACCATGCTAGCCGCACCTCCGTGCCAATGGCAAATCATGCCGCCACGCCAAACGCGCAAAGCATGCCAACCATGCTAGTCGCACCTCCGTGCCAATGGAAAATCATGCCAGCCACATTTAGCTTATAAGCTGCACCATGCCAAACGCTCTTCCTTGGCCCTAGCTACGCTTAGTCACGTCACGCCAAGTTACATCGCCTTGGCCCTAGCCACGCCATGCCTAAATGGCGCCCGCGCCTAGGCTTACAAACCATGCAACCTAGGCCAAGTCGGCCGTTGGCACATGCCAACATGCTTGGCCACGCGCACATGCCAACATGCCAACATGTCGGGTAGCTTTTCCTACCAAGGCCACGGCCCTAACGCCCACGCATGCCATTGGCACATGCCAACACGCTCGCTGGTAGCTTTTCCTACCTAGGCCATGGCCCTAACCCCCACGCATGCCATTGGCACATGCCAACATGCTCGTTGGTAGCTTTTCCTACCAAGGCCACGGCCCTAACGAACACGCATGCCATTGGCACATGCCAACATGCTCATTGGGTAGATTTTCCTACCAAGGTCACGGCCTATCTGGCCACGCATGCCATTGGCACATGCCAACATGCTCGCTGGTAGCTTTTCCTACCAAGGCCACGGCCCTAACGGCCACGCATGCCATTGGCACATGCCAACATGCTCGTGGTAGGCTTGGGAAAGGGTTTATATTTATGCCTACTTGTGATACTGCAAGTGCACAGTGTCTATTGGAGACAATGGCAAGCACAGTCGATCCACCGTAGAATCGGGTGTGCTATAAAGTTGTTCTAAGGCTTCCTTTAACTAATTTTCTAGTGAAGTGATTTAAATATAAGGGTTTGTTTATAGTCTTTACGACTGAGTTGAAGGTTACAAGACTAAAAGCAAAATGATATATAAGCAATGAGATTGCAGGCACTAGGATTATCAAATCCACCTTTAATTCAAGTTATGAGCTTCAACTAATTTGAGAGTTCTTGTCCTATTACAGGTAAGGGAAGTGTGTCAGTTACCACATACCTAAGGGGTTTCACCCGGATAATTGTTCAATTATCACCTAAAAGCACTAACTCAGGGCACTAATTGTCTAATTAAGCACAACTAATCAAAGGGTTAGCGTATTGGTTGAAGCTTGAGCTGAAACACACTCTCACAAGAAGTTATCCTAACTACAATGGATACATGGCATCCATTGTGAGAGCAAAGAAATAGTGTCTTTGAAATTGAACTTATCTCATAATTTAATCATGCAAGAACAACTCAAATAAAGTTGAATAAAGAACATTGAACTAGGGTTTCATCTCAATCCTAGCAATTAAACTTAGAACATCATAAACATGATAACAAGACTTCAAATTAAAATGTAAACTAAACTATGAACCCTAAAAAATTGACTAACACTCTCTCACATGTAAAACATCAATTTATATCTCTCACCCTCACTCCCACTCGATTAAACAAGAACCCAAACCCGATATCTCGCCTTGTCTCGTGTCTCGACCTCCGAATCGACCATGCAAGTTGTTGGTGAAACCCTAGCTTTA
This sequence comes from Papaver armeniacum, assembly GCA_023531295.1. Taxonomy (NCBI): domain Eukaryota; kingdom Viridiplantae; phylum Streptophyta; class Magnoliopsida; order Ranunculales; family Papaveraceae; genus Papaver; species Papaver armeniacum. The sequence goes on along the minus strand of JAJJWW010009597.1, from coordinate 62,604 downwards.
GTTATCTCTAAATTAGCTTATAGGGTTATGGGAGAAGCTAAGAGAGAGGTAACTAAACCTAGAGAGGAGGTGAAGGTGGTTGGCGAGCGCTATTGGTGAGGTTTGTTGTCGTGAGATAGAGTGGTGGTGTGAGGCTCTGCCATGGTATGGGTGAAGGAGGGGTTTTCTACGATTCAATCGTGGGGGAAAGAGAAGATGGAGGAGAAAATGGGTTTGGTTCGATGGGGTATAGGTGTAGGGAGTTTTGTTGTGAAGGGAATGGCGAGAGTTGAAGTGAGGGGTGCGGGCGAGCGTAGGATCTTAGGGGTAATATCACGAACGGTTGAGGGAGAATTGGGTTGTTTTGGTGTTGAGCGGAGACATCGAGAAATGATGTGAGTGAAGGAGCGACCGATTGGATGCGAGATGGGCGAGATCTCACGGCTCGAAAGAACCCGGATCGGATTCGGGTCGTGGCTCGGATCTTGGATAGCTTGGGCCCATGTCTTGTAGATGGGTTGCTCCTTGTTGGGTTGCAACTGCTATTGCGCCGCGGACTTTGGCTTTACACTTCATAGACGCTTGCCTCCAATTCTTTGCTCTTTTGGCTCCTCGGTTTCCGAACTTTATTTATTACCTAAAAACATAAAATTAATTAGTACAAATAGTTATTCTTGGAAAACAAGGAAAATACGAGAATATGGGATAATTTCGATTTCGAGCACAAAAGATGAATTAAATGCCAATAAAAAGGTGTATAAATATCCAATATTTGGCACTCATCTAATACCCCCAAACCTGAATTTTACTTGTCCTCAAGTGAAAAACGTAAATTAAGAAATCCTAACCATACCCACGTCGCAGTCTCTCGAATGCATTTAGCGTATGCACTAAGCCTTTAAACCCCTAGGTGTCCCTAGTGGACGAGTTGTAGTCTTGTGAGGGTTTACCGAGGTGTACCCACAAAACCTTCTCCAACTTCGAGTGTAAAAGAGTCTCAAGCATCCAAGGAGCTATGAGGACATAGAGTTTCGCATGCTAGTAACACGGGGTTAGAACTACCAAAGAATGCATTCTCATCCTTAAGTGCTTGAGAGAGAAGTAACCATACCATATGAAAGAATTCGGATTCGATTGTGATCATAAGCCTCGACTTCCGCCTCACCATTAGGGTTTTATGATAATTGCGTCAAAAAGATCGCTTTTTTAGTCTCTCATGTGTGCAGGCAGGAATAAAGAGAGAAATCCCGCACATGTTGTAGGTAAAAGATAACCTTCCAGGAAATAATTTGGAGACTCCTGAAGTGTGGACAAAAAGAATCTTTTTCGATGATCTCTAAGAAAGGAAATCAACCATTAGCAAGGATGGGATTACTCACTCACCTTCTCACCCGATCGGCAATTAACATCATACTCTCATGGGAACCATAGAAACGTCAATCAATCTTCGGTCTTCAACTATTGATGACGAACTTCTAAACTTCACAAAAACTTGACAACAATTTTTTTTAATTTTTCTACTAAATTTCCTTGTTACTTGGATTTTTCTTCTTGAATTCTTCTTTACCATGGTGGTATAACTAAGAAAATAAACTACAATATATTTTTGATTTTTTTTTTTTTTTTTGACAGAGAATTAAAATAATAACAAAAACAATGAAACTACTAACTCCATGGGTGAAGGACTATATTACTCAATTTCCATAACTTGTATTGTCTTGATTTTATAAATTTTATTAATTCTCATCCTATTTTATTTTCTTTTCTTTGTTGCTTGTAAACCTTGGACTATCTCAACTTTTTCTTCAAATATTCGATGTTGCTCCGCTTTGCCGACGACGATGTGTTTCTATGGGTCTCATTTGATTGAGAGAGAGAGTGATGCTAATCGCAAATCGATATTTAGAAGGAGTTTTCATCTTTAGACGTCACCCTCATGATTGACGGAATTAGCACTCAAGAGATCAAAAGTAGTCTTGAAAGTGGTGCGAAGTTGGGTAGCTCACCATTCCTACCCAATTGACGTACGGTGACACACACTCTAACAACTTTTCTAGAAAGTCAAAAAGAGTGAAGGTCGGTGCCTCGCTTGATGTAAAATGGGTAGTCTCCACTATGGTTGATCACAATTCTACTACCAATGTCTATACAAAGACCTAATTAGCCCTCCGGTATGGTTAAATCCAACTTTAACGCTCTAATCAACTAAGAAACCCGATTGCGTTCTCCGAACACTTTCAAATTCTTGTTATTTCGGTCAGACTCTCTATGTAAACATAGCTAGAAGCATGCTAGTGACTCTAAAATCTCTAAAAGTTGGAGGTTTTTATGCAAATTTTTGAGTTTTTCAATTTTTTTTTTTTTTTTTTTTTTTTTTTTGATAAAAGAAGTAAAACAAAAAGACTAAAAACTCTATATGCAAATCACACCCCCAAACCTAGATCAACATTGTCCTCAATGTGTCAATTGATACAAAGAATTTAAACAGTCACATACCAAGAGAACTATGTTGAGAGGAGAAAAGGGAAGAGATTACCGGATGCAAGAGGGTGTTGCTAAACCATAGAAAGATGAGTGCTTTGAAAGCAAACAATCACGAGCGCAAGAAAAAAAAGGTTGGTTAGCACACATCAAAAACTATGCAAAAAAGAAAAAGAAAAGGGAAAGATGATGGATTTTTAGTCCATAAGTATGTACACAAGTGAACTAGATCAGTCCACATAGATGGGGTCTTCCAAGTCTACGGTCTCAATTTCTGGTGGAAGATGCTCCGAAATGGTTTCAATCTCGACCATTGACCTTGAATATGTTCTTGGTTGCTTGGTTTTCAATTTCTACACTCCATGGGGAAAAAGCGATGCGTACTAACTTCTAATGGTCCCCGACCATCGAGAACGTAAATTCCACGAAACAAGTGCAATCTAGTGTTGTACAATAAAACTTTTGGCCAAGTGTGAAAGACTTGCGCGGAGAATGCGCTTGTCGAGAAACACTTTCATTCTTTGTTTGTATGATTTGGCACTATCATATGCATCATTTCTCAATTCTTCTAACTCATTGAGATAAGTTTCCTATGGGCACCAGCCTTATCAAGATCAAAATTCAACTTCTTCCACAAAATTTCAATATGCACGGTGTTCTAACTCAATGTAGATGACATGCTTTACCGTACACAAGTATGTAAGGAGACATCCCAATAGGAGTCTTGTATGCAGTTTTATAGGCCCACAAAGCATCGTTTAAGCGCAAAGACCAATCTTTCTAGAGGGATTGACAGGTCTTCTCAAGGATATGCTTAATTTCCCTATTAGAAACTTCCACTTGGCCACCGGTTTGAGGATGGTAAGGTGTTGCGACTTTGTGAGTGATTCCATACTTGCGCACTAATGATTCAAAGGGTCTATTGCAAAAATGACTACCTCCATCACCGATTATTGCTCCGGGGGTTCCAAAACGGAGAAAAATGTTCTCCTTAAGAAAAGAAACAACAACTTTATGGTCGTTGGTTTTGGATGCAATGGCCTCTACCCACTTAGAGACATAATCAACAACAACAAGAATGTATAACTTGCCTTGAGAATTAGGAAATGGACCCATGAAATCAATACCCCAAACATCAAATAGCCAACAATCAAAATGGGTTATAAGGGCATCATGTTTCTCTTAGTGATACTTCCTAATTTCTGGCATCGGTCACAAGCAACACAAAACGCATGGCAATCCTTAAACAGTGTTGGCCAATAGAAACCGCTTTGCAAGATCTTTGCAGCAGTTTTCTTGGCACTAAAGTGGCCTCCACATGCATGGTCATTACGAAGAGATGGCGTCCTTTGTTCGAGTCGGGGACACATCTCCTAATGATTTGGTCTTGCGTACTTAAACAAATATGGGTCATCCCAAAGGAAATGTTTAACTTCACCAAGAACTTAGAACGGTCTTGTTTAGACCAATGCAAGGGCATTCTACCTGTAGCAAGGTAGTTCACAATATCAACAAACCATGGCATTTCGGACACAAGAATCAATTGCTCATCGAGGGAATGATTCCCTAATCAACATGGATTCATCAGCCATTCAACATTCAACCTAGACAAGTGATCGAAGAACAACATTTTCTCGACCCTTTCTTATCTCGAATTTCGAGGTTAAACTCTTGTAACAAGAGTATCCATCGAATTAGACGAGCCTTAGCATCTTTCTTAGAAAAAGATATCTCAATGCGGATGATCGAATAAATGATGACCTTAGATCCTATCAAATAAGATCTAAACTTATCTAATGCAAACACAACAAACTAGCAACTCTTTCTTAGTTTCCGGAATAATTCAGTTGAGCATCATTAAGTGTTTTACTATCATAGTAGATCACATAGGGGTTTGTCTACTCGCTGGCCCAAAAATAGCTCTCTGACAAAGATAGGACGCATCACACATAATCTCAAATGGTAATGTCCAATCGGGGTCGACTATAGGGGCAGATGTAAGGAGAGCCTTGATTGCTCCCATGCTTCCTTACAAGCATCATCAAAGACAAATGCAACATCTTTTGCAAGAAGATTGCACAAAGGTCGTTTTACTAAAGTCTTTGATGAATCCACAGAAAAACCCGCATGGCCTAGAAATGATCCGATGTCCCTCACGTAACGAGGGTGAGGCAAGTGTTGAATGAGATTTACCTTGGCTTTGTCTACTTCTATGCCTTTTTCCGAGATGATATGCCCTAGGACAATGCCTGAATTAACCATGAAATGACATTTTTCCCAATTCAAGAACAAACTCTTTTCCTTACACCTAATCAGCACACATGTGAGGTGATGCAAACACTCATCAAAATAAGAACCAAACACCGAAAAAATCATCCATAAAAATCTCAAGAAACTTATCTACCATGTCGGAGAAGATGCTCATCATGCAACGTTAAAAAGTAAGCGGGTGCATTGCACAACCCAAAAGGCATACGACGATAAGTAAATTTTCCATAAGAACATGTAAATGTGGTATTTTGTTGGTCTTGGGTGCTATGTGAATTTGGTTGTAGCTTAATATCCATCTAAGAAATAGTAGTGACTATGTTTTGCTAACCTTTCCAAAGATTTGGTCAATGAAGGGAAGGGGGAAAATGGTCTTTCTTGGTGAGTGTGTTTAGTTTCTATATTCAATACAAACTTCGCCAACATGTGGTCACACGGGTGGGGACAAGCTCGTTCATCTCATTTTGAACTACAAGAATGCCGCACTTTTGGATACTACACCGAATGGGACTGACCCACATCGGTTATCGTGGACTGGGTAAATGATACCCGCGTCAAGTAATTTCAAGATCTCACCCTTGACAACATCTCTCATGTTGGGGTTAAGTCTCCTTTGTATTTCCCTAGATGGTTTAGTGTTCTCTTCAAGGTTTATGTGATGCATGCAAATTGTGGGGCTTATACCCTTAAGATCTGAGATGGTCCAACCTAAGGCTCCTTTATGTTCTTTAAGTACTTCTAAGAGTTGACTTTCCTGTTCCGTGTCTAAACATGATGCAATAATGACAGGTAAAGTGTCAGAAGGACCTAAGAAAGCATACTTCAAAGTATCAGGTAATTGTTTCAAATCAAGCTTAGGTGGTGTATCAAGAGGTGGGGCAGTTTGGAATCGGAGAGTGGAAGAGGTTCCACCGCATTCTCGCCATTTAGCAATATCCATGGGTGGCATGTACTCTAGCAAAGAGTGGAATTCACTAATGTACTTAATCAAGAGATCTAAGTCAAAATTATCTAAACATGCTTGCACAGGTCCACTTGACAAAATGTCGGGCAAAGAGTCTTGGATCAGACTCTTAATCATTTTAATCTCGTGCAATTCATCATCATCACACTCTATGGGTTGTTGATTCACACGAAAGACATTCAGTTCTACAGTCATGTTGCCAAAAGACAAATTCAATATCCCGCTACGACAATTTATGATAGCGTTTGACGTTGCCAAGAAGGGACGTCCTAAGATAACTGGAATATGATTTTCGAGGATTTTGCACAGTTGAGTATCTAACACAATGAAGTCCACAGGAAATAAAATTTATCAACCTTGATTAGCACATCTTCAACGATTCCACGGGGATTCTCATGGATCCGTCCCGCTAATTGTAGCGTAACAGGGTAGGTTGCAATTCCCAAGACCTAACCGCACATACGAATATGGCAAGAGATTCACACCTAGCTCCTAAGTCCAATAAAGCTTTTCGATTGTATGATCACCTATAGTACAAGAGATAATTGGACTACCTGGGTCCTTTAACTTAGGTGGGGTTTTGTTTTGAATAATTGAACTTACTTGCTCGGTGAGAAAGGCACGCTTATGCACATGAAGCTTTCGCTTTTGTGTGCAAAGGTCCTTCAGAAATTTAGCATAGGCGGGTATTTTCCTGATTGCTTCGAGAAATGGAATGTTTATATTAACTCGTTTGAACATTTCCAAAATCTCGTTGTATTGGGTACCCCTTCCGTTGCACCAACCATTGTGGAAATGGAGCAACAGTGTGTACATGACTTGAGCGAGGAACATCTATATCGTAGGACTCTTGGTTTTATCAATGGGCTCGATTCTTTCTCTACAAGATGTTTTCTTCAAGTTGTGTGTACTGGTGAGTCTGATGGAGACTCGCTTGACTGTGGTACACCTACATTGTTCTCAATAATTCTACCACTACTGAGAGCGGTGACAAAGATTCACATGGCTATGTGAAGTTTCACAAGGTAGAGGAGCATGCTTGAAACAAATTCTTTGGATTTTGTTGGGGTTGACTAGGAGTTTGCCTTTCTCTCTCTCATTCAATGCATCACAGATTTGACCTATCTTAATATCTAGGTTTGTGAGACGTTGGTCGGTGGTTTTCCTAAGTTCTGTAAGAATTTGGGTTAACAGACCGACACGGTCTTCAAAACTAGTCTTTTTCAACATGGTACTAGTGGGTGGTTGCACTTGGGGGTTTCTAGGATATGAGTATCCTTGGTTGTTATTTGTTGGTCCCCCTTGTACAGGCCCTTTAGACCAAGAGAAGTTAGGGTGATTCCTCCACCTTGGGTTGTAGGTTTGAGAATAAGGGTTGTTCTCTTGCCTACCGGTATAATGCATTGGCTTGCTCGACTTTAGACTCTTGAAATGCGTGCAAGTCTGGGGATTTGTCCACTAAGTGGTCGCAGCTATGGCATGCGGCACAAGTGGCCATATCAATTTGGTCACGGAGAGTAGGGGCATTAGATTTTACATTCTTTTGCAACTCAAGCACTTCTATTCTCCGACAAAGATGCCATTTTTGCATTTCCTCAAAGACACTCGATTCTATGAACATTGTTTGCGAGGGTAGTCCGTTTTGGTTCTCGGATGGACTCCCAATGTTGAGTCTTTTCAATGACTTCGATTAAGAAAGTCCAAGCGTCATCGCCGCTTTTATCAATAAATGCACCATTGCACATTGACTTCGATCATGGTTGAGTTCTAACATCTAGACCCTCATCAATATTTGCACGAGTCTCCATTTTTCAAAACCATGGTGGGGACATTGGAGTAATAATTCATTGAATCTCTCAAGTACTTTGCTAGAGTTTCGTCTTCTAATTGCACAAAACCATTTAGACTTTGGCGAATTGTCGCCGTCTTATGGTTTGGGAAAACTTTTGAAAAACTCTTTTGTGAGGTCATCCCAGTTCTAATGGATTGTGGTTGTAGGGCATGAAGCCAAGACTTGGCCTTGTCTTTCGAGAGAAAAAGGAAACAATCTCAATTTGAGGGACTCTTCCTCGCATTTGGTTAAAACGCAGAGTCCCACAAATATCCTCAAAGTCTCTCACGTGATGGTAGGGGTTTTCAAAGATTTGACCCTCTAAACACGGGTAGCATATGAATGGTGCTTGCTTTCGGTTCAAACTGACCAAAGCATCGGTAGGCGAATGATGCAAGAGGGCTGGCTTGCCCTAGTTGGGTACATGTAGTCCTTGAGACTACGGGGTTGGTTAAGTTCATCACCCATTGTTTCTGTTTCAGATAGGTCTGGGCTTGGGCTTTTTGTTGAAGAACTGGGTATGCTTACGATTTCGTCCGGGCGGATTCTAACTATTCGATTTGTTTGGTCTCTAAAAGACACAATCATAGCCTAGCTAGCGCATCTAAAGATGTTATCACACAATCAATTTCAAATACGTAAAAGCAAAAACTCAAAAATGACCCACTAATACAAGACTCAAGCCCAAAAGATGGCTTTTGATGTTATGAAGCCCAACTAATTAGCTGGATTCCACCAAAAGATGTGGTGTTGGGTTTGGTTTTTGTCAAACCCAAGAAATTTAACTACTCAAATGGCTAAGTTATGTGGGCTGAAAGTTGTATGCAAAGCCCAGGTTGATTTCAAAGCCTAGTTGGTTCAGTTTAGGTTGGAAGATTTACAACCCAGGTATGTGGGCTGAAAGTTCACTGGCCAGGCCAAGCAAAGATTGTGCACGATGTGTGTGCAAGTCGGTTTATGCACAATGACAAGAAAAACACAAATTGGGTAAGGTTTTCTGAGCAGCTTATGCACAGGTTGTGTGCACAGCCTCTCAAACTAGACACATCACAGCTTGGCAGCTCAAGCAAAACTTGTACACAGTACAGCTTGGTTATGTGCACAAAGCAAAGCAACTTCACAGAACAAAAGACACAGCACAGCCCAGATTGGCAGGTGCACTAGCAAAACAGAAATTGTGAATGGTGCACAGGGTTGAGGGATGTGCTCACTCAATGGTGAAGCATGTCTTTGGGTTTGTATTTGAAAACCAAGTAACTCGCTATCACTAACCTTGCTACTTAACAACTCATTCAATCACCCACAAATTGCAGTGGTGCACAAATGCACAAAAACAAGGTGCACAAGATGTAAATAAAGATAAGCACAATTCAAGATAGTTGCAAGATGTAACAAAGAAAGAAGAATCACACGGTTAGCAATCACACAAGGTCACAATGACTTGACTTGATGTCAACTATCTCAGTTGACTTCAACTCGGGATTTTTCATGCTAGTTTCAAGTTACACACAAGCACAAAAAGCATCCAATTTATCACAATGATGAATGTCTTAGCAAGGCAACTAGTGCATTGTGCTAGCATGGCTCACGAGTTCAAGGTCTAGCACCAAAGTTCAAGCATGCATAAGGGTAAAGGATAAGAAGTATCACTCCCTCAATTGGTTATCCAAGTCTGCGCTCACTCTCAACAGCTTCAGTGGCCGGAGCCGAGTACATGGCAATGTCGGGCAAGGTATGGGTAAAGCACACCAAAGTTGGCCGATTTTGGTGTGAGCAATGCTTGGTAAGATAGCTAGGTTATCATGCAAAGAAGCCGGTCCGATGGTTACAAAGATCATGGTATGCAAAGCTTCATTGTAGGTCGATTCGTCAACTCACTTTCAGTTGATGTCAACAGGTTTGAGTTGATGTCAACTATCTCGGTTGACTTCAACCGAGATTTTTCACAAGCTAGTTTCGGTGTGGCCGACAGAGAGTCTCACAGAGCACTTAGCTCAACAGAGTAAGGTTGACTAGGAAGAGAATGCTAAGTGTACGAGCACTTAGCTCGAGTGCTGTGGTGTCAACTCACTCGCCGACTTCCATGAGGTTTGATTAACCCGGCTTTCCAAGTGGTGGCTCGAGACAAGGTTTCTAGGGTTGGCAAGGCTAGCTGGAAGTATTGTGGGCTAACAGCCTAACATTCACTGGACAAGCAAGCATGCTATCATTCATTCATTCGTGTATGCAAGGTTTGAGATACATTACCACCAAAGATAAAAACCGGGGTTTAGGCAATCCCCCAATGGTCCTCGCGCTTTTTCTTCTCCTCCTTGGCTTGCTCAAAGCATAAAGCAAGCACTCCGTTACTCAAAAGAGAATTTCCGTTCTCAATGTTGCAAATCAAAGCAAAGAACAATACTTACAAGATGAAAAACAACCACTGTACTTGGTTATCTGCTCGTGATGCGACTCAAGTTCTGGGGGATGAGATACTTATCCAATGATGCAGATATGCAAAGTTTAGCACAAAGAAATGAAAGAGCACGGGCTTATGACAAGAAGCTACAAAGCAATGATAAAGATGAGTTACGGATTTATTGATGGATACAAATGCAAGTGAATCACGAATGATGAAGGATAGAGCAAAAATATGGATTTAGCTAAGATGGTCTAAGATGAACAAAATGCAAAAAAATATTAAGCAAATGGTTTACTCTAAGCTACGATTGCAATTGTCTCAATGAGTAACTATTTAATCGAATGAGATTACATAAATAAATGCAAGAGTAAGATGCAGTAATTGAAAGCAAAAATTTAAACTAAGTTAATGAAACTACACAAAGATACAAATCAAGGATTAAGAGCAAAGATTGTAAAGCACATATGTACAAGAATGAATCAAATGTAGTAAAGTGAGCTAATAGAACTACACAAAGACACTACCAAACACCAAGAATGCCGCGCCAAAACTTGGTAGGCTTGGGAAAGGGTTTATATTTATGCCTACTTGTGATACTGCAAGTGCACAGTGTCTATCGGAGACAATGGCAAGCACAGGTCGATCCACAGAGAATTGGGTGTGCTATAAAGTTGATCTAAAGTTTCCTAACTGATTTCCTAGTGAAGTGACAGAGATAAATGGGTTTGTTTATAGTCTTTACGACTGAGATGGAGGTTACAAAACTAAAAACGGAATGAACTATGATTAATGAGTATTGAAATGGCAGGCACTAGGATTATCAAATCCACCTCTAATTCAAGTTATGAGCTTCAACTAATTTGAGAGTTCTTGTCCTATTACAATTAAGGGAAGTGTGTCAGGTTACCACATACCTAAGGGGTTTCACCCGGATGACGTTCAATTATCGCCTAAAGCACTAACTCGGGGCACTAGTTGTCTAATTAAGCACAACTAATCAAAGGGTTAGCAAAGTATTGGTTGAAGCTTGAGTAAACACACTCTCACAAGTGTTATCCTAACTACAATGGATACATGGCATCCATTGTGAGAGCAAAGCAATAGTGTCTTGGAATTGAACTTATCTCATAATTTAATCATGCAAGAACAACTCAAATAAAGTTGAATAGCGAGAACATTGAACTAGGGTTTCATCTCAATCCTAGCAATTAAACTTAGAACATCATAAAAACATGATAACAGACTTCAAAATTAAAATGTAAACTAAACTATGAACCCTAAAATTGACTAACTCTCTCTCACATGTAAAACATCAATTTATATCTCTCACCCTCACTCCCACTGATTAAACAAGAACCAAACCTCGATATCTCTGCCTTGTCTCGTCTCGACCTCCGAATCGACCATGCAAGTTGTTGGTGAAACCCTAGCTTTAGTTATCTCTAAATTAGCTTCTGGGTTATGGGAGAAGCTAAGAGAGAGGTAACTAAACCTAGAGAGGAGGTGAAGGCGGCCGCAGCGCGGTTGGTGGGGATGTGTCGAGGAGATAGAGTGGTGGTGTGGAGGCTCGCCATGGTACGGTGAAGGAGGTTTCTCCATCGATGGGGGAAGAAAGAGAAGATGGAGGAGAAAATGGGTTTGGTTCGATGGGGTATAGGTGTAGGGAGTTTTGTTGTAGCTGGAGACAAGTTAGAGTCAAGGGGGTGCGATGAGCTAGGATCTAGGGGGCCAATATCGAATGGTTGAGGGAGAATTGGGTTGTTTTGGTGTTGAAGCTGAGACATCGAGAAATGATGTGAGTGAAGGAGCGACTCTTGGATGCAAAGATGGGCGAGATCCCACGGCTCGAAGGAACGGGCTCGGATTCGGAGCTGCCGCGGTCGGATCTTGGATAGCTTGGGCCCATGTCTTGTAGATGGGTTGCTCCCATGTTAGGTTGCAACCGCGCGCGCGACTTTGGCTTTCTTCATAGACGCTTGCCTCCACTTCCTTTGCTCTTTGGCTCTCGGTTTAACTTTATTTATTACCTAAAAACATAAAATTAATTAAGATAAATAGTTATTCTTGAAAACAAGGAAAATACGAATAGGGATAATATCTCATTTCGGCCAATAAAAAGGTGTATAAATATGCATGCTATTGGCACATGCCAACACGCATGCCATTGGCAGCAAGCTCTTGGTATTTTCCTAGCCATGGCCCGCATGTGCACATGCCAACACGCTCGCTCGGTAGCCTAACTTAACGACCACGCAGTCGGCACATGCCAACACGCTAGGCCTTCAACTTGGCCCCAATGCGCCGCAACTGGAACATGCCAAAAACCTGGCCGACTGCAAAGCCTAACTTGCAAACCATGCAACCTATCACCAAGGCATTCCGCACATGCCACCGCACATGCCACACACGCCACTAGCGCTCGGCATTGCCACTTACACTCTACGACAACCTACCACCAAGGCATTCCGCACATGCCATTGGCACATGCCACACACGCCACTAGCATCTCTCGGCATTGCCACTTGCGCTCGAGGTACAACCCGCAACAAAGGCATTTCGCACATGCCAATGGCACCACACGCGCCACTAGCAGCGCCACTTGCACTCAAGGTGCAACCAACACTCGAGACATCAACACAAACCGGGGATGCTTTCCGGGGTTTTGTTTGGTGGTCATGACTTGCGCTGCATACACTACGCTCACATTAAGAAAGCGTGAAAAGGAATAAAGCGGTCAAATAAATGAGGAAATAAAGGTGAAAACGTTTTCACCCATAAACACCTCGCGGTTACCACCTCCTCCCATTATTTGACCCTTTACTCTCTTCCTTCATAAGGCCGGTACATTTTCAATCTCAACTTGTATAAATAGGTCTTACCTATTTCCACCCGAACAACAAGTCTCGGTGGGAGAAAATACAACACTCTCGAAAAGGCAACTTTGCAAGCTCTCCAAAAATCTTTCATCTCTTGCAAGATTCCTAAGCTTTCACTTTATGATACAAGTCGAGATACTACTCTCCTGCACTATTCCGGTCTCAACACCTTTCTTTGCTTCCTCCCCAAATTAACCCTTCTCCTCCACTTTGTGACCGAAGCAAGTCTGGAACGGCCATTTCTTGGTTTAGGCCGGACTTGTACAGATTGATCTCTCGAACCTATAAAGTGCTCACGTGCAGCACATTTGTTTAGGGTTTAAACCAGTTCCTCACTCACCTACCGAATTACCGAAATCGGCAGAAACGATTTTTACCCATAAACACCAGTACAACGAGATTTTGAAAATGTTCAAACGAGTTAACATAAACATTCCATTTCTTGAAGCAATCAGGCAAATACCCACCTATGCTAAGTTTCACGAAGGACTTGTGCACACAAAAAGCAAACTTCATGTGCATAAGCGTGCCTTTCTCACTTTGAGCAAGTAAGTTCAATTATTCAAAACAAAACCCCACCTAAGTTTAAAGACCAGTAGACCAACTATCTCTTGTACTATAGGTGATCATACAATCGAAAAGCTTTATCGGACTTAGGAGCTAGTGTGTGAATCTACCGCCATATTCTCGTGTATGTGCAGTTAGGTCTTGGGGAATTGCAACCCCACCCTCGTTACGCTACAATTAGCGGGACAGATCTCGTGAAAATCCTCGTGAGTCGTTGAAGATGTGCTAATCAAGGTTGATAAATTTTATTTCCTATGGAATTCATTGTGTTAGATACTCAACTGCTGTGCCAAAATCCCGAAAATCATATTCCAGTTATCTTAGGACGTCCCCTTCTTGGCAACGTCAAATGCTATCATAAATTGTCGTAGCGAAATATTGAATTTGTCTTTTTGGCAACATGACCGTAGAACGAATGTCTTTCGTGTGAATCAACAACCCATAAATTGTGATGATAATAAATTGCATGAGATTAACATTATTGAGAGTCCGATTCAAGACTCATTTCCCGACATCTTATCTCTGGACCCCGTGCAAGGATGTTTAGAGAATTTTGACTTAAATCTCTTCAATTAAAGGTACATTAGTGAAGTTCACTCTTTGCTTGAATCGGTCCCACCCATGGATATTGCTAAATGGCGAAATGCGGTGGAACCACTTCCACTCTCGATTCCAAATCTGCCCCCACCTCTTGATACACCACCTAAGCTTGATTTGAAACCATTACTGATACTTTGAAGTATGCTTTCTTAGGTCCTTTGATACTTTACATGATTATTGCATCATGTTTAGACACAAAAACAGAAAGTCAACTTTTAGAAGTACTCAAAGAACATAAAAGAGCCTTAGGTTGGACCATCTCGAGATCTTAAGGGTATAAGTCCCACAATTTGCATGCATCACATAAACCTTGAAGAGAATACTAAACCATCTAGGGAATGCAAAGGAGACTTAACCTAACTGAGATATGTTGTCAAGGGTGAGATTCTCGAAATCGATGCGGGTATCATTTACTCCGTTCCAGGATAGCCAGGCAGGTCGGTCCCATTCAAGTGGTACCCAAAAAGTCTGGCATTACCGTAGTTCAAAATGAGATGAATGAGCTTGTCCCCACCTCGTGTGACCACGGGGTGGCTAGTTTGGATTGATTATAGAAAACTGAACACAAGACAAAGAAAGACCATTTTCCCTTCCTTCATTGACCAAATGCCGGGAAAGGTTAGCAAGACATAGTCACTATTGTTTCTTAGATGGCTATTCGAGCTACAACCAAATTCACATAGCACCCGAAGACCAACAAAAGACCACATTTACCTGTCCTTATGGAACATTTGCTACCGCGTATGCCTTTTGGGTTGTGTAATGCACCCGCTACTTTTCAACGTTGCATGATAAGCATTTTTTCTGACATGGTAGATAAGTTTCTTGAAATTTTTATGGATGATTTTTTTGTGTTTGGTTCTTCTTTTGATGAGTGTTTGCATCATCTTACTTGTGTGCTGATTAGGTGTAAGGAAAAGAATTTGGTTTTGAATTGGGAAAAATGTCATTTCATGGTTAACTCGGGCATTGTTCTAGGGCATATCATCTCGGAAAAAGGCATAGAAGTAGACAAAGCCAAGGTTGATCTCATTCAACACTTGCCTCAACCTCGTTCTGTGAGGGACATAAGATCATTCTTAGGCCATGCGGGTTTTTACAGCCGATTCATCAAAGACTTTAGTAAAATTTCAAGACCTTTGTGTAACCTTCTTGCAAAAGATGTTGCATTTGTCTTTGATGATGCTTGTAAGGAAGCATGGGAGCAATCAAGGCTCTCCTTACATCTTCCCCTATAGTCGGACCTCTCATTTGGACATTACCATTTGAGATTATGTGTGATGCGTCTGACTATGTTGTAGGAGCTGTTTTGGGCCAGCGAGTAGAAAACTCCCTTATGTGATCTACTATGCTAGTAAAACACTTAATGATGCTCAACTGAATTATTCCACAACTGAGAAAGAGTTGCTAGCTGGTGTGTTTGCATTAGATAAGTTTAGATCTTATTTGATAGGGTTTAAGGTCATCATATATTCTGACCATGCTGCATTGAGATATCTTTTGTCTAAAAAAAGATGCTAAGGCTCGTCTAATTCGATGGATACTCTTGTTACAAGAGTTTAACCTCGAAATTCGAGATAAGAAAGGGTCAGAAAATGTTGTTGCTGATCACTTGTCTAGGTTGAATGTTGAATCTGTGCTGATTAGAGAGTCATTTCCCGATGAACAATTGATGCTTGTGTCTGAAATGCCATGGTTTGCTGATATTGTGAACTACCTTGCTACAGGTAGAATGCCTTTGCATTGGTCTAAACAAGACCATTCTAAGTTCTAGGCTGAAGTTAAACATTTCCTTTGGGATGACCCATATCTGTTTAAGTACTGCCAAGACCAAATCATTAGGAGGTGTGTCCCCAATTCTGAACAAAGGGATGTCATCTCTTTCTGTCATGACCATGCATGGGGAGGCCACTTTAGTGCCAAGAAAACTACTGCAAAGATCTTTGAGGCGGTTTCTATTGGCCAACATTGTTTAAGGATAGCCATGCTTTTTGTGTTGCTTGTGACCGATGCCATAAATTAGGAAGTATCACTAAGAGAAACATGATGCCCTTACAACCCATTTTGATTGTTGAGTTTGTTTGATGTGTTGGGTATTGATTTCATGGGTCCATTTCTTAACTCAAGGTAAGTTGTACATTCTTGTTGCTTGTTGATTATGTCTCTAAGTGGGTAGAGGCCATTGCATCCAAGACCAATGATCATAAAGTTGTTCTTTATTTTCTTAAGGAAAACATTTTCTCCCGTTTTGGAACACCTAGAAAGCAATAATCGGTGATGGAGGTAGTCATTTCTGCAATAGACCCTTTGAATCACTAGTGCGCAAGTATGGAATCACTCAAAAGTCGCAACACCTTACCATCCTCAAACCCGTGTCCAAGTAGAAGTTTCTAATAGGGAAATTAAGCATATTCTTGAGAAGACCGTCAAATCCTTAGAAAGATTGGTCTTTGCGCTTAAATGATGCTTTGTGGGCCTATAGAACTGCATACAAGACTCCCATTGGGATGTCTCCTTCGTACTTGTGTACGGTAAAGCATGTCATCTACCCGTTGAGTTAGAACATCGTGCATCTTGGTCAGAAAGAAATTGAATTTTAATCTTGATAAAGTTTGGTAACTAAAGAAAACTTCAACTCAATGAGTTAAAGAATTGAGAAATGATGCATATGATAGTGCCAAATTGTACAAACAAAGAATGAAAGTGTTTTCACGACAAGCGCATTCTCAAGCAAGTCCTTCACCAAAATGAAAGTTTTATTGTGAACACTCGTTTGCATTTGTTTCCGTGAAAGCTACGTTCTCGATGGTCGACCATTCTTGATATGAACCGTTTTCCCCCATGGAGCCGTTGAAATCGAAAACCCAGCAGACCAAGAACATCTTCAAGGTCAATGGTCAAAGATTGAAACCATTTACGAGCATCTTCCACGAGTGGTTGAGGCCGGTCGACTTGGAAGACCCCATCTATGTGGACTGAACTAGTTCACTTGTGTACATATGGACTAAAATCCATCATCTTTCCTTTTTCTTTTTCTTTTTGCATAGTTTTTATGTGTGCTAACCAAATTTTTGTCTTGCCCTTTGGTTGTTTGCTTTCAAAGCATTCATCCTCCTTTGGTTTAGCAACACCCCTGTATATCCTCCAGAGAATCTCTTCCCTTTCTCTACTTAACATAGTTCTCATGGTATGCGATTACATTCTTATCATCCGTTGACACATTGAGGACAATGTTTGATTTAGGTTTGGGGGTGCATTTGCATATAGAGTTTTTAGTCTTTTATTCTTAAAAAAATTAAAAATTAAAAATTAAAAAAATTAAATTAAAAACTCTTTGTAAATACTTGCATAAAAACCTCCAACTTTTAGAGATCTTAGAGTCACTAGCATGCTTCTAGCTATGTTTACATAGAGAGTCTGACCGAAATAACGAGAACTTAGAAGTAATCGAGAACACAATCGGGTTTCTTAGTTGATTGTAGAGCGTTAAGAGTTGGATTTAACCATCTTGGGAGGCGAATTAGTGTTGTATAGATATTTGGTAGTAGAATTGTGATCACCCATAGTGGAGACTACCCATTTTTACATCAAGCGAGGCACCCGACCTTCATTTTTTGTGACTTTCTAAAAAAAAAAATGCTAGAGCGTGTGTCACCGCACGTCAATTCGGGTAGGAATGGTGAGCTACCCAACTTAGCACCACTTTCAAGACTATTTTTGATCTCTTGAGTGCTAATTTCTTCAATCATGAGGGTGACGTTTAAAGATGAAAACTCCTTCTGTAGTTCGATTTGGCAGCTAGCATCACTCTCTCCCTCTCAACAACATCAACATTCATAGAAACACATCGTCAGCAGCGGAGCATCATCAGAATATTTGAAGAAAAGTGAAATGGTCAAGGTTTACATGCAACAAAGAGAAGAAAAGAAAATAAGATGAGAATTAGTGAAGTTTATGAAGTCAAGACAATACAAGTTGTGAAAAATTGAGTTTCATCGTTTTATTGTTATTTTCATCATATTCAAAAAAAAAATTATCAAAGTTTTTATGAAGTTCGGAAGTTCATCATCAACGATTGAAGACCGAAGACCGAAGATTGAAGACGTTTCTATGGATCTTTGAGAGTGATATTAATTCTTGCGTCCGGGTGTGGTAAGTGAGTACTCCCATCCTTGCTAATGGTTGATTTCCTTTCTTAGAGATCATGGGAAAAGATTCTTTTTGTCCACTACTCCGTGGAATCTCGAGAAATTATTTCGGAAGGTTATCCTTCTCATCTTCAACGTGTGCGGGATTTCTCTCTTTATTCTTGCACACACATGAGAGACTAAAAAGCGGTCTTTTGAGTGCAATTATCATAAAACCACTATTGGTGAGGGAGAAGTCGAGGCTTGTGATCACTATCGAATCCGAATTCTTTCATATGGTATGGTTATTTCACTCAACTCTTAAGGATGAGAATACGTTCTTTTGGTAGTTCTAACTTCGTGTTACTAGTATGCAAAGCTCTATGTCCTCATAGCTCCTTGGATGCTTGAGACTCTTTTACACTCTGAAGTTGGAGAAGGTTTGTGGGTACACCTCTTGAGTAAACCCTCACGAGACTACAACTTCGTCCATTAGGGACACCTAGGGTTTAAAGGCTTAGTGCATACGCTAAATGCATTCGAGAGACCAGCGGCGGTGGTATAGTTAGGATTTCTTAATTTTTGTTTCACTTGAGGACAAGTAAAATTCAGGTTTGGGGGTATTTGATGAGGTGCCAAATATTGCATAGTTCTACACCTTTTTATTGGCATTTAACTCATCTTTTGTGCTTAGAAATCGGATATTATCCCGAGATTATTTTATTTTCTTTGTTTTCAAGAATAAATATTTGTACTAACTAATTTTGTTTTTTAGGTAGTAAATAAAGCTCGGAGAAATTGAGGAGCCAAAAGAGCAGAAAATTGGAGGCAAGCGTCTGTGGGCTGACCAAAACCACAAGGCTAGCATCGGTTGCAACCCAACAAGTAGCAACCCATTTACAAGACATGGGCTTGACAGTCCAAGACCTGACCCACGACCGGATCCAAGCCCGACGACATCCGAAAGCCGTGAGATTTGGCCGACCCGCATCCAGGCCGCATCAACTCCACGCTCGGTTCCCCTAGATCCAACGGTCGCTCCACCATGCACATCATCCTCTCACGCTCCGCTCCACAAAGAAATCACACATACCTTACCCTCACCAAACACCCATTTCTCTTTCTCTCTCCCTCGCTTGACTTAGAGAAACCCTTACCTCCCCTTCTTCTCCCGAACCATGGCAGACCAACATTACCACCTCCATCTCCTTCCTCTGCGAGCAAGAATCAGTGACCACCGTGCCTGTCACACTCCACCCTCTTAGTTCTGCCCATCTCCATCTTTGCTTCTCCCATACCTAGAAGCTAGGGTTGAGATGGTTGGAACTAGGGTTTTCTCCTGACTCATGCATGGCTTCGGAGGCGGGTCCCACAGAGGAGCAGTGCCGGTTATCATTAATTGTAAGTTTGAATGATTGAGAGATATAAATTGAGATGTTCTTCATGAGAGAGAGGTGTGAAATTTTTAGAGTTGAATGGTAGTTTAATTTCGGTTGTGTTTATTATGTTTAGTATGTTCGAATCAATTTGCTAGGTTTAAATGAAACCCTAATTCTCTTGTTATGTTATTCAACTTTGTTTGAGTTGCTCTTGAATGCTTAAATTATAAGATATCTTCAATTCTAGTACTCCAATGCTTTACTCTCACAATGAATGCCATGTATCCATTGTAGTTAGGATAAAACTGTGTTGATTGTGCTTCAGCTTAGACCTTAGATATTGTTGCTAATCCCTTGACTAGTTGTACTTAACTAGACAATTAGTGCTCTCTGGTTGGTACTTTAGGCGATAATTGAATTATCTCTTGGTGAAACTCACTTAGATAAGTGATAGAATTTATACGCTTTCCTTATACCATCGCAAGGAACAAGAATATTCAAACTAGTTGAATTACATAACATGAATTAGTGGTGATTTGACAATCCTAGTGCCCTTTATACTCACTACTTGTAGTTCATTTTTATTTCATTGTTATAACCTCCAACTTGTCGTTAAAAGACACTAAACAAACCCACCTTTGTGTACCTTCTTAGAAAATCGAGTTAGTAAAGCTTAAGATCAACTACACAGCAACCCATTTCCCGAGGATCGACCTATACTTTCCCCTGCCTCCAACAGATCCTTTGCACTTGCGGTTATACGTAGGCGAAACACATTTCCCTACCGACGGACTACCCATGTTACATCATGTGAGGCACCGACCTTCAATTCTTTGTACATGTCTAAATTTGTGCTTTTAGAGTGTGTGTCACCGTGTAAATTCCGGGAAGAATGGTGAGCTGCCCAACCTCCCACCATAGAAAGCACTATTTTGATCTCTTGAGTGCTATTTTGTCAATCATGTTGGTGACATCGAATTGCTAACTTACATACCACTTGTAATCTTGTTGCAGTTAGTACCATCCACTTTATATCTCTCTACACCAACGAGGTCCATAGAAACACCATCATCATCAACAAAGGAGCATCACGATTCGAAAGAAAGTTGAAGACGTTCAAGGATTACAAGCAACAAAGTCACGAAATTGAGCAAATTTGATTCAAGTAAAGCAACAAGACAAGGAGCAAAATTTTTACAAGTTGAAGACTATTGTACAACATCGAAGATTATCAAGATGAGAGTTCGAGAAGTTGTTTATGGGTGAAAACTACTCCTGCAGAATTTGGTTATTTGGGGTGTGTATGAGGAATGAATCTAAACCCTAAACAAATGCACTGCGCGATGAGTGCTTGTAGATTCGAGAGATCAATACGTACCGTGCAAGTCCGGCCTAAACCAATAAATGGCCGTTTTCCAGACTTGTTTCGGGTCACAAAGTGAAGGAGATGGGGTTGATCTTAGGGAGGAAGCGAAGAAGGTGTTAAGATTGTGAAGGTGTTGGCTTGCTTATGACTTGTGACAAAAAATGAGCGGAGCTTACTTAATGTAAAAGGCTCGGGTGTTTGAACAATGGTATCAACACTTGATTTTAAATCGTCCGGACTTGTGTTGTTGTGTGAAATAGGGCGAGAACCTATTTATACAAGTCATTGAGCCTTATTCACGTCTCTCATGGGAAGTGGAGGAAGTGGAATGATGGAGTAGTGGAGTTGTGCGTTGGTGATACACGACCTCGTCTTGCCCACTTCTCCAGTTCATCTCTAACCGTCCATGACTTCGACACGTTCTTGTGATGGCGCGTTGCACGCCGCACGCCGTAAACCGCATGACCAATACCCCGCATGTATCCCCCCAGATTTGTGACATGATTGATATGCGGAATGTGTGGATCGTGGATCCACGAAAGATAGCATGTAATCTCAATTGAATAACCGTGTTATTCGGGAAGTCGATACCGGAAGTATCGTGTGTATTTATGCAAGTACTTTGCATTACGGTGTGGTAAAGTGATGGGTGACGACTCCTCACTAACCAAATAACTCCTAACCAGGGTTGTATAACCAAGTGGTGAAGTTGACTGCGGATGAGATGATCTTTGAGACACTCATCTCGGCGACCGGTGAATATTAGGTTTTTGAAGAGAGCGCAAGCATGACTCTTCGACCTTGGTCGAAACCAAGCATGGGAATAATTTTGGAGAGGACCGACCTTGCCGTGCATGTTGATGGCATGCCGGTGTACACGCCCATGTCTCACTTGTCCCATGAAGGTGCGATCTGAGGCCACTCAATTTGACCAGAAAGCAGGAGTGGTTGAGATCGGTTCGCGTAAAATCCTTGCCGCAAAGGAGTTGGTAACCGCATGACATTCCCGCACGCGTTTCGAGACGACCAATCTTGGCTGGAGTCTTGGTCGATCACTCCGTAGATGTGGTGGTAAGCCGGTGTTCACGCCTATGCGACTATCCCATGAAAAACGTGATCTAAGCCACTCAAATCATCCTGAAGCTGAGCGGTCGAGATTAGTTTGCAATTTGGGAAGTGTAACCACGCGTGTTTGGGCGGGCGTTTTGGATTAGCCGCGCATGATATGCCTTGGCCGACCACATGAGGAGGTAGATGGGCCACGGTGGTCATCTGCGGTATGACCGGACTGCTTAATTTAACTGGACCCTCCATTCATGCGGAGAATATGGACGCGCGTGATGGCTTGAAACCCCAATTTGGCTTTCAAAGCCATGCGCCGCCTCTTGTTTGGTGACGATTTTGTCACGGCCAAGCATTGTTGGTCTTGGGGAGTTGGTCGAAGTGCGTGAGGCGGTCCCACGGTGATCGTGTTGACATGCTCACGGGCCCTTTGAGTCTACATCTACACCTTTCGTTTAGACCTGCGAAGATGGATGGATGAGACTTGTTTTGCGGACATGTAATATGCCGCAAACCCTAATTTAGGTTTTCCGTCATAATGCTTGGTATGAACGGTTTTCTTTTGGCAAGATAAGGCCATGGGTATTTCATACCATGCTTGGGGTGATGGAATTGATCGTGGTCATCCAATCATGCTTATGGAGTTGGATGATTTTGATCAGATCATATCGGATCGGGTCAAGTCCTGGATGCTCAATCGGATAATATAACACACCGAGAGGGGCTCAATCGCTGAGTATAACACACCGAGAAGTCGGCACACCGATTTCGTACATGGTTTCATTATAGTGCTTGGAGGTTATGTTCTACTATAAGAGTAACATGGTTAATGATTCATTATAATGCTTGGAGAGTTCGTGTTACTCTATAAGAGTAACACTCGGTCGTCATGCCACTGCGATAATGAGTAATCGAAATACAAGGCCGATATGAAATTCACGGAAGGGATTGTTACTACATGCTCCAACCTGGAGGAATTTCATGTATTCCGGGAATGGGATTGTTGCCATGCTCCATTCTTGGTGAATTAAGTGAGGAATATCCAACACTTATAAATGTCTTTATCTTTTACAAGATGTCAAGCATGATTTTTCGGTTTTTTACAAATTTAACCTTAAACGAAAATCCACCATCAACATTAAGTCCCGCTCTAGCACACAACGTTACACTATTGTGTGGTAGGCATGAGATGGTGACATACTTGAAATGACCAAGCTGAAGTGAATACATATTTACCGGATAGCTACATTATCGATTTTCACAGGCTGGTTGGTCTTGATCAGGGATGCGAAGGAAGCAGGACTTGAACTGGTGAGTCGCCTTGTTTTCTCTTGTACATGTCTGAGCTCGAGGTAGGATTCTTCTTCTGCTGGAATCCCGGGTGTGGGTGCTTTACACACTGTCGATTGAATCGCTAGAATCCAGATGACTTTCGATTCTCAGTTAGGTTTATGAGAAGCTTGACTCGGTCGATGTTGAATCCTCATTCACCGGTGTCGTAATCGTTTTAGGTTTCCTCGGCATATATGCGGGTGTAGAGATTTTGAACCATCTTTTCAATCTTACAGAGCTTCCTCGTAGAAACTTCGTCTCCTCATCATGTCGAACAACCGTGGGATCGTCTTCTTCCTACCACCCGTAGGTCTTCGTCAAGCGTGCACGACTCCGCCTCGAGCTCCATGACGAATCCCCTACTGTGTGTTCTCCGTGTCAAGAAGATCATACCGGGCTTCGTCTCTTTCCACTCTTCGAACAATTACTTGTGCTTTATAACGATCGGGTGAATAGTATTTCCGTTCTTGCGAGAGATATCCCACCGGCGTGTGTGGCAGGTCATCGATGATGATGACTTGACCATTCTCTTCCTTCAAACTCAGCGCCCACCTCTGCGTGGACCTCGAAGATGCCGACACAGGTATCTCATCTTATGAATACCCCAATGCGGGTCTCTCTCATTCGATGTTCGTATGAAATGCTTATCCTCCATTACCGAGATGTTGGTGGATTCTTAGTGCGGAAGGAATTTGTGCCTTTGTACACAAAAGTTATGGAGAAAGTACGGCCATGTCTCAACCGGGAATGTGGTTCGCACTGTTCATCTACGTTTTGGTCGCATGCTAAAACTGCCTTCTTCCCATGGTTGCTTGAGATGGAGAGTATTTCTATCCGCAACGTTGTTGAATCAGATCTCAAAAAGTGGGAGAACATGGTATCTACCTGTGAATCTTTGGAGTTCAATGTGGGCTGGTTGCGACAGCGTATTGATATCATCAAGGTTGACCGAACTGGCATCCTCGCAAATGTTGTTCTATGCTTGCAAAAGATATCTTGGAAGAGGAGAAGGATCTGGCTTCTTGAATCAAGGAAGGTAGAAGCAAAAAGGTATAAGATTTGAAGAAAAGGACAGGAGATATCGGGCTAGGCTGGAGATGATGCTCAAGGAACTATAATCGCTAGACGGTCTTCTAAGTCGCATTCAGTTGTATTCCCTTATTGTTTAATGACATTCATGCCAAAAGTTTTCTTCGAACGTCTTTGTGGAATAAATTTCATTGGGTTTTGATTAATCAAAGCAGACTTTCTCATTAATGTATTTAAGAATAGAATTGATGATTCAAACATATAATGGAAATAGATGCCTGTCTTTGCAAGCGTCAAAGAAATAACAATGGTCAAGCATGATATGATTTGAGCCATTTTCCATTGATGACCGCTTCGAAACTTTTGCCTCCGTCCACTTTAATGATCTTGTAGTAGCCGGTATCGTAAGCCTTGGTGATTGTGTAAGGACCTTCCCATTTTGGTGAGAACTTTGGTGCCGACATGTGTTGTTGGATGTGTTTGGCCGTTTTCAAACCAAATCTCTCCCACCTTGAAAGCACGTGGTTTCACAATTTTGTTGTATGCCACCGGAAATTCGATTCCTGTACACCTGAGCGCATTCTTCTGCTTTGTCTCTTCTAAAATCCATAGTGTCTAACTCTGCTATTCTAGAATCAGAAACTTCAGTCTCGTTCCAATGGATTCCGGTTGCCGCGGTCCCGGGTCGACGCCGGGATTTTGATCTCTCGGGCTCGGGAGAATTGCATCCGCTCCGTAAACAGAGAAATGGGAAACCCTACCAGAGCTTCGGTGACGTCCCCGCACGCCCACAGTGCCATTGGTAACCGATCATGCCATTCCTCGGGATTGTCGTGTACCGTTCGGACCGATGATCCGGATCAATGTCTTGTTGGTACTTTCGCCTGCCCGTTCCTTGAGGATAATGGACCCGGTGGAGAAGACTGCGTTTAATACCATATTCCTCAAGTAACTCTTCGTACTGCTTTATTGGCAAAGGGAGTGCCGTTATCGGTGATGATATGCTTGGGGCACACCAAAACGACAAATGATGTGCTCTTTAATGAAAGCCGCAATTTGCTGCTCCCCGTAGTTCCTCGTAAGGGAATGGCCTCTACCCATTTGGTGAAGTATTACGCCAGCGATTATGATGTACTCGTGTTGCTTCTGACGACGGTGGATTGATTTTCCCATAATGTCCGTCCCCACTGTAAATGGCCATGGGCTGCTTATGAAGTGCAAGGGGTGGAAGGCGCATGAACAAGGTTCCCATGGATTTGGCATTCATGCATACTTTGAACAAAACGGCCGCATCATCCTCCATGGTCGCCAATAGTATTTCTCCGTGTATTTGGAGAAAGCAGTTCCTCTTCCTTGATGTTCTCCTCCATGTGTCTCCTTCAAAGATGACCGGGATTTCTTCTCGGCCGAGGCATCGTCATGTGAATCACCTCCGGCTTTTGCGACTGGGATCCCTTCATGGAACACGAACCGCTTGGCTCTTTGCTTCATTTTAACAAGCATCCTTCTGCTCGGGCAGAATTATTCCATCATGGAGATAGCTAATGTAGGGTTTCTCTCCAGTCCCGATGCGTTTACATTAAAAATCTCCAATTAATGCGGTGGTGGTGCCCGCACTCTGAGCAAGACTCTCTCGAAGTGAGTCTGGATTGAGTCTCATCCGGCCGCACACTGCCCAGGCGTTGGAGTCGTCCGATAAAGCGTTACCACCTGGATTGTCTACAAACTTCATTGTGAATACGATTCACCAGAAGTGTTGTCTGGTCATCTCCTTACATCTTGACAGGGAGCCATCGGATTCCTGATACGATACCATGAAGACATGAAGAAGTTTTGACAGGTTTTCAGACCGACCTTTCTTCGGGAGAGCGGTGTCGAGCTCGAATCGGAGTTCGCCAATCGTCGCCTTGGTGTCTTTGCATTGCGGAGCCACGTCGATTCTATGGTTCTCCTTTTCACCGTCAGAGGTTTCTTCCGCTCCTTCAAACTTCTGGCTTGGAAGCCAATGTTGCTAGGCACCCAAGCGTGTTTGTTGTTGCCGCGACTAATACGGGTTATGGCTGCATCGTAAAGCAGTTCAAGAACCCCCGTGCTTCCGATCTACATCTTAGCTAGTGTTACTTCTTTCAATGCATATACTCCATTCATTTGATTCACCAAGAATTTGGAGTCGCCATTCTGTGACGTGTGACTCCGCTTTGCTTGGCTATCGACGCTCCCATGAGGAAGGCTTCATACTCCGCCGAGTTGTTGGTGCATTCGAATCCATTGAAGGGGAGGAGAATACTTCTCCTAAGCTGGAGATACTGCCGCTACGCCCGCTCCCATTACCGCGGGGTAGCTTGAGTCACAAAATATAAGAGCTCACGCTTCTTCTTCCGTAATGGAGACGTCCGGAAATTCCTCAGGAGTTCTTTTACGTAGCCCCGTAGTGCCTTCTCCTCGGAAATGCCGCCGCAAGTCCGCAACTCTGGGCTCCTGATAGCTCTCTTTTGCCAAGACATGTTATGTCCGTATCTCGACATTTGGAGGCTGCCATTTGCCTATTCTCCCAAGCAGGACCGGCTTTGAAAGTAAAAACTTCGCAGATCGGATTTAGACACCAATATCACCTTATTAGATAACAAAAAATGTCTAAACTTGAATGGAATGGACTAGGGCTAAACATGCTTTTCCGTCTGGTATTCGAGTTGACATCTCTCAATATTCTAGGTGAAATAATATATGGGACGTTCGACTCCCCCGTCGTCCTCCGAGCAGTAAAGCCCCTACTGGCGTGTCACCTGAAGGCGATTGTAGAGGACCAGCTGACTTCCCTTGTACGGAGACTTCACGATACTGGAGATGACAGTATTCGTTGAATTTTTCGAAAAGCTTCCTACTGGGTTGTGGTCTGATAGGGTGTAGAATACATCCTATTTACTATCTATTGTTTATGCTTTCTTCGCTATTTTTCTTGTAAATTATGTATTTTACGCTTGTTTTGAGTTTTTTAGCTACTATGGAGTCGCGCGAACGAAAAGAAGGAGAAAACGTCCATTTGGAGCTTAGGGAATAAAGATCAATTCATAGGCGAGTGATGGAGTCGACTTGTCGATTCTAGGAACCGAAAGAACAAGAATTACGAATCGGATTGTCGGTCTGTGGGGTAGGCAGGTTGAGGGGAAATTGATAGTTCAATTTGGTTGGCCTCTTATCCAAGTACTACATGGGTGGCTATATCACTCATTTCCTACAATGACCCTAAATGTAGAGAATGTTTTCTCTTCCTCATTATACTGACCTAAAATTAAGATATGAGAACATGTGGTGCACATTGTTACGCGAAATCGAGAGATTGAGAGGAGAGTTAGGGAAAAGTTGTGGCCGAGGCGATGGGACTTGTTGGAGTCTCACATTCAAAAGGAAGATGATGTTGAAACAACGATGACGGTGGCAAGGGTTTCAAGCTCGGATCCCCGAGAAACTGATATGTGCATCGATTGGAAGTGGTGATAATGGGCCGATGATTTTCATGGATTCAAGAAGTACAATGGCACGCTGAAGAGGATGATGATTAAGGGGTATGAAGAACACGTAGATGGGTTTTTTGGTGTTGTTAAAAGCGGTCAGCGTTGAGAACCGAGAGATTGAATCGAGATGTGAAGTCATTGCCAGGCGAAATTGAGAAAGATCGAACAATGGGTTTCCTGAAAGAGATCGATGGATTTATCTCGTGGGTTTCAAATCAGCACATACAAGAAGTATCAAGATGGGTATGAAATGAATTTGGATTGTGGTTGATATTCGATGTCGATTTGAGATGGGTTAATGGATGACTCGGGTTTGTGATCTCATTGCCGATGGTGCGATTCGGTCGAGATGGAGAAATCGAATCTAATTTACCGTCGGCTACAGAATTAGAGAAGAGGTGGATTGATTGATGGCTCTAAATTAGATGAGAAATGTATGGGGTTTGTGGAGTCTCAGCCGGTTTACGTACTGTTCAGCTTGAACTAGTGTTGATGAGTTGCAGCTATTCATTGATACGATGAGGTGATGCCGTGAAGAAAATGGAATGGGTTGTGAAATAAATTGTTGGAAATTGATGAAGCAGAAAGAGTGAATGACATTGAATGATGTTGATGTATGTTAGGTTTCTGGGCCAGGTTCAAGACTGTAATGGCTGAACTCCTCGCCCGAGTAAATGCCGAAAAACAAACGAGACTCTCACGAAATCATTTCTGGGCGAGTCAACTCCGCACGACCTGATGCACCGATCCACCCGATCCAAACACTGAGTAAGACCACCGAAAAACTAGGGAGCCGATTCAAAGCTAACTCAAAGCCGATCGAGATGCCTCCTTGACCCGGGCCGACTAACAGCTGACTGGTAGCCCAGTTGACCCGTTTGACCGTTAGTCCTAACTGATGGATCGACGGAATATTCCATCAATATTCCACCGGGACGGAGAAATTTTCGTGTGGCCCGTGGTGGTTTTCCCAAATTCCGGCCACAATCCCAGCTTTTCCTACGAGCAAAAATTCGAGAATTTTCTATGGACTTCTCTCATGGGTGTGAAGACTTTGGCTAGGGAATTGGATGGAGAATTGGACTCAAATTTGGAAAGAGAAGATGGAAGAAGAGAAAGACTTGAATTTGGAAATTGAATTGCAAAGGAAAAGGGTTCTATTCCTTGGAAGATTTGGAGAATATTGAAGCCTATAAATAGAGAGTTTTCTACAACTTCTATACACATCTCTCTACACACACAACACTTGTGTTTTTGATAGCTTTTGAAAATTCTTCTTTTAGCTATCTGTGTGAACTTGAAAATTCTTCTTTTAATTATTATTATTTGTGTGAATTTCAAAAACATGAGTAGCTAATTTTATTATTGATTGAGGATGAATTCCTAGTTCTTAATTTATGTTTTGAGTTTTGTTTTCAATTCTATCTTGAGGTTTTCACATAATTATCGTTTGTTTTTACTAATAGGAATGATCTTAAAGACATTCATGATTGATTGATAGATTGTTTGAGTGCACGCTAAATTGATTTGTTAATTTGATCTAAAGCTAGTGAAGTTAGGAGATAAGTAATCGTTTCTGACTCTTTACATAAGTAGCAACACGAGACCTTACGAGGGATTCCGTGGAGCAATTGTGTGTGAAAACAACGTTAGCAAGTAGACCTTGATCTAAGAGTCTAACTACTAATATTGACCTAATAAGTTCATGAATCTTAATGCGTTTATTTAAATTACATCTAGAGTGATCTACTACTAGGTGGTTTGGTAAATAGAATCCGGTAGTTTTGAACTTCCGTGTCCGGTGATATAAGGGATTTAGGGGTTTAGTACTAATCTAGCTGCTTTACCTACGGTTGGTGATAATTTGTGACTAATAATTTGTAGAATAGAACATAACTTGATTCATTGTTTTGCAACGAAGAAGGATTCCTTGATCTTGTCTCTCTTATTGCTTTCAACTTTACCTTTTAATTGTTTTGTTTATTTTCTTTTGCTTTTTACACCCCCCTTTTAGTGACAATTTTACAACTAGAATCTCGTGCTCCTCGTGGGATCGACCTTGACTACCCTATATTACTTGTTAATTAGGTAGTAAAGTATTAATTAATTTGTTGTGGTTACGACACGCATCAAATTTTTTGCGCCGCTGCCGGGGGAGCAACGGGCGATTTTTAGTTGTTTTTATTTTTATTTTTGCTTTATTCTTGCTTTGTTAGACTCTTTCCGTATCTAACTTAGTTTTGAGAATCTTGTTTCGGGTGTTATACCTTTGGTGAATGCTTAAAGAGGGTAGACCGAGTCCAATACGTCTTCGATCCCGCACTCAACTAAAGGATTTCATTACGTGCGATTAACACTCCACTTTCTCCTTCTTCATCAAGTGATTCTGACAAAGAGGAAGAAAACGATGGCTGATCGTACACTCAAGGACCTGGCTTCTCACAGTTTGATACACAACAATGGTGTATCCAAACTAACTCAAACTTCGAGATCAAGCAGGGGTTGATTAGAGAGTTACCAAAGTTCCATGGCATGAATGAGGACCCAAACAAACATCTTATGGACTTCTATACCATAGTTATGGCTATGCTTCCACCTAGGAGACTAATGCGGATGGAGCGATGTTGAAAGCTTTCCCGTTTTCTTTGAAGGCAATGCTAAGGAATGGTTATATTATTTGCCTTCCGGAATATCACAACATGGAATGGGATGAAGAAACTTTCCTCGAGAGATATTTTCCCGCATCCAAAGCTACTCAAATTACGCGAGGAGATTTGTAGATTGAAACAACAAGTGGGAGAATCATTGTATGAATGTTGGGAGCGTTACAAAGAGGTTGGTGGCAAGCCGTCCACACATCAATTTAGTGATGTTATGATACTCCAATATACATGAAGCTCTTCACCCAAGTGATAGGTCTCTTCTTGGCCTTGTGCGGGTGGTGGTGAACTAGTGAACAAGGCTTTGACCCAAGCTACAGAGTTGATTGAAAGTATGGCTGGCGAACTTCATGACAATTCTACCCACAAGGGATGAACCTATGGTTAGGCGAGTGCATGAAGTTAGTGATTCTTCATCACATCTTGATCAAAGGATGAGTAACATGGAGACAATGATTCAAAAGGATGGCCGCGGTAATTATTAGGATGGTGAGACCGAACAAGTGAGATACTTTATATCCAAATCAAAGGCCAAGGTACGATCCATACTCAATACCTATAATCCCGGTTGGAAGGATCATCCCAAATTTAGTTATGCAAACAAGCAAGCGGCGGCTCCCTAATCCATATCTGCTGACAAGGTGGTTTTCAACAATCACGTTTTCAACCTCAACCACAAGGTGGTTCTCAGCCAATTCAACCACAACAAGTCAAGGAGCGTGATTCTTTGAATGACCAAACTCAATGCATTAATGCAAGGTGTAAAGGTCTTCACTTCTATGTTCCAACAAAGCCAACAAAATACCGATTGGCCATCAAGGATTTACAAACTCAAATGGGACAATTGGCGACCGATGTGAACCTATTAAAATCTCAAGCATCCACAAACTTCCTTCACAACCATTTGTGAATCCAAGAGAGAATGTTAATGCGGTTACTTTAAGAAGTGGAAGACAAGTGGATGGTCCAAGTCATCATGAAGAAACTATTAAAGAGGTAGTCAAAGATAAGGAGGAAACCGCACTTTTTTAAGGAGAACTCCACCAAACGACCAATCCAAGGAACCGGTTCACTTTCACTACTCCACCTCCTTTTCTAGTCGTTTTGCTAAATCCAAGAAAGAAGCTCAAGACAAGGCACTCATGGATATTTTCAAGAAGATTGAAATCAACATCCCATTCATTGAGGCCATCAAGAAGATGCCACGGTATCCGAAGTTTATGAAGGAATTATGCACAAGAAAGGATAGGTTGCTTGATAATGAAAATTACTAAAGTTGGTGAGAGTCGTCGGCTATGCTATTGAAGAAGATGCCTACAAAGTGCACGGATCCGGTGGTTTCAGTTATGCCAATTACTATTGGTAAACAAATGTTTGAACATACTTTACTTGACTTGGGTGCTTCCATTAGTGTGATGTTAGGCGAAATATATGACTCCTTGAATCTTGGACCTTTGAAAGAGGCAAGAGTTATTATTCAGTTGTGAACAAGTCTGTATATATCCAAAGGGGCTTGTAGAAGACGTGCTAGTGCAAATGTAAATGAGCTTATTTTTCCGGGTGGACTTCTTTGTGGTGGATATGGACATGATGAGAACGATCATCTACTTCTTTACTTCTTGGGAGGCCATTCATGAAGACCACAAAGCGAATTGATGTTGATAAGGGTACACTCACTTATGGAATTTGACAAGGAGATAATACACTTTAATATATTTGAAGCCATGCGCTACCCAAGTGATGTGCATTCCATTTACTCCATTGATGTGGTTGATTCATTAGCAAAACAAATGGTGAAATTGAATCGAGAGGATGAACTTGATGTGGTGTTGCAAAAGAGCATTGAATTGGACGTCCATGGCTTATCTAACTTGGATGTTGAAATCTCCAAGGAATTGGTGGAGATGTGTGGTGCTTTAGCGACATTGCAAGAGGCTAAAAGGGTAATGTTTCATATATTTCTTTACCGTGAATGATGAAGTACTTGTACCATCTATTGTGAAGGCGCCCAAACTAGAATTGAAGCCGCTTCCGGACCATTTGAAGTATGCTTTCTTGGGAGATGGAGATGAGCTTCCGGTGATTATTTCTAAGAACCTCACACAGTACAAGAAGACCGTTTGCTTAGAGTCTTGAGAGGCACAAAACGGCTATTGGGTGGACAATTGCGGACATCAAAGGCATTAGTCCATCCATGTGCATGCATAGGATTCTAATGGAAGAGAACGTGAAGCCGGTCGTGATGCTCAACGTCGGCTTAATCCTCCCATGATGGAGGTTGTGAAAAAAGAGATACTCAAATTGCTAAGTGTGGGGTAATCTACCCAATTTCCGATAGCAAGTGGGTTAGTCCGTTCAAGTGGTACCAAAGAAATCCGAGAGTACGGTTGTTCGCAATCAAGATGATGAACTTGTTCCTACAAGATTTCAAACCGGTTGGAGAGTGTGCATTGATTATAGAAAGCTTAATTCCGCAACCCGAAAGGATCACTTTCCTCTACCTTTCATTGATCAAATGTTGGAGCGGTTAGCGGGGCATTCTTATTATTGCTTCTTGGATGGTTATTCGGGATACAACCAAATTGTTATTGAACCGGAGGACCAAGAGAAGACCACTTTCACTTGTCCATTTGGAACGTTTGCATATAGACGGATCCGTTTGGCCTTTGCAATGCGTGGCTACTTTTCAAAGATGCATGGTGAGTATATTCTCGGATTATGTGGAGCGCATCATCGAGGTATTTATGGATGACTTTAGTGTTTATGGCAATTCTTTTGATGGTTGTTTAAATAACCTTGAACTAGTTCTTAAACGATGCATAGACACAAACCTTGTCCTTAATTGGGAGAAATGTCACTTTATGGTAAACCACGGCATAGTACTTGGTCACATTGTGTCCTCTCGAGGGCTCGAAGTGGATAAGTCAAAGATAGATTTAATAAGAAACTTACAATATCCCACTTCGGTGAGGGAAATCCGTTCTTTTCTTGGCCATGCAGAGTTTCTATAGGCGGTTTATCAAGGATTTCTCCAAAATCTCCATGCCGATGTGCAAGTTATTACAAAGGAGGTACCTTTAGACTTCAACAAGGAATGCAAGGATGCTTTTGACAAATTAAAGGAAATGTTGACAAGTGCGCCAATTATCAAATCACCGGATTGGAATCTTCCATTTGAATTAATGTGTGATGCTAGTGATTATGCGGTTGGAGCCGTTTTTGGGTCAAAGGGTGGATAAGTTGTCCCATGTTATCTATTATTCATCTAGGACCCAATGATGCAAAATCAATTATTCTGCCACGGAAAAGGAGTTATTGGCTATAGTTTTTGCTTTGGAAAAATTTCGATCATACTTGGTGGGTACAAAGGTTATTGTGTATTCCGATCATGCCGCACTAAGACACTTGATAAAGAAGAAAGAAGCTAAGCCAAGATTAATCCGGTGGATCCTATTATTACAAGAGTTCGACATAGAAATTCGTGATAAGAGGGGGTGTGGAGAATACCGTTGGGATCATCTTAGTAGACTTGTTATGTCTCAAGAGGAACTTCCATTACATGACCGCTTTAGGACGAACAACTTTTCTCCATGGAAGAATCAACACCTTGGTATGCGGATATAGTGAATTACTTGGTGACAAGGAAAGTACCTAGTACAATGTCCAACTTCCAAAAGATGAAACTTAAGAAGGTAGCTAAAGCAATATGTGTGGGATGAACCATACTTATGGAAATATGGTGTTGATCAAATAATGCGAAGGTGCGTGCCTAATTCAATTTCAATCCATTCTCTCCTTTTGCCACACTTTTGCATGTGGTGGCCACTTTGGTTCTAAGCGTACCGCTCTCAAAGTTCTCGAGAGTGGATTTTATTGGCCCCACCTTGTTTGAAGATTCATATGTTTTTTGTAAATCGTGTGATAGATGTCAACGAACGGGCAATCTAGGTGCTCGAAATCAAATGCCACTAACACCAATTCTCGCCGTTGAGATTTTTGATGTGTGGGGTATTGATTTTATGGGCCCTTTGATAGGTGTAGAATACACCGTATTTACTATAGAGAGTTTATGCTTTCTTTGCTATTTTTCTTGTGAATTATGTACTTTTACGTGTGTTTTTGAGTTATTAGGTACTCTGGAGTCGCACGGAGGAAAAGATGGAGAAATCAACCAATTAGAGTAAGAAGGGCAAAATTGTTATTTCATGGCAATCACTACTAAGGGGTGACCACATGTTAAGGGGCATCCACTAGGCTAACCCTTATCTAAACAGTGGGGGTGTCTTAATCCAGTTATCCATTTAACCCTGAAAACCAGATCGAGATACTTTTCTTTTATGTGGTATTCTTCATTACATTTCACCTCAGAGTTAGAGAAGATAGAGTGAAGGATGGCTGCACCATTAATCAGCTGCTGCTATTATTTCCAAGATAAAATCGAGACACAAACAGTGAACAAAGAGATCAAGGTTAGAATTTCGATTTGGATCTGCAACTGTCAAGAACAAGAAGAAAAATCAGAGTGGTAGATTGTTCTTCATCGATTTATAAGGAGAAATTGAGATTGAACCCGAGAAGAGCTCGTTCTAGATGGAATCAAGTCGATTGATGAACAAATAAGGAGAGTTGAATCGATGGAAGAACTTGAAGATTGGTGTTCGAGATATGAAATTTGAATGTGTTGGTGTTGAGTTCTTTAATGGTGCTTGTGTAGTTGCTGAATGAGAAATGAAGATGCAATGGTGGTTATCTTAATCGAGAAGATGGCCGAGCAAAATGGGTTGTTGAATGGAGAATCAGCCAGAAGATTGATGCTCAAATTGAAGAAGGGTTTAATCCAGGTTATTGTTGATTGACAATTTGAAATTATCAAAAGGTGGGTTTGAGTCTGCTTTGATGCGATGTCACAGAGCAGGGGCTACGAAGAATGAGGTGAATATTACAAGGCGAGTTTGGGTTAGATTCTAGGTTTGAGTTCAAGAAGTCGTTGGAGTCATGGATACTTGGGATAAATAAATGATATTGAGTCTGTGGTAGTCAACGAAATGGCAACTAGTGTTGGTTTGGAAGAAGATGGATGAGACTCGAGATTGGAGATCTTTGCAGCGGATAGCACTAATCTTGTGCTTGCCAAGGATCTTGGTGAGCTAATTTTCAAGGAGGTGGCTATAGAGAGTGACTCGGAGTCATTGCGGGATGATGGACAAATGCAAAGGCAGGGGCTGAAATGGCAAGGAGATGAAGTTAGGCACGATGAATGAATTGAATGGGTTCTGGTGTTATTGGGTTTTTAGATGTGTGTGAACCTTGGTGACAAAGGATCGAGCTTTGGTGATACTCTAATCGGAATTGAGGAGAATTACAAGTTATGGCGAGATGCGGTGATACTAAGGCTTAGCACTGATATGGAGAATGGTCACAGCTCGGCATTACAGCATCGCTGCAATTTGTTTCCACGGAGGTTTGGCAACTCTGAGCGAAGCAATAAACTGGAAAGGCTCCGAGATGTATCCGCATGTGGGCCGAGTGGTGCTAGTGTTGCGGGTGCATTGAACTGGTGCCGCGGTGTACAAGGAGAAGATTCGAAAGCTATGTGTTGCTGCAATGAGAATGGTGAGATGCAATGGTGGTCGAAGAAGAAAGTGTGGTGTTGGCATGAGCGTGAATTGACGGATCGGGTCGAGAAGAGTTGAGAAGCTATGGAATGATGGTGGTGTTTGCCCTTTGGGTTGATTACAAGAAGATGGAGCTAATATGATATCTGAGAGGAAATGGGATATGTAAGGTGCTTGCGGGGTGTTGGCGCGAGCGATGACACAATGGCTCAAAAGTTCGAGAGCTCTGGTGGTGCAAGGCATGATGATACAAGGGATGGTGGCTTTGAGAATGAGATGGAAATTGCAGTTATGATGTCGATGGCGATGACAAAGTTGAGCTTGAGGTAGTGGAGCGTCTTTGTGATGATTTATATTGCAGGTGGATTGAACTATGAGGCATTGAGTTGCGAAACTGTGAGTGGGCTGGTTGTGCAACTCGATGAGTAAAGCTCAAAATTGAGCTTGTCTTTGTTGTGATGGGTTGAATGAGTGATTGCGGTGGTGGTTTGCATGAGATGGAGTTTGTTAGGTTGAACCGAAATGGCGCAGAATGTGAACAATGGAGAACCGAAGCTAGTAGAAGATGAGTCGTGCGGAGGAGAATGATATTCTTGCCCGGTGGTCTTTGGTATCGCGGTCGATCTTGCAATGGCTAGAGCTGAGAAGACTTGTTGCGATTGATTTGTGGCGATGGTCGAGTAGGAAGAAATTGAGTGATCTGTGAATTGGTGTTAGTGGCGCGAAACAAGTTTATTGGTGCGGTGAGAATGGTTGAAAATTTCTGAGGGATGTCTGTTGAAGGCAAGTGTAGGTGGAGTTCAAATTGGCAAATGGAGCCATCATGGTGGCGGTGCATTGGATATGCACAAGGATGGTGCATCACAGATTATGGCTGTGCAAATGGCTCAAGGCACGGCAACTCGGCCCAATCGACGAGAATAGGCGACTCTGAATCGACTTCACCTCCGACTCGGACACGAATCTCCGACTCGGTTTGACTCGGTGATCCTGGACCCGAGTTGACCGATTTGACCCGACCGTTACGACCCGTTGACCGGTGACCGGTTTGACTTTCCGATCACCCAGAGACACTTTTCGGCGGGATTCAGGCCATAATCCCGATTTTCGGCGAGCGTTTTTGGGACATATTTTCTCGCACGGTTTCTCTCCATGGTGGGCGGGTGAATTTCCAACTAATGGACTTTGAAGACAAAACCTAGTTTTGGAAGGAGAAAAAGACTACAAAAGGGAAGACTTCTACAATTTTGGGGGACGACGTTTTATTATTATCTCTTCTACTTTATTCTAGGGTTTAGAACCATGAAGTATTTTCTCTTTCTTCTTGTGATGAACTCCTTGAATATGAGTACCTAAGTTTATTATTGGTTATGGAATAGTTGGATTTCACAAAGCATGATTCTTTGATTCAATATATTAGTTTTGTCTCATATTTATCGTTTGCAATTCTCTGAAAATATTGTTTTATGATTGATTGATTGTTTTGTCAAGTTGCAAATTGGTAGAACTTCTAATCACATCTATTGCTAGTTTAGGGTTTATTATCATAAAAGTGATATTCCTTGGATACAAGTAGCATAATATGATTATAGTTTGTAGTGATATATTCTTATGATCATATGTGAATCGTAACCTTTGTTAAATTGAATTAGTGCGCTTTCCATGTTCAATTGCTTTGATTGGCTTGATTTCATAGAACTTAACGATCTAGGGAATTAAACTTGATTAGTGCTTTTACACGTTAGGTTGTTCCTTTAGATAGAATTCATTTCGCATCTTTTAATGTGTTTGTTGATGACAAGAGGAGATTTGCGGGATAATCTTGCGATCAAGGTATTCTAGGGTCTTTGATAAAAGTTGAGATTAAATATCAATTCTAGTTATTGTGAAAAGCATGTTAGTGAATGAAAAACGAAATCCTTAACCAATATCTCTTCTATCTTATTTGTTTGCTTATTTCTTTATTTGCTTTTATTTAGTTTATTATAATCACAAACTACCGGTGTTATTTATAGGAAACCATAACAATTTGACAACCTAGACCTCTCTTCGCAGGATCGATCCTTTCTTGCCCTTGCTATATTTATATTTTGAGTAGTAAGAAAGTGTAATTATATTTGTGCCGCTTTACAGCTGATCAAATTTTGGCGCCGTTGCCGGTGAGGCAGCGGTTGTTAATTGTTTTTGGTTTCTTATTTTTGTATTTAGTTTTTGTTTTATTTTTTCTTATTTTCTGAGTTTTAACCTTGGTTTGAGAATTATTTCAGGTGCTTATTTCTATGGAAGGAGCATATTGGAGCAATCAATACGGGTTTCAACCTCAACAATGTGATAACTACCAATTCCATGGGTCTAATCAAAACCAATTTATTGGTTATGACCAATACTCCATGGAACCTTATGGTTTTCCTCAACAACCTTATGGCGGGTATGTGTGTGAACAACCACAAGGATGGGAGGATTCTTATGCTCGTGAACAAAAAGTCTCTAATTTTATAGATAAAGTTTCCGCCTTTTTACAAGAGGAATTTCAAAAAGCTAAAGAGACTACAAACGAGCAACTCCGAGAACTTCGTGAAGGTATGACTATCTTGCGAAGAGGCATTGATCAATACAAGGAGGATATGGATAATTCTAATGTGCATATGGTTTGTGATGAATATTTGATTGATGCTAATGTTGAAAAAGGGAAATCCTTGGGCACTTTCGTTGATAATTGTGTAGTTAACTCAACTCTTGATCGTAATAATGATCATTCACCTATTCAAAAGGATGAGTTAGAGATTAACAACACTAAATTCAGCGAGGAACAATCTTATATTGACTATGATAGTGACGGTGATTATGATACATTGCTTGAAACAACTCATGGTGACATCTCCGAGGAGTCTTTTTGGGATCAAGATGAAGACGAAGAGGAATATGTCAACACTTGTGTAGATTACTCGAGCATTGATCTTAATAATGATCAAGAGCCTATTCAAAGGGTGGAGCTTGAGGATGATGCATTTCGGTGTTCTAAAAGTTTCTTATGATAAAATTTGGATCCAAAAAAGAGTATGTGCCTTACAACAAAAAGAGAGTATGTTGAGAATGAGACCGTTTGACCAATATTGTGGAAGACCCAATTGAGCTTGCAAAGGGATTGTAATGATGATGTTTATGTCGAGACTATGGTTAAGGCAAGAAATGGACGAAGAATGGTTGCAAGGTTTGATAGAGGACCATGATACACAAGAGGTGAATAATTCACTTGAGTTTTTCAAGGATGAAGAGGATTCCGTGATACAAGAGATTGTGAAAGGTTTATCTAACCCTTTGCCTATTATTTCTTCTCCTTTACCTCTTATTGGTTTGAATGTATGTGCTTGAGAATATTGTTGAATGACTTTGTTTCTCGTTATCCGCCATTAGAGATACTTGATTCTCATACTATGCGAGTTATGGAACCAAAACCGTGGAAGTACCCGCGTCTATATTCTTTATGCACTTCCAAGTGTGGACAAGAATAAGTGTGGGGGAAGCTTTTATCGGTTCATAGCTTCACTTTTGCTTTATATTACTAATATTTGTGTGAAGCTAGTGTTTGCAAAACAGGTTCTATGGACGGATCCCCAACTTTTCCGGTTGTTGGTGTATGGGAATGAATCTTGCAAGGATATAGTCGGGCTGGCGACTATAAAACAAGCGCTAAGTGGGAGGCAACCACCGGTTTTGTATCTCTTATCCTTTTTCTTTTTATTTTTGTTTCGTTTATTTATTTTTTACTGTTTTCATATCATATTTGCATCCCTATGTTTAATTTCATTGAGTCCGAATCTATCTTAGAAGAGAATTATGACGAATACCTTTTCGTCGAAAATTTCAGACTGCGCGTAGTTCAGTCCAGAGACCATAACTATCAGACCGTTTATCAAAACACTGTGAAATTTTGACACTGTGTAGAAAACACGTAGGTGAATAACTTTTGTGAAATGGAGTTTTTCCAAAATCCTTACCAATTTGCACAGTTTTTGCGTTTTATCTGCTGTTACGTCAGAATTCAGAACTTTCGGTTTTACACATTGAGGACAATGTGAAGTTTAAGTGTGGGGAGCATTTATATGTTTGTATAGTTTGTTTTTGACACCATTAGTGGATGGAACCATTTTGAATGCAGGAGTTGAGGAACCGATTAACTAAAAGGGAAGAATATAGCTCGAAATCACAAATTAACATGATAGTTGTTACCATATCTCGGAATATCACCATATCACATTCTATTTTTATTTTTCCATATTTATCTATTGTTCTCTAAGTGCTTTGGTGGGTCACTAAAAATCGACGTGTTATTACTGCTAGGATGAAATAGAGTGGTTGAGTTACTAGAAAAGAAAAAAAAAAAAAAAAAAAAAAAGAAAAAAAAAAAAAAAAGGACCGATCAATTAGACCAAAAACGGAATAAAAAGACACTTGGGAATAGCGGTATGTGTGAAACGTAGTCCCTGTCTCCGTCGCCTAAACAAGCGTGGAATGCGGGATCCAAGGCAACTATCATGTACTTGCTGACAGAAGCATGCGCTTGGATCCAAAAGATCTAATCATCTTAATCTAAAAAAAAAAAAAAAAAAGAGAAGTTGGATCCGGTTTGATCAATCATATAAAAAAAAATTATTAATGTGTTGAATAAAGTCACTCTTGGTTCCCTTGTATATGCCAATTGATTTGATGTAGCATTCGGCCAGTAGCTCAATCCAATAGGATTAGGTTCATCTTATGATGACCTTGGACAGAGATATGGGAAACATCGAACACTTGTGAATATTCGCCAACATCTACATCTATATCCATCTTCTTAATCTTTTCATTGTGATTGTGGTTTGTTAGTTTCCGAGTATTGTGGCTTGTTCAACTATCTAATTAGAGTTTATTTACTAATATTTGAATTGAATTTGCAAGGTACCTCCTCCTGTAGTCATTTTGGATTCGTTCATTGATTTGTCACGAATAGACGGAGTTTGAAATATAGGTTTTGTAGGTATATCTCTAGTAAACCTTCACGAGACTATAACTCGTCCACTAGGGACACCTAGGGGTTTAAAGGCTTGTTATTTATGCTAAAAGTGACCGTAGCCTCGACGACACGGAGTTGTTGTATTTTTATTGCTTTGTTTGATTTGCT
Organism: Papaver armeniacum; assembly: GCA_023531295.1. Taxonomy (NCBI): domain Eukaryota; kingdom Viridiplantae; phylum Streptophyta; class Magnoliopsida; order Ranunculales; family Papaveraceae; genus Papaver; species Papaver armeniacum. The sequence goes on along the minus strand of JAJJWW010009597.1, from coordinate 21,394 downwards.
CGAGGACTAGCAAAGTCTAAGTGTGGGGGAATTTGATAGGTGTAGAATACACCGTATTTACTATAGAGAGTTTATGCTTTCTTTGCTATTTTTCTTGTGAATTATGTACTTTACGTGTGTTTTTGAGTTATTAGGTACTCTGGAGTCGCACGGAGGAAAAGATGGAGAAATCAACCAATTGGAGTAAGAAGGGGCAAAATTGTTATTTCATGGCAATCACTACTAAGGGGTGACCACATGTTAAGGGGCATCCACTAGGCTAACCCTTATCTAAACGGTGGGGTGTCTTAATCCAGTTATCCATTTAACCACAAAACCAGATCGAGATACTTTTCTTTTATGTGGTATTCTTCATTACATTTCACCTCGAGTTAGAGAAGATAGAGTGAAGGATGGTGCACCATTAATCACTGTTGCTATTATTTCCAAGACAAAATCGAGACACAAAGAGATCAAGGTTAGAATTTCGATTTGGATCTCAAAGAAGAAGAACAAGAAGAAAAATCGGTGGTAGATTGTTCTTCTTTAATCGATTTATAAGGAGAAATTGAGATTGAACACGAGAAGAGCTCGTTAGATGGAATCCGTCGATTGATGAACAAATAAGGAGAGTTGAATCAGATGGAAGAACTTGAAGATTGGTGTTACGAGATATGAAGTCAATGTGTTGGTGTTGAGTTCTTTAGGCGGGTGCTTGTGTAGTTGCTGAATGAGAAATGAAGATGCAATGGTGGTTATCTTAGAATCGAGAAGATGGTGAGCAAAATGGGTTGTTGAATGGAGAATCGACGAGGAGATTGATGCTCAAATTGAAGAAGGGTTTGAATCCCGGTTATTGTTGATTGACAATTTGAAATTGCTGCAAAGGTGGGTTTGAGTCTGCTTTGGTGCGATGTCACAAGGAGCGGGGCTACCAAGAATGAGGTGAATATTACAGTGGAGTTTGGGTTAGATTCTAGGTTTGAGTTCAAGAAGCTTGTTGGAGTCATGGATACTTGGGATAAATAAATGATATTGAGTCTCGTAGCTGCTGAAAATGGCAACTAGTGTTGGGCGTGAAGAAGATGGATGAGGCCCGAGATTGAGATGTTGCGGGCGGATAGCACTAATCTTGTGCTTGCCAAGGATGCGGTGAGCTAATTTTCAGGAGGTACGGGCTATAGAGAGTGACTCGAGTCATTGCGGGATGATGGACAAGTCTGGGCAGGAGAATGAAATGGCAAGGAGATGAAGTTAGCTTTGATGAATGAATTGAATGGGTTACTTGTGGTGTTATTGGGTTTTTAGATGTGTGTGAACCTTGAGCTGACAAAGGATTGAGCTGTGGTGATACTCAGAACTGGAATTGCAGGGAATTACAAGTTATGGCAGGATGCAGTGATACTAAGGCTGGCGCTGCTGGATATGGAGAATGGTCTGAGCTCGGCATTACAGGCATGCTGCAGCTGTTTCACAGGGTTTGGCAACTACAGGCGAAGCAATAAAACTGAAAGGCTGAGATGTATCTCACTGTGCCGAGTGGTGCTAGCTGTTGCAGGTGCATTGAACTGGTGCCGCGGGTGTACAAGGAGAAGATTCAGGCTATGTGTTGCTGCAATGAGAATGGTGAGACTGCAATGGCTGGGCTGAAGAGCAGGTGGTATTGGCATGAGCTGTGAATTGACAGATCTGGTGCTGAGAAGAGTTGAGAAGCTATGGAATGATGGTGGTGTTTGCACTGGGTTGACAGGTTACAAGAAGATGGAGCTAATATGATACAGAGGAAATGGGATATGTAAGGTGCTTGCAGGGTGTTGGCGCGAGCCAGTGACACAATGGCTCAAAAGTTCGAGGCTACAGGTGGTGCAAGGCATGATGATACAAGGGATGGTGGCTTGAGAATGAGATGGAAATTGCAGGTTATGATGCTGATGGCAGTGACAGGTTGAGCTTGAGGTAGTGGAGTGCTGTGACAGTGATTTATATTGCAGGTGGATTGAACTCGCAGGCATTGAGTTGCAGCTGTGAGTGGAACTGGTTGTGCAACTCAGTGAGTAAAGCTCAAAATTGAGCTGTGCTGTTGTGATGGGTTGAATGAGTGATTGCAGGTGGTGGTTTGCATGAGATGGAGTTTGTTAGCTTGAATCGAAATGGCGGCGAGAATGTGAACAATGGAGAACCGAAGCTAGTAGAAGATGAGTCGGCGGCCGAGGAGGAGAATGATATTGCCGCCGATGGTGCTTGTATAAGGTGTCCGATCTTGCAATGGCTAGAGGCGAGAAGACTTGTTGCGATTGATTTGTGGCGATGGTGAGTAGGGAAGAAATTGAGTGATCCCGTGAATTGGTGTTAGTGGCGCGAAACAAGTTTATTGGTGCAAATGAGAATGGTTGAAAGCTACGGGGATGTGCAAGCGAAGGCAAGTGTAGGTGGAGTTCAAATTGGCAAGTAGAGCCATCATGGTTGGCAGTGCATTGGATATGCACAAGGATGGTGCATCACATTATGGCACATGCAAATGGCTCAAGGCACCGGCAACTCCGACCCAATCAGCCGAATAGTGACTCGAATCGACTTCACCGACTGGGACTGAATCTCCCTTACTCGGTTTGACTCAATGATGGTGGAGTTGAGTTGACCGATGACCCGACCGTTCGACCCGTTGACCGGTGACCGGTTTGACTTTGCGGTCACCCGAGACACTTCCGGCGGATTCCGGCCATAATCCCGTTTTCCGTGAGCGTTTTTGGGACATATTTTCTCAGGTTTCTCCATGGTGGGCGGGTGAATTTCCAACTAATGGACTTTGAAGACAAAACCTAGTTTTGGAAGGAGAAAAAAGACTACAAAAGGAAGACTTCTACAATTTTTGGGGACGACGTTTTATTATTATCTCTTCTACTTTATTCTAGGGTTTAGAACCATGAAGTCTTTTCTCTTTCTTCTTGTTATGAACTCCTTGAATATGAGTACCTAAGTTTATTATTGGTTATGGAATAGTTGGATTTCACAAAGCATGATTCTTTGATTCAATATATTAGTTTTGTCTCATATTTATCGTTTGCAATTCTCTGAAAATATTGTTTTATGATTGATTGATTGTTTTGTCAAGTTGCAAATTGGTAGAACTTCTAATCACATCTATTGCTAGTTTAGGGTTTATTATACGCAAAAGTGATATTCCTTGGATACAAGTAGCATAATATGATTATAGTTTGTAGTGATATATTCTTATGATCATATGTGAATCGTAACCTTTGTTAAATTGAATTAGTGCGCTTTCCACGTTCAATTGCTTTGATTGGCTTTGATTTCATAGAACTTAACGCATCTAGGGAATTAAACTTGATTAGTGCTTTTACACGTTAGGTTGTTCCTTTAGATAGAATTCATATTCGCATCTTTTAATGTGTTTGTTGATGACAAGAGGAGATTTGCGGGATAATCTTGCGATCAAGGTATTCTAGGGTCTTTGATAAAAGTTGAGATTAAATATCAATTCTAGTTATTGTGAAAAGCATGTTAGTGAATGAAAACGAAATCCTTAACCAATATCTCTTCTATCTTATTTGTTTGCTTATTTCTTTATTTGCTTTTATTTAGTTTATTATAATCACAAACTACCGGTGTTATTTATAGAACAGAAACAATTTGACAACCTAGACCTCTACGTGGGATCGATCCTTTCTTGCCCTTGCTATATTTATATTTTGAGTAGTAAGAAAGTGTAATTATATTTGTGTCGCTTACGACAGCGATCACCCTTTTGTCAATTCGAATGGGAACTTTTATATACTTCTTGCCGTAGATTATGTTTCGAAATGGGTGGAAGCTAGAGCCACCAAAACTAATGACTCTCAAGTTGTTTGTGATTTTGTAAGGGAAAACATATTCAATAGGCACGGTACACCAAGAGTGGTGATAAGCGATGAGGCTCACATTTCAAGAAGGCTTTCCACGCTCTCCTCAACAAGTACAACATAACACACAAAATTGGTACGCCTTATCATCCACAAACTAGTGGACAAGCGGAAATTTCGAATCGTGAGATCAAGTCCATTCTTGAGAAAACGGTGAATACCACAAGGAAAGATTGGAGCTTTAAGCTCAATGATGCACTTTGGGCATATAGAACGGCGTATAAGACACCAATTGGTATGTCTCCATATAGGATGGTTTATGGCAAGGCTTGTCATCTTAGGTTGAACTTGAACACAAGGCTTATTGGGCGATAAAGAAATTCAACATGGAGTATGATGAAGCGGGAAACAAAGGAAGTTACAACTACATGAGTTAGAGGAGATACGCAATGATGCTTACGAGAGTGCCCGTATTTACAAGGAAAAGACCAAGCTTTTTCATGACAAGATGATTTCTCGTAAAGTTTCATCGTGGGACAAAAAGTCCTTTTATATCATTCTCGCCTTAAACTTTTTCTGGAAAGTTAAGGTCTCGATGGATTGGACCATATGTTGTTACTAATGTTTTTCCTCATGGTGCGAGTTGGAAATTACTAGTCTTCGAGACAATTCGGTTTCCAAAGTCGACGGCCATAGGTTGAAGCCATACTATGAGAACATCGCTTATATGAATTTGGATGAACTTTCATTTGGAGATGCACTCCCTCTGGAGGAGTAATGTGCCGCAAGAACTAAGTCGGGCCGTCGACTTTAAAACAAGCGCTTAATGGGAGGCAACCCATCGGTTTTGTATTTCTTATCCTTTTGCTTTTATTATTTTTTTTTTTTTTGTTTCTTATCATGTTAAAATTTCCCACCTTGACTTTACTAGGAGGATTCAATTACATTGAGGACAATGTAAGGTTTAAGTGTGGGGGAGTGGTTAAGCATGTTTTTAAAACAAAAATTACAAAAAAATTAAAAAAAAATTTAAGAAAAAAAAGTGTAAAACTTTAATCATTTATATAATTAAACGAAAATAAAAAAAAAAAAAAAAATTTACTTAAAAATTCCAACTTTTAAAGATTTTAGAGTCACTAGCATACTTCTAGGTATGTTTACATAGAGATTTTGACCGACATAATTGAACTTGGAAATGTTAGAGAACTACATTCGGATTTCTTGCTTGTTAGAGTGTTAACTAATGGATTTAATCATGCCCAGATGCGAATTTGGTGCGGGGAGAAAGGCGTTATTAGAGTTGCTGATCAATCATTAGTGGAGACTACCCGTATTCATATCATGTGAGGCACCGACCAGAAATCTTCCATCTACTAAAGAGTTTCTTTTGAGTGTGTGTCACCATACGTTAATTCCGGGTAGAATGGTGAGCTACCCAACCTCCCACCAATAGAAGCACTACTCTTTGATCTCTTGAGTGCTAACTTTGTCAATCATGAGGGTGACGTCCATAGATGAAAGCTTCCTTCTTGTAGTTCGATTTGCAGTTAGCACCATTCTCTCTCTCGACAACAACGGATCCATAGAAACACTCTCATCATCAACAAGGAGCGACACCAAAATCTACAAGGAAAGTTGGAAAAGTTTAAGGTTTACAAGCAACGGAACGAGAAAAAGAGCAAATTTCAAATACAAGTAAAGCAACATACAAAGTGCAGATTTTTTTTACATATATGTTGAAGACTTACACTACAATGAGGTAATTTTATATCCAAGTATGAAGACTTATTCATGAAAGCGAAGAAAAAGTAAAAGGTGAAAATTTTTTTTAAGTTTATGATTTCAATACGATACAAGTTGTGAAGAATCGAGCGGTAAAATACTTCTCCCACGGCCATGGTTTATTTTGTATTTAATTTCTCTTGTTTAAAAAAAAAAAAAAAAAAAAAAAAAAAAATTCATAAAAAAAAAAAAAAAAAAAAAAGAAACAAGAGAAATATTTGTTAATAAGCCGTGGGGAAGGAAAATTTATAAGGTAGTTTCAAGCGACAAGGATTTTAAGGTAAAAAGAGTTACAAATTGTTAAGGATTTATGAAATTCAAGGGTTTATCATCAATAGTTGAAACCGAAGACGAAGGAGATCAAGACGAGGAGCGGAAGACGTTTCTATTGGATGCCGTGAGAGTGGTGTTATCATAATTGGCGATCGGATGTGAAGGTGAGTAAGTAATCTCATTCTCAATAATAAATGGTTGATTTCCTTTCTTAGAGATCGTTAGAAAAATGGTTTTTCAAAATAAAAAAGATGTGGGTTTTTAAAAATATTTCGGAAGTTATCCTTCCCACCATTCAACGTGTTGCAGGAATTCTCTCTTCATTCCTACCTGCACACATGTGAGAACCATAAAAAAGCTGTCTTTTTGAGTGCAATTATCATAAAATCCTTTTTGGTGAGGCGGAAGTCGAGCGAAATGCTTATTGATCGTTTCTCAAACACGCGTTCTCTCATTATGGTGTGGTTATTTCTCACTCAACAATTAAGAACGAGAATATGTTCTTTAGTATTTCTAACTTCTTATTACTAGCATGCGAAACTTTATGTCCTCATAACTTTTTGGATGCTTGTGACGCTGAACGCTTTGAAGTTGTGAGTTTTTAGTTTGATTTGCTCGAGGACTAGCAAAGTCTAAGTGTGGGGGAATTTGATAGAGTGTAGAATACATCCTATTTACTATCTATTGTTTATGCTTTCTTCGCTATTTTTCTTGTAAATTATGTATTTTACGCTTGTTTTGAGTTTTTTAGCTACTATGGAGTCGCACGAACGAAAAGAAGGAGAAAACGTCCATTTGGAGCTTTAGGGGAACAAAAGATCAATTCATGGCGAGTGATGGAGTCGCTTGTCGATTCCAGGGAACCGAAAGAACAAGAATTACAGAAAAATGGATAATCGGTCTCGTAGGACCGGCAGGTTGAGGGGAAATTGATAGTTCAGCTGGTTGGCCCTTATCCAGTACTACATGGGTGGCTATATCACTCTCATTTCCTACACTGACCTAAATGTAGAGAATGTTTTCTCTTCCTCATTATACTCGACCTAAAATTAAGATATGAGAACATATGGCTGCGGCTTTGTTACGAGGAAAATCGAGAGATTGAGAGGAGAGTTAGATTAAGAAGTCAGAAGCGAGGCGATGGGACTTGTTGGAGTGCATTTCAAAAGGAAGATGATCGCTGCAACAACAGATGACGGTGGCAAGGGTTTCAAGCTCAGATCCCAGAAATTGATATGTGCATCGATTGGAAGTGGTGATAATGGAGCTGATGATTTTCATGGATTCAAAATGCAAGCGACACGAAGAAGAGGATGATGATTAAGGGGTATGAAGAACACGAGAGATGGGTTTTGGTGTTGTTAAAGGCGGCTGCTGTTGAGAACCGAGAGATTGAATCGAGATGTGAAGTCGGCGCAGATGAAATTGAGAGAAGATCGAACAATGGGTTTCCACGAAAGAGATCGATGGATTTATCCTGTGGGTTTGAAATCAAAGCACATGAGAAGTATCAAGATGGGTATGAAATGAATTTGGATTGTGGTTGATATTCGATGTCGATTTGAGATGGGTTAATGGATGACTCGGGTTTGTGATCTCATTCTTGATGGTGCGATTCGAGGAGATGGAGAAAACTGAATCTATGGTCGGCTACTTACAATTAGAGAAGAGGGTGGATTGATTGATGGCTCTAAATTAGATGAGAACAGATGGGGGTTTGTGGAGTCTGCTGGTTTCTGATGCCGTTCGGTTGAATGGTGTTGATGAGTTGCCATTGTTCATTGATACACGAGATGAGGTGATCCGTGAAGAAAAATGGAATGGGTTGTGGTGAAATTGTTGGAAATTGATGAAGCGAGAGAAAGAGTGAATGACATTGAATGATGTTAGATGTATGTTAGGTTTCTTAGCGAGGTTTGAAGACTAGAATGGCTTGAACTCGGCTTGAGTAAATGCGAGAAAACAAACGAGACTTCTGCTTGAAATCATTTCTCGGCGAGTCAACTCGGCCGGTGATGGCCATCCAGCCGATCCAAATCGGCCCGAGTAAGACCGATCGAGAAAACTAGGGAGGCGATTCAAAGCTAACTCAAAGTTTGAATGAGATGCCTCCCTTGACCCGGCCCGACTAACAGATTGGTGACGGTTGACCCGTTTGACCGTTAGTCTAATCGGTGGGATCGACGAATATTCCGTCGAATATTCCACTGACGAAGAAATTTTCGGTGGCCGGCGGTGAGGTTTTCCCGGTCAAATTCCGGCCACAATCCCGTTTTCGGCGAGCAAAAATTCGAGAATTTTCTATGGACTTCTCTCATGGGTGTGAAGACTTTGGCTAGGAATTGGATGGAGAATTGGACTCAAATTTGGAAAGAGAAGATGGAAGAAGAGAAAGACTTGAATTTGGAAATTGAATTGCAAAAGGAAAAGGGTTCTATTCCTTGGAAGATTTGGAGAATATTGAAGCCTATAAATAGAAGTTTTCTACAACTTCTACACACCTCTACACACACAACACTTGTGTTTTTAATAGCTTTTGAAAATTCTTCTTTTAATTATTATTATTTGTGTGAATTTCAAAAACATGAGTAGCTAATTTTATTATTGATTGAGGATGAATTCCTAGTTCTTAATTTATGTTTTGAGTTTTTGTTTTCAATTCTATCTTGAGGTTTTTCACATAATTATCGTTTGTTTTTACTAATAGGAATGATCTTAAAGACATTCATGATTGATTGATAGATTGTTTGGAGTGCACGCTAAATTGATTTGTTAATTTGATCTAAAGCTAGTGAAAGTTAGGAGATAAGTAATCGTTTCTTGACTCTTTACATAAGTAGCAAACACGAGACCTTGCGGAGGGATTCCGTGGAGCAATTGTGTGTGAAAACAACGTTAGCAAGTAGACCTTGATCTAAGAGTCTAACTACTAATATTGACCTAATAAGTTCATGAATCTTAATGCGTTTATTTAAATTACATCTAGAGTGATCTACTACTAGGTGGTTTGGTAAATAGAATCCGGTAGTCGAGAACTTCCGTGTCCGGTGATATAAGGGATTTAGGGGTTTAGCACTTGATCTAGGCGCTTACCTACGGTTGGTGATAATTTGTGACTAATAATTTGTAGAATAGAACATAACTTGATTCATTGTTTTGCAACGAAGAAGGATTCCTTGATCTTGTCTCTCTTATTGCTTTCAACTTTACCTTTTAATTGTTTTGTTTATTTTCTTTTGCTTTTTACACCCCCCTTTTAGTGACAATTTTTACAAATAGAATCTCGTGCTCCTCGTGGGATCGACCTTGACTACCCTATATTACTTGTTAATTAGGTAGTAAAGTATTAATTAATTTGTTGTGGTTACGACACGCATCATGGTCCAAACAAAGCTGGCTCCCTTTTTCGGCAAGACGGTGAATGAGGCGGTAAGTTGGGCTAGACCAGGTATGAAACGTCGAATGTAGTTCACCTTGCCCATGAAACTGCGGGTTCCTTCACGGTGCGGGGAGGCGGCATGGTGAGGATAGCTTGAGTTTTGGACGAGTCTACCTTTATTCCTTCCAAATCACTTGGAAACCCGAGAAATTTACCGGAAGAGACACCGAAAGCACATTTCAAAGGATTCATCTTCAGCTTGTATTCTCGACATCTCTCAAACACTTTCTTCAAGACGTTGGTGTGATCTGCTCGAACTTTTGACTTGGCCACGATGTCGTCCACATAGTCTTCTACTTGTTTGTGCATCATGTCGTGGAAGATTGCCGTCATAGCACGTTGATATGTTGCGCCGGCATTCTTTAAGCCGAATGGCATTACGGTATAATAAAAATTGCCAAGAGGAGTTCGAAAGGCTGTCTTACTTGCATCGTGCTCATATATCCTTATCTGATTGTAACCGCTGTATCCGTCCATGAAGGAGAACATGCCGTGTCCGCTGGTGGCGTCTACTAACATATCGATGTTAAGCGAGAGGAAAGTCATCCTTGGGGCAACACTTGTTCAGGTCTCTGAAATCCACACAACACCGGATTTGTCCATTTTTCTTCTTTACTGGGACCACATTAGCTAGCCAAGTTGGATGATGAATAGGTCTGATGAAGCCAGCCGTTAGTAACTTTTTGAATTTCGTCCTTAATGTTGTTCTTCCACTTAGGTATCTGCAGACTGCCTCGGAGATTTCTTGACGGGCTTGGATCCAGGTATGACATGTAAGTGGTGAGTGACCAATCTTTCGTCTAGACCTGGCATTTCCTCGTATGTCCAGGCAAACACGTCTTGGTACTCCTTGAGTAGTTGGACAAGATTTGCACGTTCCTCTGCGGATAGAGTCGAACCGATAGAGATAGGCACAGGAAATTCTCCATCTCCGATATTAACGGTCTCGAGTTCATCGGTGGTAGAGCCGGGTACCATCTTGTAGCTATCGTGGAGCGTCTAATACTTCCTCTTGCGTTTCGCCGTTCTTGCAAAGATTCAATTGGGCGAGAGACCGGTAGTCTCTCCACGCTGGTGCTAACGGCGACGCGGTATATCGTCTTCCCCTTCGATCACGGCTTTCCTCGAAAGAAGCGTTCCCTTTTGGTGTGAGGATGGGTTGAAGTTTCCACCGGATAGTGGTGGACGCCGTCAAAGAAAGGTGTGTCGCGGTGCTTAGACTCCAGCGATGCAAGTCGGTCTTCCTCCTGGATTAAAGCCCACGTGGGTAGTGGGGTGCACAGGACTTTATCTGCTTTTCCCTACGGAGTTTCTCCCGGCTCGAATAGTTCCACTCCGCATATTGGTGCGTACGGGGACAATGATGCAGGAATACGGATGACTTCTTTATTCGGCATGGTCTTGAAAGCACTCGATATGTTGAGGGGATGACTTTATTGTCATGAAGCCATGGTCTCCCTAGTATCATATGGTAGTCCCACTCCCCTTTATGACTTCAAACCTCGCTTTTGATTGAACGGGTCCTGCGATAAATTGATTGACATACCCGTATGTGCTAGTCTGGTTTCCTTCAAGTCCGTCATCGTGGTGGGTTGTCAGCACAATTTTGCATGGGTTAACCTTGGCATCCGAGAGTCTTGAGAGTAATCACGTTCGAAGATGCTCTGTGTCGCACGAGGCTCTCTCGAACTCTGAACCCTTGATGCGCGCGGTAACATGTAGGGCCCGGTTGTGACCTTCCTCCGCCATCATGTCGTATTCTGTAAATGTAACATTGTTTACAGACGTTTCTGGCGCATTTAGGGTTTCTGGACGAGGTGAAGCCAAGTGCACATCCAGAGCTATTTTATTAATTGCAGCGAACGTCTCTGCCCGTTGATTCTTTGAGAGATATAAGAGTTCGCACAAGCTTTCCACTAGAATCTTGCTTCCTGGTCCACCGGTCTCCGGCTCACGGTAAAACTTGATCGAGGGAATCGGTCCCAGTGTAAAGGTCTCCCGGCATGCTCATTTCGACGTCATCTTGATGAGGAGATCAAGTATGGCATTTACCGCTTCTTTGATTAGCTCCATGTTCCTCGTGTGAATCTCCACACTTTCAGAGCTAGCTCGATCCTTGTTGGGATTCTTCCCGGTTGCGCCCGCCCAGTACACGTTGGTAAGAGGGTATCTTCATTGGAGGAATTTCGACCGGGATTTGAATTTGTTGGGGAAGTCCTAAGACCAACCATCTCAGAACTAGCCAAATAGGATTGGGTATTGAAGGAATTGACTTCACAACCAAGAGATTAATCTCCCACTGTGGTCGCCAATTGTTTATGGGTGAAAAACTACTCCTAGGGGTTTGGTTATTTGGGGTGTGGATGAGGAATGAATCTAAACCCTAAACAAATGCCTTTGTGCGATGAGTGCTTGTAGATTCGAGAGATCAATCACGGCAAGTCGGCCTAAACCAAGAAATGGCCGTTCCGGACTTGTTTCGGTCACAAAGTGAAGGAGATGGGGTTGATCTTAGGGAGAGGAAGCGAAGAAGGTGTTGAGATTGTGAAGGTGTTGGCTTGCTTGACTTGTGAGAAAAAATGAGCGGAAACTTACGGTTAATGTAAGGAGGCTGCGGGTGTTTGAACAATGGTATCAACACTTGATTTTACGTCTCAAATGCGGACTTGTGTTGTTGTGTGAAATAGGGCGGAGAACCTATTTATACAAGTCATTGAGCCTTATTCACGTCTCTCGTGGGAAGTGGAGGAAGTGGAATGATGTAGTAGTGGAGTTGTGCGTTGGTGATACACGACCAGTCTTGCCCACTTCTCAAGTTCATCTCTAACCGTCCATGACTTCCTGACACGTTCTTGTGATGGCGCGTTGCACGCTGCACGCTGTAAACCGCCAGACCAATACCCCAGTAAGTATCCCCAGTTTGTGACATGATTGATGTACGGAATGTGTGGATCGTGGATCCACGAAAGATAGCATGTAATCTTTGAATTGAATAAGCATGTGTTATTCGGGAAGTCGATCTTGGTGAAGTATCGTGTCTATTTTATGCAAGTACTGCATTACGGTGTGGTAAAGTGATGGGTGACGACTCCTCACTAACCAAATAACTCCTGACCAGGGTTGTATAACCAAGCTGGTGAAGTTGGACGGATGAGATGATCTTTGAGACACTCATCTGCGACCGTTAATGAATATTAGGGTTTTTGAAGAGTAGCGCAAGCATGACTCTTCAGCTTGGTCGAAACCAAGCATGGGAAGAATTTTGGAGAGGACCGACCGGTCGTGCATGTTGATGGCATGCCGGTGTACACGCCCATGTCTCACCGTCCCATGAAGGTGCGATCTAGGCCACTCAATTTGACCGGCAAAGAGGAGTGGTTGAGATCGGTTTGCGGCAGAAATCCTTGCCGCAAAGGAGTTGGAAACCGCATGACATTCCTGCACGCGTTTGAGACGACCAATCTTGGTCGGTCTTGGTCGATCACTCCAGCATGTAGGTGGTAGGCTGAGGTGTTCACGCCTATACGACTATCCCATGAAAACGTGATCTAAGCCACTCAAATCATCCTAGGTGAGATTGAGCGGTCGGATTAGTTTTCAATTTGGGAAGTGTAACCACGCGTGTTTGGGCGGGCGTTTTGGATTAGCCGGACATGATATGCCTTGGCCGACCGCATGAGGAGGTAGATGGGCCCACGGTGGTCATGCTGGTATGACCGGACCTGCTTAATTTAATCTGGGACCCTCCATTCATGCCGGAGAAGATAGACGCGCGTGATGGCTTGAAACCCTAATTTGGCTTTCAAAGCCGTGCGCCACCTCTTGTTTGGGTGACGATTTTGTCACGGCCAAACATTGTTGGTCTTGACCGATTGGTCAAGTGCGTGGCGGTCCCACGGTGATCGTGTTGACATGCTCTGGGCCCTTTGAGTCTACATCTACACCTTTCGTCTCACCTTTTTTCACGCGAAGATGGATGGATGAGACTGTTTTTGCGGCACATGTAATATGCCGCAAACCCTAATTTAGGGTTTTCCGTCATAATGCTTGGTATGAACGGTTTTCTTTTTGCAAGCTAAGGCCATGGGTATTCCATACCATGCTTGGGGTGATGGAATTGATCTGTAGTCATCCAATCATGCTTATGGAGTTGGATGATCATGCGATCGAGATCATATCCGATCGATACAGTCAAGTCCGGATGCTCAATCGGGCTAATATAACACACCGAGAGGGGCTCAATCGGGCTAGTATAACACACCGAGAGTCAGCCTGTACGGGTATTTCGTACATGGTTTCATTATAGTGCTTGGAGGTTCGTGTTACTCTATAAGAGTAACACTCGGTCGTCATGCCACACTCGATAATGATTCATTATAATGCTTGGAGGTTCGTGCTACTCTATAAGAGTAACACTCGATCGTCATGCCACACTGATAATGAGTCTTTGAAATACAAGGGGCGATATGAAATTCACGGGAAGGGATTGTTGCTACATGCTCCAACCGGAGGAATTTCATGTATTCACGAAATGGGATTGTTGCCACATGCTCCATTCTTGGTGAATTAAGTGAGGGAATATCCAACACTTATAAATGGCTTTATCTTTTACAAGATGTCAAATACATGATTTTTACGGTTTTTACAAATTTAACCTTAAACGAAAATCCACCATCAACAGAAGTTTATGATATCAAGACATACAAGTTGTGAAGAATCAAGAGATAAAGTACTTACACCATGGCCTTTGTACTTACATTTTTATTTTATTTTATTTTCTCTTGTCTACAAAAAAAAAAATAAAAAAAAATAACGAAAAAAAAAGAAAAAAAAGAGAAAATTTCTTTAGGTTCATTATTAGTTTTTATTATTTTGTTTTGTTTTTATTTTGTATTTATTTTCTTGTCTCATGGTTAAAGAAAAGAAAAAGAAAAATTTAAAAAAAAAAAAAAAAAGAGACAAGAAAAATTTATTGTATCATATTTTGGGTTTGTATAGTTCGTTTTTAGTTTTGTATTCTTTCAATAAAGCCAATGGAAGAAGGAATATCTACAATGAAGTTTCAATCAATAAGGATTTAGAGGAAAATAATCACATTGTCAAGATTCTACGAAGTTCAAGAGTTATCATCAAGAGTTGAAGACCGAAGACGAAGATGAAGACACCGATTGAAGACTGAAGACGTTTCTATGGATGCTGTGAGAGTGGTGCTAGCTGCACGTCGAACGGATACCGATGTAAGTAAGTATATTTCTCACCTTCGTTAAGTGGTTGATTTCCTTTCTTAGAGATAATCGAAAAAAAGGGTTTTCAAAAATTATGAAAGATGTGGGTTTTTAAAATACCTCGGAGGGTTTTTACCTTCCCACCATTCAACGTGTCGCAGGATTCTCTCTTCATTCCTACCTGGACACATGTGTGACCCATAAAAAGCTATTTATTATTGAGAGCAACTTCATAAAACCTTTCTTATGAGGCAGAGTCGAGACTTTCGATCACTCCGAACCCGAATTTCTTTCGAGAAGGGATGGTTATTTCTCTCTCAACTTATAAGGATGAGATTGTGTTCATTTATGTGTCTAACTTCTTATGACTAGTGTGCAGAATTTCTATGTCTTCTTAGCGCTTGGATACTATCATTTCGGAGAATTAGTAAGTTGGAATTATAGGTTTTGTGGGTATATCTCTAGTAAACCCTCACGAGACTATAACTCGTCCACTAGGGACACCTAGAGGTTTAAAGGCTTGTTATTTATGCTAAGAGTAACCGTAGCCTCGACGACACGGAGTTGTATGTGTCTTTTAGAATTATTTTGTTTGATTTGCTCGAGGACTAGCAAAGTCTAAGTGTGGGGGAATTTGATAGGTGTCCAGAACACCTAATTTTATATCTAGTATTTATGCTTTCTTGTGCTATTATCCTTGTGAATTGCATCTCTTATGTTTGATTTTGAGTTATTAGGTGCTTTGGAGTCATGTGGAATAAAAAAAGAAGTGATCATCCATTTGGAGCGAAAAGGAGCAAAAAGACCAATTTACTGAGCGAGCGAAGCTAGCTACGGTTGAGCAAGGAAAACAATAGGCACGTCGCCTTCTTCTGGAACAACAAGCAATTCATCATCTGGGTACCCCCATCGATTTGCACCGGGTGGTATAGACATTCCAATTCTGAGAAAACCTAAAAATCGAGAGAACCTTATCATTGGTTTTCTTTTTCTTACTTCACCAAATCGAGAATAGAGAGAAAAGGAATTGCACAATGGTCAATGTTCCTGAGAGAGGGATTCAAACGAGAAATGGAGATCGAAAGATAAGCTGAGATGGGTTTGTCATTTGAAGATTCAACAACTTGTGAATGGTGTAATTGGTGGAGAAATAGATTTTAGGTTTGAATGTATGTTGTTGGTGAGTCTGGTAAAAGAGAAGATGAATTTGTTGTTGTAATTGGAGTTAGGGTTGATGAGAGTGAACGATTAAAGCTTTTGGTGATGAGATAGAAGATGGGTGAAACTCAATTCGAATGTGGGTTCGATTTGTATGAAGAATAATCTGAGTTTCTTTATTGATGAAAATGGTTCTTGAGATTGGGAAGAGAAGATTAATGAAGAACTAGGGTTTTGGTTTAGTGCAAGGAGGAGATGATTGAGGGGTTTAATGAATAAGAAGATGGGTCCGGTGGAAATCGAACACCGAGACGAGAAGGGGAATTGGATTGGATCGAATCTCAAATGGGTTTGATAGTGAGATGAAGGAGGTATGTTGCTGGTTGTAACGAGATCGAAAATTGATGAGCGAGAGAGAAGGAAAGAGCAATTGATGCTGATGGGTCGTCATCAATCTCTGGCTGAGCTCGTGGGATTGATCTTGCCGGAGAGATGATGATTATCATGGAGTGATGCGGATGTGGAGTTTGTTGGCCTGCACAATGACTTGAGGTTGCGGGCGAGATGGAGTTATTGACTGTGAGTGGTGCATTGCTTGAGGAGATAATGAAAGTTCAAATGGTTTGAACTGAGAAGAGAAGATGGGTCTTTACAGTACTTAGTGAGTCTGAATCGAGGTTGCGAGTTATTTGCAGAAATGGGTGTTGGTTTGAGTCACTTTGGTGGTGTTGAGCTGTGAAGGGGTGAAATCATGAGTTGTGTGGATGCTTTGCAATACGGGAAGAATGATGGCACCAAGAAGACTGAGTTGATGGGTATTAAATGGGTTTGTGCAAAGACTACGATCATGGTGGTGTAGTTGGAAGTTCAAGTTTTGTGGTAGAATCGCAATGCGAAGTGGTGATGAATGCAAGGGTGTTTATGCGGCCAAAGTTATAGGCAAGTATGAGCGGCGGTGCTGTAATGTGCTGTGCTGCTATGGATTAATTCTAGGCAGAAAAGGGAGCTGAAGGCAATGAAGTATATCGCAATCGTAATGTTGCTGCTGTGTGATATGAGAACGAATGCTCGAAAGTGTAGATGAATGTTAGGTTTAACAGGTTATGAAGCATGGCTTTGTATGGACTGTTGTCTTGCAGTGAAGGGGGATTACAGGTGGAAGCTTGTGTTGGATTTTGAGACAGAGTTGGCTGTGCTTGGATCATGAGATTGCAAGACATGGTTGCAGGTTATTGACAGATTTTTGGAGCTATAATTTCAGGTGGTGGCTGAATATTCAAGGGAATGATGGTGTTGTGCTTGTTACAAATAGCAGGGAAGACAAATTGATACTTTCTTTGCTTTGCTAAGAATGTGTTGGAAATCGCAGCTGGTGAGATTGTAGTGGACGAGTGAGCTGTGTAAGAGATGCAATGCAGTGGTGGAATTGGAGCTACAAGGAAGTCGCTACGAAGACAACGGAATCAGGGTTGTGACACAAAGTTAGTACGAGGTGAATTTGAGGAGATAGCACGGAGTTGAATGGTCTGTGAATGCATTAATGTTTTGTGTATGAAATTCGTTAAAGGGAATGGAATTGTGCTGTAGGAAATGGGAATTTGCAGAATAAGCCTGTGCAGCTGAACTAAGGCAATAAGAAGTAAATGTGCTGTTAACAGAATGCATGAACTAAAGCTAGAAAGGATGCGAATGGTTGTGAGCTCTGAGAATGAGATGTTACGGTCATTTGAACGGTGGTGTTAGTTAGGCGGGAATGAAATGAAGAAGTTATATGAGCTGAATCGGCGATGTAAATGACTTGTCGTGTGGAACATTGCAGGAGTTGAGTTAGTTGGTGAACAGTTGCAAGCCAAGGCTAAATTGGCTGGTGGTTGCAGGACAAGTTGTGTTTGAGCTCAAGGAAGAAATGGGTTTTGTGGTATTGGATATGTAAGTTGAGATGGAATTGGTAGTGTTGGCGTTGACCTTGTTTGATGCGGGTGATGTGTGGAAGTGACAGAAGTGTGCAAGCCACTATGGCTGGAAGTGAAAGCGATGCACCATCCTGCAACACAACTTTGGCCTTTGCAAAATGGCTTTGGGCCAGAACCTAACTCGGCCTAGTCACCCGATTAAGAATAGACTCACGACTCGGTGATCTTGACTGAGTTGACCGATTTGACTCGACCGAGCTGACTCGTTGGCCGGTGACCGGGTGGACTTTAATGGTCACCTGGCCGTTTTCAGTCCACTTCTCAGACCGATTTCCGGCCATAATACCGATTTTCCTAGACAATTTTTGGGGCATATTTTCTACATGGGTTTCTCTCACTTATGGGCTTGGTGGATTTTCATCTAATGGACTTTGAAGACTTGACCTAATTTTGGAAAACAAGAGAACTATTTAAAGGAAAGGTTTCTACAACTTATAACACGTTTTTATTTTGGGAAGCTAAGGAGAGAGCCGCTTTTGTTTACGCTACTAGGGTTTTCTTTTGTTCATCTTCTTCTTTATTCAATTCATATTTTTGTGATGAACTCCATAGCTATGAGTAACTAATTTAATATTATTGGTTAAGGATGTAATCCTATTTCTAAAACTTGTGCTTGATTTATGTATTAGTTTTCTTTCTTGATTATCGTTCATACTTCTACTGTTTTTAATAATCACATGATTAATATATTGTGATAGGACTATGATGTTTGATTAGTTAAGTGGCCAATTAATTGAACTTGCATCCTTGTCCATAGCTATTTTAGGGTTTTTCATCGAGCGACAACCACAATACAAGTAGCATAATATGTTTACAGGTTTGTAGTGATACACTCTCGTAATCATATGTAGAGTTTGACCATTGTCCGAATTGTTATCGCAACGTATGACAATTGCATTGATTAGCCTATTTATGAAACTTAATGATCCTAGGAATTGAACTTAATTAGCGCAAGGCGTTAGGTTATTCTTTAGGTAGAATTCACATACGCAGCTCTAATGTGTGTGTTGATGAACTTAGGAAATTAATAGATTATCTTGCTCTCTTGATTATCTAGGCTTTTGATAATAAAAGAGATAAAATTGTAATTCTAATCATATATGAAAGCACATGTCTAAGATTGAAGATGAATTCCTTGATCAATATCTTTCTCTCATTGATTACTTTCCTCAATTTATTTTGTTTTGATTTACTTTTATTGCCTATTTAAAAATCAAATCCCCCAATTGGTTACTTGAAGAAATTGATTACATAATAACTACAATTGCCTCTCTATTGGAAAACGAACTCTTTCTTATCATATACTTTAGGAAAGTGAAATTATTTTTGACGCATACGACAGTGATCAGGAGCCACTAATCTGGAAACCCCCTGAAGAGAATCGTTACCCTTAAGCAAAGAAGCATCACAGAGATACTTGCGAGAGCTTCGCACGTACCAAAGAGGCGGTCATCTCCAATTCCTTGCATGGAATCCGAGAAGATATAGACAATAGAGCCATAGGGGATTCAATTGGAAGATCCCCCTTGAGAAAAAACATCAACATTATCATCATCTTTATCAAAAAATTCGTTGGATTGAGGACTTGCGAAGAGGACCTTTACCATGCGAAGAGGACCTTTACCCTTTACTTTAGCATTCACATCTTCGAAGTTTCTTCTTCTCTAGCAACTTCAATATCAACCTTCACACGAATGAAGATAAGAAACAGAGGCAACAATATTGTTAAATTAAAAAAGAAAATATTTCTTACTTCATCTGTGATCGAACAGTCTCATGAGTACTCGCCTTTGGATTCCTTTCATAACTTCTTCTCAATTTGATGATCCGAAAATTTCGCAAGATTAGTAGATATAAGAAATGAAGATTGCAAAAGTAAGTGAAAGTTAGAAATATACCTCTTTTGCTTTCCGGGCCAATTAAATGCCCAAGGCTGATAATTGACGGGTCGCATGAGTATGGGAACTGAAATGTAGGGTCCGTTCAAAAATAGCGGAAAGACGCACCACTTGTCGTCTTTGGAATGGCGAGGAGACATTGTTCTTGCCCGGAAAAGCCAATCGATATCTTGCATGAGTAGCTTGTTGCCGGGAATGTTCTCTTTCTTTTCAATCATGCACCCCATGAGACTTATCGTTCTTCATATTTATCACTTCATAATTTTTGAAATAAGTTTTCCCGAATACTTTTCAGCAATTATCTCTAAGTTTACGAATTTAGGATCTCTGACTTTATCAAGATATATAGATCCCTTACCAGTGCCACGATTGGCGAATTCAAGCATTAAACGGATACAATCTCCGCTTAATTGATAGATTGCTCGCGAGAATTTCTCATGAGCAAGAATTTCATAGAATAAGGGCAACTCGGGATTGTAGAGAGGAATGGGAAGACCTGCGAGGAGTTGACCCAGCGAAATTATGATCATCACTGTTCAATGAACAATTTTGCGGAGAGAATGGATGAAGATTCTTGATTAGGAATAGTGGATAACGTGAAACCCTTCACTTGTAAATCCTTTTGAGTCTCACCCAAAAGAGTTTCATATCTACGACCAGACGGAGCCATTCTCAGAGTATGGGAATGAATAGAAAGTTGAAGATCAAGAGAAAGAAGAAAAGGAAGATTTACAGTAGCAGAAACGTAAATTGCGGAGGAGAATTGAAGAAAATTTGCGAGGAGAGAAAGTAAAAAGAATAAGAGGAGGGTGAGAAAACTATATATAGAGAAGGATTCTCAAGGAAAATAAATGCATTTAATGCGAGAGGAGACGTGAATGTTCAAGAAAAAACGGTTGAAAGAGACGTGTCAAAGAAAATAGTGGAAGAAGAAACACGTGTAATAAATTCGTGTAAAAAGTACGGAGTCATGTCAAAGCAGATAAAGATGAAAAGTTGCGGCAAATTGGGTTGGCATTTCAAAAATACTAGTTCTCATGACATTCTCTTCTTCGCGGAGAAGACATGAGAAGAGGCAAGATGTAGGATCAGAATATCGCGACATCAATACCTCGCGAGATCAATAAATAACAGCATTGCGATGGTATCGCATATGAGTAATATAAATGACGCAATGAACAGCCAAAACACCAGAAAGATGTGAAGACCTAGCGAGATTTAGGAGTGTTGCGAGATTATGTATTTACACACTTGCATATTTCGCGAGTCATTCCCAAAAATAAAGGACAGCAAGTTGTCATCCATTATGTAATACCCTATATAAAGAGCCGAACATGCCTATTAAAGAGGGATCTCTTTTTCGAGTGTTGAGCAAGTCATTAGGAGAGAGAAAGTTTAGAGTGATTATAATTCTTTAGTCTATTTTCCTTTTATCTTGTAAACAATCAAGAAATTAATAAAAAGAAATTATAATTGTTCATCTTAAAATGGTTTAGATTGTGTGGATTCTTATGAGGGTGTAGTGTAAGTTAATAAAAGGGCGACTTAAATTGCCATCCATTATGTAATACCCTATATAAAGAGCCCGAACAGGGCCTATTGAAGAGGATCTCTTTTTCTGAGTGTTGAGCAAGTCATTAGGAGAGAAAGTTTAGAGTGATTGTAATTCTTTAGCCCATTTTCCATTTATCTTGTAAGTAATCAAGAAATTAATAAGAGGAAGTTGTTAATATTCATCTAAAATGGCTTAGATTGTATGAATTCTTATGAGGGGTGTAGTGTAAGATTTCCTGCAACTACATATGCG
>JAJJWW010009596.1:0-13528 GCA_023531295.1 Papaver armeniacum | reverse complement strand
GTAATGATCCCCATGGGAACTTGTGTTTCCCGACCATCGATGGCGGCTGTCCGTGCCGATAAACGATAGGTGGTGTACGAACCAAGGTTTTCGTACTGTGAATGAAACGGGTAATGATCCCAGAGAGCAGATGGGTATGATCCCCATAGGAACTTTTGTTCATGACCATCGATGGAGGTCATTCCCGTCCGATAAACGATAGGTGGGTGTACGAACCAAGGTTTTCATATCCGTG
This sequence comes from Papaver armeniacum, assembly GCA_023531295.1. Classification (NCBI taxonomy): domain Eukaryota; kingdom Viridiplantae; phylum Streptophyta; class Magnoliopsida; order Ranunculales; family Papaveraceae; genus Papaver; species Papaver armeniacum. The sequence goes on along the minus strand of JAJJWW010009596.1, from coordinate 13,293 downwards.
AACTCATGGTTACTTGCTGTGATGACAATATTAAATTGTGAATCATGTGTTGAAATATAGATTATATGATTTGTTGGAAAACATAATTGGTGTTATGAGCTAATGTGCGAAATATAATTCAATAAATTGTTGAACTCAAGTGTGAACTTATATGGATGAATTGTGAATTAATGTGTTAAATCCCAAATGGGTGATTAGTGAACTCATGGTTTCTCTGTAACTATATTTATGCGTGAATATATGTGTTGAATCATTGATGAATGGCCTGTTGACAATTATTGTGGTATTGTAAACTCATAGTTTGTTGGTGACAATATTAATATGTGAATGGCGTGTGGAAACTTAAATGGATGAGTTGTTGAAAACAATATTGTTGATGTGAATTGTTGAGTTGATCCTAAATGGATGATTTGTTGATAATAACATTAATGTTGTGAACCCATAGACTGAATTCTAGATTGGATAAGTTATCAAAAATATTGAGGTATTGTGATTCTTGAATATATCATTGATTCGTTGAAGTTGTAATGCGTTCTTGTTATATGTTTTTGCTTGATAAAATGATTATGTTTGAGCATCTTTAGAGAATTGGGAATGCATTCTACTGAGCTGTCATCTCACCCCAATTGACATCCTTGCAGATTTATCAGAGTGGCGCTGCGAAAGCTAGGAATGAGTAGCTTAGTGATTGAATTGTCTTATTATATTGCTTGAAATGTAATTTGAAATAATATGTTTGTTGAAAATGTTGTTAAAGATGATTATCTAATTCATATGTTTAAATTCATGTTAGAAAAGTTAAATTACGTTTGTTGTTATAAATAAATTAGAAGAGTTATATGCATAGTCTCTTTCCGACCCGTAACGCTTCGAGTTTGGATCTCCATATGGGTTGACCCTGGTTCGGAACTCGGGGTGTTACGAGTTGGTATCAGAGCTCTAGGCTTTAGATCTTGAATGGGTCCATAAATAAATTATTTGATATGTTTATGTGATGCTAAGCGTACTTGTTTGACTTGATTGGTTATTGCTTGCTTCATCGTATTAGTTGTGTTTTGTTTTCATTCATGCGACTATGAATTGTGTGTTAGATTGATTTTTTTTTTTTTTTTTTTGAATTTTTAGTCTGTAGGTATGTTCTAAATTTCGGGACTAAATTTCTTTTAAGGGTGATAGAATGTAATACCCTGTATTTTTATTTACCGTTTCGGGTCGGGTTATACCCGCCTTAGTTTGTTATTTAGGTTGGTTCCTTTGCCTTAGTCTAGCTGGGTTGTTTGGACTAGAAAAGATACAAACTAGGGTGGGAATAGAGTCACCAAAATTATTTTAATAAGTAAATAAAATGAAATAGGAAATGAAAAGACAATTAAAAGAAATATAAATATTAGTATTATTAAGGTTTTTATAACAAAATGTTTAGAAAATGAATTATACAAGTTAGAGAACAAAAGGCTAGGGGGAAGAAGGAGATAAAGTTAGGGTTTATTTTAGAGAGGGAGACCATGGAAATTCATTGGAGAAAGGTAGAATGTTTAATCCCTTTTCTCTTTGTGTTTCTTTGTTATACTTTATTTTCCATTTTGTTTATTCTTATATCATTAGGGTTCTGAAATTTGTATATTTAATTTGGTGCATATTATTGATGATCAGACTTCTATTATTGGTACATAACATGATTGGGTATCTCTAGTTAAAATTTGAGAGTATTCCACCGTATATTCACCGTTGAAACTTTGTTTGAAATTGGGTGATAGTTTCTGAATTTCTGGACAGTTTCGCCTTGCTGTGATTTTGATGTTCTTAGGAAGTCTTAATGGTATTAAAAGGATTTGATGTCTTAATAAAAGTTGTATATAAACATATTATCTTTCAGTGTTCTTTGGATTGGGTCAATTTCAGATTGTTATGAATTTATCATGAATTGTTTGGTAACAACATGTAATCTGCCCAGTTTTTATGTTGTCATTATAAATTCAACATCTTTGTTTTGAACCGTTGGTTTGGTGTGAATTTTTGATATGTTGTATAATAATTTGTCAAGAATGTTCCTGTAAAATTTGAGGATAATCAGATAAAGTTATCACCATGAAACATATAATGTAATGTGGTTGCAGTTAGTGTGTTTGATTAAATGCTTGAATGAAATTCATGGTGTTAAGCCATGGTTGCTTGTGTTGTTTGTGAAAATGATTTATAAAAAGGAAATGAGTTCATGTTTCGCCATTATATGAAACATGTTTCATATAATGGCGGGTAATGATCCCCGAGAGTTAAATGGGTAATGATCCCCGTGGGAACTTGTGTTTCCCGACCATCGATGGCGGCTGTCCGTGCCGATAAACGATAGGTGGTGTACGAACCAAGGTTTTCGTATTGTGAATGAAACGGGTAATGATCCCAGAGAGCAGATGGGTATGATCCCCATAGGAACTTTTGTTCCTGACCATCGATGGAGGCTGTCCGTGCCGATAAACGATAGGTGGGTGTACGAACCAAGGTTTTCGTACCGTGAACTCATGGTTACTTGCTGTGATGACAATATTAAATTGTGAATCATGTGTTGAAATATAGATTATATGATTTGTTGGAAAACATAATTGGTGTTATGAGCTAATGTGCGAAATATAATTCAATAAATTGTTGAACTCAAGTGTGAACTTATATGGATGAATTGTGAATTAATGTGTTAAATCCCAAATGGGTGATTAGCGAACTCATGGTTTCTCTGTGACTATATTTATGCGTGAATATATGTGTTGAATCATTGATGAATGGCCTGTTGACAATTATTGTGGTATTGTAAACTCATAGTTTGTTGGTGACAATATTAATATGTGAATGGCGTGTGGAAACTTAAATGGATGAGTTGTTGAAAACAATATTGTTGATGTGAATTGTTGAGTTGATCCTAAATGGATGATTTGTTGATAATAACATTAATGTTGTGAACCCATAGACTGAATTCTAGATTGGATAAGTTATCGAAAATATTGAGGTATTGTGATTCTTGAATATATCATTGATTCGTTGAAGTTGTAATGCGTTCTTGTTATATGTTTTTGCTTGATAAAATGATTATGTTTGAGCATCTTTAGAGAATTGGGAATGCATTCTACTGAGCTGTCATCTCACCCCAATTGACATCCTTGCAGATTTATCAGAGTGGCGCTGCGAAAGCTAGGAATGAGTAGCTTAGTGATAGGTGTCTAAAACACCTAATTTACTATCTAGTAGTTACGCTTTCTTTGCTATTTTTCGTGTGAATTATGTATCTTATGTTTACTTTTGAGTACTTAGGTACTTTGGAGTCATTTGGAGCAAAAGAAGGAGAAGAAGTCACTCATTGGAGCGAAAATCCGAAGCCAACGACGAAAGAACGAGGTCACTCTAACATCGCATGAGAGTTATGAACAAAATCGATGAATAAGCTTGTCAGTCCTCTAGAACCGACACAATTATGCAGGAAACCTTGAATGGAGGAGGCCCTTATCCACTGAACGGTGCCTATATCATTCTTAGTTTTAATACACCCAACCTCCATCCCAGTTTTATTACACCCAAACCCCGAATTTGAGAAATCAATTCCTCATTCCTGTTACTTCCCCAAGTTTACAACTTCATATGCGATTGTGATGATGTGCGAATCGGTGAGAAGATGAGAGGGGTTTCAGAGTACAGCCAGCTGATGCTGGTGTTGCTGCTGTTAATGGGTCTGTTGCTAGTTTCTATGGTTGATTTGAGATGAGAATTCCAGAGAAGATGAACTGATGGAGGACAGATGAGACAATGGAAGAAATCGATTGAGTTGAGGGTTTTGATGGATCGAAACAGGGAGAGAAGGGATTTGTGGTTGAATTTGCTGTTGCTATATGTTGATTTGTTGAGAGAAGATGGTGGTCGACACTATGATGGTGACAAGGAAATGAAGAGAGAGTCAAATAGGAAATTGGGGTTTCTGATTGTTGGAATTAAGGTTTTGAGAGGAATTGAAGCCGCTGCCGTGAATTAGAGAAGTTAAAGCTCAGTTAGGGTTTGGTGAAATCAAAGTCACAGAGAAGAGATGAAGGCAAGTTGAAATTGATTTATGGGCTCTGGTGGTGATTGAATGGGTTCAGGATATGATTTACAGTGGTTCTGATGGGTTTTTGAGATTGAAATGGAAGATGGAAGAAATCAGGGTTTGAAATGGTGAAGAACTCAGAGTGAAATTGAAGCACTGAGTTAGGGCTTCTGAGAGAAGGAGATAGAATGATAGAGAGGCAGTGAAGCACAATGACAGAGAGCAGTTCAGGAAATGGTAGAGATTCATGGACTCTGGTGGTTGAGATGGGAGTGTCATCAATGGGTTGGAACTGGTGCTTGAGAAGATGTAAATGGTGGCATTGGAGCATTGCAGGTGGTAGCACTGATTTGAGTAGCTGTGTACTGATGGTGGTGGAGTTACAAAACAGACTTAGATGCATGCTAGGAATTTTGCAGGTGGAAGGCATTGGAGCTGGAATGGGTGAGTCTGCGGGAAGTGGATGTGCACATGAATCTGGCACTGGAATGTTGCAGTGGTGGATGCTTTGCTGCCGTTATGGCTGTGCTTGAATGAATGGCTTTGGTGATGGCATTGAACTGAGAGTGGCGTGTAGAATGGAATCGGGTTAAGGGTGTTGGTCGTTAGTTGGAGGTGGAACCGGTGGTGAGCTACGAGTGGAGGTTGCTTACAAGAGAGGTTAAGTTGCGCGGTGGCTGGTGGCGCAAAGTAGAAATGGTTGGCAGCTGCAGGTAGATGAGCATTAGCTGGGTTTGGGCATGCTGGTGGAATGCAGAGAAGTTCAAAACTGAGCTGGGAAATGCTTTAACCAGTTTGGAGCTACAGGCACAGTGAAGGTTGAACAAAGCAGACTTGGTTCAAATGACAGTGAGTTCTGGTGGGTATTGCAGGTTGAGTCTGGCAGACTGGAAGCTTGAGCTGGGTACTGCAGGTGGTGATGTTGGTGGCGGTATGAACAGCTGAAGCTGAATGGTGGTGCAATGAGGTTGGAGCTGGCAGTTCAGGTTGGTGGTACATTGCAGGTACTTGGAGTTGATGTGTTATTGGCTCGATGGAGACTTGCGTAATGAATGGAAGTATGCAAGAACTGCAGTTGAGTGCCATGGGTTTGCTGGTTGGTCTGGTGCAACTACTGGCTTGAGAAGTTGAATGAACTGAAGCTGCAGTATGGTTGTGAAAGTTGGAGGCATTGCAAGGAAGAGCTGGGATTGATCATTGAAGTGGAGATTGAGCTGAGAAGTAGGACTTGTTGGTGGTTGTATTTGTGGCAGTTGCTAGAACACAGAATTTGAGATGGCTGGATGGCCATCTTGGCCGTAACGGAAGTGACAGAAGCACAGAAAATGCAGGGCCATCTTGGCCGTAACTGCACTGCAACAATTTGGCCTGGGCAAGTAGCCTGGCTAGGACCAGTCAACCGAGTTAGCTAGCTGACTCGGTTCTGACTCACTCAGTGACTCATTATCCTGTTTTGACTAGCCGAGATGACTCGTTGACCCGGGATGACTCGGTCCCGACCCGAGATGACTCGGTCCCGACCCGTTGACCGGTGACCGGTTTGACTTTGCCGGTCACCTGAGACACTTTCCGGCGACTTTTCCGGCCGGATTCCGGCCATAATCCCAGTTTTCCGGCGAGCGTTTTTGGGACAGAATTTCTACACGGGTTTCTCTCGTGGGCCGGGTGAATTTCCAACTAATGGACTTTGAAGACAAAACCTAGTTTTGGAAGGAGAAAAAGAATATAAAAGGGAAGACTTCTACAATGTTTTGGGGACCACGTTTTTATTATCTCTTCTACTTGATTCTAGGGTTTAGAACCATGAAGTCTTTTCTCTTTCTTCTTGTGATGAACTCCTTGAATATGAGTACCTAAGTTTATTATTGGTTATGGAATAGTTGGATTTCACATAATATGATTCTTTGATTCAATATATTAGTTTTGTCTCATATTTATCGTTTGCAATTCTCAGAAAATATTGTTTTATGATTGATTGATTGTTTTGTCAAGTTGCAAATTGGTAGAACTTCTAATCACATCTATTGCTAGTTTAGGGTTTATTATACGAAAAAGTGATATTCCTTGAATACAAGTAGCATAATATGATTATAGTTTGTAGTGATATATTCTTATGATCATATGTGAATCGTAACCTTTGTTAAATTGAATTAGTACGCTTTCCACGTTCGATTGCTTTGATTGGCCTGATTTCATAGAACCTAATGCATCTAGGGAATTAAACTTGATTAGTGCTTTTACACGTTAGTTTGTTCCTTTAGATAGAATTCATATTCGCATCTTTTAATGTGTTTGTTGATGACATGAGGAGATTTGCGGGATATTCTTGCGATCAAGGTATTCTAGGGTCTTTGATAAAAGTTGAGATTAAAAATCAATTCTAGTTATTGTGAAAAGCATGTTAGTGAATGAAAACGAAATCCTTAACCAATATTTCTTATCCTTGAATCTATTTGTTTACTTTCATTTATTTGCTTTTAGTTTATTTTACTTTCATAAAAATCAGAAAATCCTCGGTGTTTTATATAGGGAACCGAAACAATTTGACAACCTAGACCTCTCTGTGGGATCGATCCTTTCTTGCCCTTGCTATATTTATATTTTGAGTAGTAAGAAAGTGTAATTTATTTTTGACGCTTACGACAGCGGTCAAATTTTGGCGCTTGGTTGTCTTGGGAGGCAGCAGTTGTTAATTGTTTTTGGTTTCTTATTTTTGTTTTTATTTTTTGTTTTATTTTTCCTATTTTCTGGTTTTTAACCTTGGTTTGAGAATCTTATTTCAGGTGCTTATTTCTATGGAAGGAGCATATTGGAACAATGGATACGGTTTTCAACAACCTCAACAATACGACAACTACCAATTCCATGGGTATAATCAAAACCAATTCATTGGTTATGACCAATATTCCATGGAACCTTATGGTTTTCCTCAACAACCTTATGGCGGGTACGTGTGTGAACAACCACAAGGATGGGAGGATTCTTATGTTTGTGAACAAAAAGTCTCTAATTTTATAGATCAAGTTTCCAACTTTTTACAAGAGGAATTTAAAAAAGCAAAAGAGACTACAAACGAGCAACTCCAAGAACTTCGTGAAGGTATGACTATCTTGCGAAGAGGCATTGATCAATACAAGGAAGATATGGATAATTCTAATGTGCATATGGTTTGTGATGAATATTTGATTGATGCTAATGTTGAAAAAGGCGAACCTTTGGGGACTTTCGTGGATAATTGTGTAGTTAACTCAACTCTTGATCGTAATAATGATCATTCACCTATTCAAAAGGATGAGTTAGAGATTAACAACACTAAATTCAACGAGGAACAATCTTATGTTGACTATGATAGTGACGGTGATTATGATATATTGCTTGAAACAACTCATGGTGACATCTCCGAGGAGTCTTTTTGGGATCAAGATGAAGACGAAGAGGAATATGTCGACACTTGTGTAGATTACTCGAGCATTGATCTTAATAATGATCAAGAGCCTATTCAAAGGGTGGAGCTTGAGGATGATGCATTTTCGAGTGTTCTAAAAAAGTTTCTTATAATAAAATTTGGATCCACAAAAGAGTATGTGCCTTACAACAAAAAGGAGGAGTATGTTGAGAATGATACCGGTTTAACCAATATTGTGGAAGACCCAATTGAGCTTGCAAAGGATTGTAAAGATGATGTTTATGTCGACACTTTGGTTAAGGCAGAAACGGATGAAGAATGGTTGCAAGGTTTGATAGAGGACCATGATATAAAAGAGGTGAATTATTCACTTGAGTTTTTCAAGGATGAAGAGGATTCCGTGATACAAGAGATTGTGCAAGGTTTATCTAACCCTTTGCCTATTGTTTCTTCTCCTTTACCTCTTATTGGTTTGAATGTATGTGCTTCGAGAATATTGTTGGCTGACTTTGTTTCTCGTTTTCCGCCATTAGAGATACTTGATTCTCATACTATGCAGGTTATGGAACCAGAAACCATGGAAGTACCCGACTCCTATATTCTTTATACACTTCCAAGTGTGGACAAGAATAAGTGTGGGGGAAGCTTTTATCGGTTCATAGCTTCACTTTTGCTTTATTGTACTAATATTTGTGTGAAGCTAGTGTTTGCAAAACAGGTGCTATGGGTGGATCCCCAACTTTTCCGATTATTGGTGTATGGGGAATGAATCTTACAAGAAGCTAAGTCGGGCCGTCGACTTTAAAACAAGCGCTAAGTGGGAGGCAACCCACCGGTTTTGTATCTCTTATCCTTTTGCATTTTATTTTTGTTTCGTTTATTTATTTTTTACTGTTTTCATATCATATTTGCATCCCTATGTTTAATTTCATTGAGTCCCTAATCTATCCTAGAAGAGAATTATGACGAATACCTTTTTCGTCAGAAAATTTCAGACTGCGCGTAGTTCAGTCCAGAGACCATAACTGTCAGACCGTTTATCAAAACACTGTGAAATTTTGACACTGTGTAGAAAACACGTAGGTGAACAACTTTTGTGAAATGGAGTTTTTCCAAATTCCTTACCAATTTGCACAGTTTTTGCGTTTTATCTGCTGTTACGTCAGAATTCAGAACTTTCGGTTTTACACATTGAGGACAATGTGAAGTTTAAGTGTGGGGGAGCAATAATATGTTTGTATAGTTTGTTTTTGATACCATTAGTGGATGGAACCATTTTGAATGCAGGAGTTGAGGAACTAATTAACTAAAAGGGAAGAAGATAGCTCAGAAATCACAAATTAACATGATAGTTGTTACCATATCTCGGAATATCACCATATCACATTCTATTTTTATTTTTTCATATTTATCTATTGTTCTCTAAGTGCTTTGGTGGGTCACTAAACATCGACGTGTTATTACTGCTAGGATGAAATAGAGTTATTTATTTAAAAAAAAAAAAAAAAAAAAAAATGAAAAAAAAAATGAAAAGAAAAAAAAAAGGACCGATCAATTAGACCAAAACGGAATAACAAGACACTTGGGAATAGCAGTATGTGTGAAACGTAGTCCCTGTCTCCGTCGCCTAAACAAGCGTGGAATGCAGGATCCAAGGCAACTATCATGTACTTGCTGACAAGAAGCATGCGCTTGGATCCAAAAGATCTAATCATGCCTTCTAAAAAAAAAGAGAAATTGGATCCAGTTTGATCCAATCTTATAAGAAAAGAAAAAAGAAAAGAAAGTTTTATATTGGTTGAATAAAGTCACTTCTGGTTCCCTTGTATATGCCAGTGAGTTGATGTAGGATTCAAACCAAGTAGCTCAATCCAATAGGATTAGGTTCATCTTAGCAGTGACCTTCAGACAGATATGGGAAACATCGAACACTTGTGAATATTCGCCAACATCTACATCTATATCCATCTTCTTTATCTTTTCATTGTGATTGTGGTTTGTTAGTTTCCGAGTATTGTGGCTTGTTCGACTATCTAATTAGAGTTTATTTACTAATATATGAATTGAATTTGCAAGGTACCTCCTCCCCCGTAGTCATTTTGGATTCGTTCATTGATTTGTCACGAATAGACGGAGTTTGAAATATAGGTTTTGTAGGCAGACCTCTTGTAAACCTTCACGAGACTATAACTCGTCCACTAGGGACACCTAGGGGTTTAAAGGCTTGTTATTTATGCTAAAATTAACCGTAGCCTCGACGTCACGGAGTTGTATGTATTTGTTTTAGTTTTGTTTTGTTTGATTTGCTCGAGGACTAGCAAAGTCTAAGTGTGGGGGAATCTGATAGGTGTCTAAAACACCTAATTTACTATCTAGTAGTTACGCTTTCTTTGCTATTTTTCATGTGAATTATGTATCTTATGTTTACTTTTGAGTACTTAGGTACTTTGGAGTCATTTGGAGCAAAAGAAGGAGAAGAAGTCACTCATTGGAGCGAAAATCCGAAGCCAACGACGAAAGAACGAGGTCACTCTAACATCGCATGAGAGTTATGAACAAAATCGATGAATAAGCTTGTCAGTCCTCTAGAACCGACACAATTATGCAGGAAACCTTGAATGGAGGAGGCCCTTATCCACTGAACGGTGCCTATATCATTCTTAGTTTTAATACACCCAACCTCCATCCCAGTTTTATTACACCCAAACCCTGAATTTGAGAAATCAATTCCTCATTCCTGTTACTTCCCCAAGTTTACAACTTCAGATGCGATTGTGATGATGTGCGAATCGGTGAGAAGATGAGAGGGGTTTCAGAGTACAGCCAGCTGATGCTGGTGTTGCTGCTGTTAATGGGTCTGTTGCTAGTTTCTATGGTTGATTTGAGATGAGAATTCCAGAGAAGATGAACTGATGGAGGACAGATGAGACAATGGAAGAAATCGATTGAGTTGAGGGTTTTGATGGATCGAAACAGGGAGAGAAGGGATTTGTGGTTGAATTTGCTGTTGCTATATGTTGATTTGTTGAGAGAAGATGGTGGTCGACACTATGATGGTGACAAGGAAATGAAGAGAGAGTCAAATAGGAAATTGGGGTTTCTGATTGTTGGAATTAAGGTTTTGAGAGGAATTGAAGCCGCTGCCGTGAATTAGAGAAGTTGAAGCTCAGTTAGGGTTTGGTGAAATCAAAGTCACAGAGAAGAGATGAAGGCAAGTTGAAATTGATTTATGGGCTCTGGTGGTGATTGAATGGGTTCAGATATGATTTACTGAAAGTGGTTCTGATGGGTTTTGAGATTGAAATGGAATATGGAAGAAATCAGGGTTTGAAATGGTGAAGAACTCAGAGTGAAATTGAAGCACTGAGTTAGGGCTTCTGAGAGAAGGAGATAGAATGATAGAGAGGCAGTGAAGCACAATGACAGAGAGCAGTTCAGGAAATGGTAGAGATTCATGGACTCTGGTGGTTGAGATGGGAGTGTCATCAATGGGTTGGAACTGGTGCTTGAGAAGATGTAAATGGTGGCATTGGAGCATTGCAGGTGGTAGCACTGATTTGAGTAGCTGTGTACTGATGGTGGTGGAGTTACAAAACAGACTTAGATGCATGCTAGGAATTTTGCAGGTGGAAGGCATTGGAGCTGGAATGGGTGAGTCTGCGGGTAGTGGATGTGCACATGAATCTGGCACTGGAATGTTGCAGTGGTGGATGCTTTGCTGCCATTATGGCTGTGCTTGAATGAATGGCTTTGGTGATGGCATTGAACTGAGAGTGGCAGTAGAATGGAATCAGGTTAAGGGTGTTGGCTGTTAGTTGGAGGTGGAACTGGTGGTGAGCTACAGTGGAGGTTGCTTACAAGAGAGGTTAAGTTGCGCGGTGGCTGGTGGCGCAAAGTAGAAATGGTTGGCAGCTGCAGGTAGATGAGCATTAGCTGGGTTTGGGCATGCTGGTGGAATGCAGAGAAGTTCAAAACTGAGCTGGGAAATGCTTTAACCAGTTTGGAGCTACAGGCACAGTGAAGGTTGAACAAAGCAGACTTGGTTCAAATGACAGTGAGTTCTGGTGGGTATTGCAGGTTGAGTCTGGCAGACTGGAAGCTTGAGCTGGGTACTGCAGGTGGTGATGTTGGTGGCGGTATGAACAGCTGAAGCTGAATGGTGGTGCAATGAGGTTGGAGCTGGCAGTTCAGGTTGGTGGTACATTGCAGGTACTGGAGTTGATGTGTTATTGGCTCTGATAGACTTGCAGAATGAATGGAAGTATGCAAGAATTGCAGTTGAGTGCCATGGGTTTGCTGGTTGGTCTGGTGCAACTACTGGCTTGAGAAGTTGAATGAACTGAAGCTGCAGTATGGTTGTGAAAGTTGGAGGCATTGCAAGGAAGAGCTGGGATTGATCATTGAAGTGGAGATTGAGCTGAGAAGTAGGACTTGTTGGTGGTTGTATTTGTGGCAGTTGCTAGAACACAGAATTTGAGATGGCTGGATGGCCATCTTGGCCGTAACAGAAGTGACAGAAGCACAGAAAATGCAGGGCCATCTTGGCCAGAATCGCCTTTACCCAACAATTTGGCTCTGGGCAAGTAGCTAGAGTAGGACCGATCAACCCAGAGTTAGCTAGGCGACTCAGTTACGACTCACTCAGTGACTCATTATCCTGTTTTGACTAGCCGAGATGACTCGTTGACCCGAGATGACTCGGTCCCGACCCGTTGACCGGTGACCGGTTTGACTTTGCCGGTCACCTGAGACACTTTCCGACGACTTTTCCGGCCGGATTCCGGCCATAATCCCAGTTTTCCGGCGAGCGTTTTTGGGACAGAATTTCTACACGGGTTTCTCTCGTGGGCCGGGTGAATTTCCAACTAATGGACTTTGAAGACAAAACCTAGTTTTGGAAGGAGAAAAAGAATATAAAAGGGAAGACTTCTACAATGTTTTGGGGACCACGTTTTTATTATCTCTTCTACTTGATTCTAGGGTTTAGAACCATGAAGTCTTTTCTCTTTCTTCTTGTGATGAACTCCTTGAATATGAGTACCTAAGTTTATTATTGGTTATGGAATAGTTGGATTTCACATAATATGATTCTTTGATTCAATATATTAGTTTTGTCTCATATTTATCGTTTGCAATTCTCTGAAAATATTGTTTTATGATTGATTGATTGTTTTGTCAAGTTGCAAATTGGTAGAACTTCTAATCACATCTATTGCTAGTTTAGGGTTTATTATACGAAAAAGTGATATTCCTTGAATACAAGTAGCATAATATGATTATAGTTTGTAGTGATATATTCTTATGATCATATGTGAATCGTAACCTTTGTTAAATTGAATTAGTGCGCTTTCCACGTTCGATTGCTTTGATTGGCCTGATTTCATAGAACCTAATGCATATAGGGAATTAAACTTGATTAGTGCTTTTACACGTTAGGTTGTTCCTTTAGATAGAATTCATATTCGCATCTTTTAATGTGTTTGTTGATGACATGAGGAGATTTGCGGGATATTCTTGCGATCAAGGTATTCTAGGGTCTTTGATAAAAGTTGAGATTAAAAATCAATTCTAGTTATTGTGAAAAGCATGTTAGTGAATGAAAACGAAATCCTTAACCAATATTTCTTATCCTTGAATCTATTTGTTTACTTTCATTTATTTGCTTTTAGTTTATTTTATTTTCATAAAAATCAGCAAACCCCGGTGTTTTATATAGGGAACCGAAACAATTTGACAACCTAGACCTCTCTGTGGGATCGATCCTTTCTTGCCCTTGCTATATTTATATTTTGAGTAGTAAGAAAGTGTAATTTATTTTTGACGC
>JAJJWW010009595.1:0-144463 GCA_023531295.1 Papaver armeniacum | reverse complement strand
TTTTACCTTTTTGTAACTTAGATACGGATTGTTATAAACGTGTAATTATGTTAAGAATATCTAGGGAAAATCCCGTTTATTACTGGGATGCCCTTGTGTCTAGCCCTATAAATAGAGGCTCTAATGTATGTCAGTTACACACATAATGAATAAGAATCTCTCTCTTTTCTCCCCTTACTTTGTGTCTTCTTCCCCTCTTATTCTATATCACAAGACGTTATCAGCGAAGTAACTCTGCCGACTAAGCGAAAAAAGAATATTCTATCACACACCAGACGCTATATGGAGAATAGATATTAGAGGATATCTTAATCTTTGATTATTTTTTTTAATCAATTTATTACATAGTATTTACCGTATAACAAAAATTTAATTCACATTGGTACAAGTTTAATATTTCACAACTAACATTTGTCCTTTTGTAGATCAAAACTGATCCGTTTGTAGCACTCCCAGTATGCTAGGGAGACGTTGATTCTCTAAACCTAGTTGACAGTTTGGTATGTGGGACAAATCAAAACTATTCATGGATGGAGCATGTGGTTACAAACTTGCGTCTGTACATTTCCATCACAGATCCGTAAGCAGCAATCGGTTAAAATCTCAATAGTGTTTTTATGTCATAACTAAATAATATTTTGTTTGAGTTATTTCTTTTTAATTAATTAGTGTACATATTAAGTTATATGTTATCTTATTATTATGTACAGGTGATCAATCTTTATGATTTCCTTTCTTCTCTAATTTCTTTCGTAGAGAAAGAAAAAATCGTTTACGGTTTTTATCTCTTTAATGAAACTATAATCACCAAAGATAGGTGTTATCGCAGTATAATTACCTTTATAGTAAATAATCACGTGCATGGTTGAAAAACCTACGGCCAATTCAATTTGGTATTTTTGTCTGGTAGACAAAGATCATGTGATTTAGCCATATAGTTTCTTTTAATTTTTTTACAAGAAACCCTTTATCAACGATAAAAATGGATTTTCCATATAGGATGACCATATCATAAATCAATTGGAATTGATTTTCTCTATCGATTCTTCGATATGAGATGTAAATAAATTGGCATTCTAAATTATTTTTAAGCCAATGGTTCTATTTCTTGCAAGGAACATTCATTGGTTTCTATTTCTCCTTATAAGAAACCATCGTTAATCAACCACTAAGTGGATATTTCTCTACAAAGAATAACGATGATGATTTATTTATTTACTTTTCGAAAAGAAACATATAAACCAACTAGATTTGGTTTTTCCCTATCGATCCTAGAGGGACAAAATATCGTTATTACGGTATTCTCAATTGCAAACACCGATGAAACTAAGATTTGTTGCATTCCCGAGGGATATTGAACAATGTTTATTTTACTTTTTCGTTTTCATAATCTTCAAAATTTGAAATTGTTCCACGTGTAGTTGGAATTGGACACTAAAGATCAAAAGGTGCGCACCCGGCTTGTTAGGCCATATAATTAGTCCTTGTGTGACTATATCGATCTTGATATAATTTTCTTTGACAGAGAATGTGTCCATAAATTTATTCTCAATAATTATCTCATCGGTCCTATAGGTCACAAAATTATTGGAGATTTTATTTGCATATTTTTCCGATAACCATTAAAATCTATGGTTGATGTTATATTGTATGTTAAGTAGTAGACTACAATTTTTTAGGACAATTTTTTTTATGGCTTTTAAAGTCATTATCTACAATCCAACTGGTATTGAAAAAATCTAGAAATTAGTATGAGTATATGTCCTTGATTTAATCAGATAATACTCTACGAAACTTGTTTTCGTATATGAGATAACAATTTCCGCCGGAATCAGGGGGAGACTCTATGCTATTAGAGATTAGCCTTAATTAACTTAAAGTTATATCACTTCTCTCCCGTCATGATCAAATCAAAAAAGGCTGCCATTAAAGAGGCGTGAAAAATCTCGTATTGCTTTCGAATAAACTTATGTCATTTGAAAAGGCAAATCCAATCACATATAAAAAAAAGTTGCATTTTAGAATAAGCTACAGATAGAACTTCAATATAGTCTATCAAAACAAGATCCACATTCTCATATTTCATATCTCCTCACTGGAGGATGGGGAGATTATAATGCCCGCGGGCGCTGGTACCACTATTTCTGTATTTTGTCAAAATATGCATATACTTGAGAATTGCGTGGGATCATAGTTAGTTAACATTGTCGAATATTAATTTATAGTAGCTACTGAAATAATAAAAGATGGTGGTTGTTAACCCCTCTGTAGAGGAAAATCGACATATGTGATTGGTTGGCATGTAATCCATATTATATTGGATTATTATAATTTCTCGATTAACGCAATTTTGGATCCAAGACTTAACACCTTATAATTTCCAAGCCTATTACTTACAGGTTGGTGTAGTCGTGATGCGTTATACGAGAAATACGTTCGTTGTGAAAACGATTTGAGGGTTTTCTTTTTGATCAGACCCTAGGATTGGTTCAACAAGTGTTCTTCTTATAAGACATATTTAGCGTGGTAGTCCTTGAAGGACTCGTATGTAGTCGGAGAACATATTCAAATTTGTAATCCTTGTAGGATTCAAATTATATTCTGGTAGCCACTTGACTTGATTATGTCAAGTTAACAATCCTTCATGTGCTTTTCAGAAATTTGGTACAAAAACAAAAATCCGGATTAATTAGTTGATGCTATCAACTTTATGGGTCTCTTGAGGAGTCCTTAAAAACACAAAAATCCACGCTTTAGCAGCATGAATTCTATTTTTTTTCTTTCTTTCTCAAAACTGCAGTTGGAATTATGCTAGCTTAAACTCGTCTTTGAGATGGACTAGAGTTATGATTTTGATGCTCGTTTTTAGTAATACTCATATAGTTGGGTTAGCATCCATAAATCGTCAAAAGTTGTACTCTTTTTCCTTTGTTTCAGGTTTTGTCCCACGTGGTTTTCCTGACAAGGTTTTAACGAGGCAAC
Organism: Papaver armeniacum; assembly: GCA_023531295.1. Lineage (NCBI taxonomy): Eukaryota > Viridiplantae > Streptophyta > Magnoliopsida > Ranunculales > Papaveraceae > Papaver > Papaver armeniacum. The sequence goes on along the minus strand of JAJJWW010009595.1, from coordinate 141,481 downwards.
ATCTTGTTAATTATTTTATTTTATTTAAAATGTTGATATTTGCGCTCTTTTTCCTTCGTCCAATTTTTTTTTCCCCCATTGGATTTTACTGGCAAGGTTTTTAGTGAGGCAATTTATTCAACATGGTGGTCATCCAAGGGGGAGTTGTATAATTTTGGTTATTTGGTGGATTCCCACCATTAACTAGGTCATTCTATTTTGTTAGACCACATCAACATAAGAACCCTTAGGAATTTGGATATCATTCTGATCCATATATGGTATGATCATAAACTTTACTCACCTATGGTACTATAACTGCATATTGGCACTTTGTTGAAGAAACTACATCAACTACTTTTGCAAATCATCTCCGAGAAGCTAGAAATCCAAGAAGAAAGTCCTCAATGTACTTAAAGAAGTGTGAAGACTCGAGAACACTACCATTAGAAGACTAACACAAAAGAAGACTTCGTCAACTTGGAAATTTCTCACGAAAGCATTATTATCTCCACATTCAAGAAATTCGTTTACATAAATTGGCTCGACTCGAAGATTTGCAAGACAAGATTTAACTAAAGTGCTTATCAGGGGGAGTATCAAATTAGAAGGTATTTTACTGGACTATCACGTTGTACTCTTTTTCCTTCATCAAGGTTTTTCCCATTGGGTTTTCCTTGTCAAGGTTTTAATGAGGCAACATTTGCGTGTCCAAATTTTTTCTAAGTTTTCTCAATTGTACTCTTTTCCCTTCGATCAGGTTTTGTCCTTTTGGAATTTCCTGACAAGGTTTTAACGAGGTAAATAGCTTAGACACAATGTCATCGGGGGGAGTGTTATAAACGTGTAATTATGTTAAGAATATCTAGGGAAAATCCCGTTTATTACTGGGATGCCCTTGTGTCTAGCCCTATAAATAGAGGCTCTAATGTCTGTCTGTTACACACATAATGAATAAGAATCTCTCTCTTTTCTCCCCTTACTTTGTGTCTTCTTCCCCTCTTATTCTATATCACAAGACGGATCAATTTTTTTTTTCTTTTGATGTGGGAAAATAAATTATTTCACCCATAATATATAGATATCCGTATAGAATCTACAACCAAAATAGATTTTATTTTTTATTTTAGCTCGAACATAGAATAATTTAGTAACTTTATACATTTTTTAAACAAGTCTCAAGATAAGATTAGCTAGCAATTCTTACGTAGGATTCCAGGAATTTCTCGACATAAAAATATTATTTAATACTTAGCCATGTAATAGAAAAAATGCATGCCCACTTTATAATCAAGATCTCCCACTTATATGCTTCAAAAAAAAAAAATCTCTCATTTATGAGCATTTTGCAAGGAAATAGATATCCAAATTAAAATGATGCACGCCTTTCTTAAAGTCCGATTCAGGTACTCGATCAACAGGATTTACACCAATTTATAATCAGAATCACGTGAGATTTTCTTTATATTGTAAATAAATATATGCAATCAAAATGGTACATGTGTATTTGTCTATAAATAAAACATATATGTTGTAGATAGTATTTGTAATCAAGAAACATACACCACTGTCTAAACTATATCTTGGGTTTTATGAAAGAAAAAAAATCAGAAACCAATATGCACTCTAAAGGGTGCACCCCAAATTTGATGAAAACATGGTTTTTGCTATCAAATTTTTTCTTTCATAGATATACTAATTTTTTGGAATATGTGGTGCGGGAAAAACTAGCTTTCAGGAGCTACATATGGATCTTTTCTTCAAGTAAAACAAACATAATAACTACAATTGCCTCTCTGTGGAAACGAACTCTTTCTTATCATATACTTTAGGAAAGTGAAATTATTTTTGACGCATACGACAGCGATCAAATTTTGGTGCCGCTGCCGGGGAGGCATACGGCTAGTTATTAAGTTTTAAGTTCCTTATTTTTGTTTTCGCTTTTATCTTTGCCTCTTGTTTTCTTGTCTTGTTTTTCACTTGTTTGCGAGAATTGTTTTTAGGTACCTAATCCCTGGCTTTTAAAGATTGGAATTATCCAAGGTGCGGGATAGCTACTCGAAGAGGCACAATACTCCAACCAAGTCAAGACACAACGGAAGAACAATAGTTGGAAGTAGAATAAGAGACTTTCCAGCAAGAAGAAGAAGAAGCAATGGGTGATGCAAATCGTTCACTCAAGGAGTTAGCTTCTCATAAGCTTGATACACAACATGGGTGTATTCAAATAGACTTTACTTTTGAGATCAAGCCGGGGTTGCTTAGAGAATTACCAAAGTTCCATGGCATGGTGAATGAAGACCCAAACAAGCATCTTATGGACTTCCACACCATTGTCATGGCCATGCTCCCAGCGGATGTTGAGGCGGATGGTGCGATGTTGAAAGTTTTTCGTTTCCCTTTGATGGATAGTGCTAAGGATTGGTTGTACTATTTTCCTTCCGGAAGTGTCATGACATGGAATGGGATGAAGAAACTCTTTTTAGAGAGATATTTTCCTACATCAAAGGATACACAAATTCGAAAGGAGATTTGTGGGATGAAGCAAAATGTGGGAGAATCCTTATATGAATGTTGGGAACGATACAAGAGATTGGTGGGAAGCTGCCCTCACCACCAATTCAGTGACGCTATGATCATCCAATACTTCTATGAAGGACTCCAATCAAGTGATAGGAATCTTCTTGACGCTGCGGGTGGTGGTGCACTAGTGAACAAGACGGTGGCACAAGCTAGAGAGTTGATTGAAAACATGGCAACAAACTCCCAACAGTTCTTGAGTCGTGGTTCGGATGTGCTTCTTAGGAAAGTAAATGAAGTGAGCGAGGTCGAGGAACTTCGTCAACAAATGGGTAACATGACCGCAATGATGCAACAAGTTGCAGCCGCGGTGATACCAGGTTCTCCTCAAGCTTATGAAGACGAGCAAGCTAATGCGGTCTTTCCAAATCAACAAAGACGGTATGATCCTTACTCCAACACTTACAATCCGGGATGGAGAGATCACCCCAATTTTAGCTATGCCAATAAGCAAGGAGCGGTTCAACAACCTTCCTTCAACTATCCGAGTGGATTTCAACCTCAACAACAACAATTCCAGCCGAGACAACAATTTCATCAACAACAACAACAACAACCTCAAAATATGGGGTCCAATATGGAAGAGTTGCTGAAATCTTTTATGCAAAGAACGGAGAGTACGGTTAAGGATTTGCAAACTCAAGTTGGTTCTATGGCTATTGAGTTGAATCAATTGAAGGCACAAAATGGTGGGAAACTCCCTTCTCAACCTATCAACCCAAAATAGGGTGTCAATGCAATTACGTTGAGAAGTGGTACACAACTTGGCAACCCGAAGTTACTGATTCGGGCACGGTGGAAGCACCAAAGGAACCTGTTTTGGAGGAGAAAATGAGGATTCTCCCCAAACTTCTAAGGTACCTATTTCTAACTCTAAAACTCTGGTTTCTACTTATGTTCCTCCTTTACCTTTCCCTCGCAGATTTGCAAATTCCAAGAAGGCGGAACTAGAAAAAGAGATTTTAGATATTCTTAAGAAGATCCATGTGAACATACCACTCATAGATACTATCAAGCAAGTTCCAAAGTATGCAAAGGTGTTAAAGGACTTGTGTACCAATAAACAAAGTCTCAAAGGTAATGAAGTTCTAAGTGTGGGGGAGAATGCTTCGGCAATCTTACAACACAAACTCCCACTTAAGTGCAAGGATCCCGGTAGCTTTGACATTCCCGTCACAATTGGTAACACCACATTTAACAAAGCTATGTTGGACTTAGGTGCATCCGTTAATGTTATGCCTGCATCTATGTACAATTCACTTGATCTTGGTCCTCTTAAAAAGGCTGGAATTGTGTTGCAATTAGCCGATCGTTCTAATGTCTACCCAATGGGTATTGTTGAGGATATTCTTGTGCAGGTTAATCAACTTGTATTTCCAGCTGACTTTTGCGTGTTAGAGATGGATGAAGGTTCACCGGACTCGTCTCTTCCATTGCTACTTGGGCGTCCCTTCATGAAAACGGCGAAACCATTATTGATGTGGACAAGGGAACGCTGACTATGGAGTTTGATGGAGAAATAATACGTTTCAACATTTTTGAGACGATGAGATATCCTAGTGATGTCCACTCTTGTTTCTCCATTGATGTGATGGACACATTGGCGCAAAAAATGTTTGAGTTGAATGGTGTTGATACTTTGGAAACCATGCTCACTACACCTATTGACGATGGTTATGAGTATGGTGATGAGATTAGAGAAACCATTGGTTCTCTTGACTCATTACCGGAAAAATCAACAATTAAGAATATTTCATATGCTTCTTTACCTTGCAATGATGAAAAACTTGTGCCATATATTGTTAAATCTCCAAGTTTAGAATTGAAAACTCTTCCAAGTCACTTAAAGTACTTGTACTTGGGTGACAAGGAAGATTTACCTGTGATTGTTTCTAATGAGCTTAGTGAATTACAGGAGCAAAAATTGCTAAGGGTGCTAAGGACGTACAAGACGGCCATAGGATGGACAATCGTCGATATCAAGGGTATAAGCCCTGCCGTTTGTATGCACAAGATCCGTGTGGAGGACGATGCAAAGCCTACAAGGGAAGCACAACGTCGTTTGAATCCTCCCATGATGGAAGTTGTGAAAAAGGAGATACTCAAGCTTTTGGACGTGGGTGTTATCTACCCCATATCCGATAGTAAGTGGGTAAGCCCGGTACAAGTGGTACCAAATAAATCAGGTGTGACGGTGGTGGAAAATGATAAGAACGAACTTGTCCCAACTCGTGTGCAAACCGGTTGGAGGGTTTGTATTGATTATAGAAAATTGAATGCCTCTACTCGAAAATATCACTTTCCTTTACCATTTATTGATCAAATGATTGAACGTTTAGCTGGACACTCTAACTATTGCTTCCTTGATGGCTATTCAGGTTATAATCAGATTGTGATAGCACCGGAGGATCAAGAGAAAACCACTTTCATTTGTCCATTCGGTACTTTTGCTTATAGAAGGATGCCTTTTGGCTTATGCAATGCTCCAGCTACCTTCCAAAGGTGTATGGTAAGTATCTTTTCAGAATATGTTGAAAACATAATCGAAGTGTTCATGGACGATTTTAGTGTCTTTGGTGATTCATTTGACCTTTGCTTGAACAATGTGTCTCTAATCCTTTAACGATGTGTTGAAACAAATCTTGTGCTGAATTGGGAGTGCCATTTCATGGTAACTCATGGCATAGTTTTAGGCCATATAATATCTTCTAAAGGCTTGGAAGTCGATAAATCTAAGATAGACCTTATTCGTGCTTTAACCCCTCCCACTACGGTGAGGGAGATACGCTATTTTCTTGGTCATGCAGGTTTTTATCGTAGATTCATCAAGGATTTTTCCAAGATAGCATCGCCACTTTGTAACTTATTGCAAAAAGATGTGGTTTTTAACTTTGATGAAAAGTGTGTGGCGGCATTCAATCGTTTGAAAGAACTTTTGATTTCAGCCCCTATCATTAAACCACCGGATTGGAGCAAGCCTTTTGAGCTCATGTGTGATGCAAGTGACTATGCAGTTGGTGCGGTGCTTGGGCAGCGTGTGGGGAAGGTACCTCATTCCATTTATTATGCTTCTATAACATTAAATGAGGCCCAACAAAACTACACAACCACTGAAATAGAGTTGTTAGCCATTGTTTTTGCTTTAGAAATGTTTCGCTCTTATCTAATTGGTACAAAAGTTGTTGTCTTTTCTGATCATGCAGCACTTAGATACTTGCTTACAAAGAAAGAGGCGAAACCGAGGCTCATACGATGGATTTTACTCTTGCAAGAGTTTAATATTGAGATCAAAGACAAGAAAGGAATTGAGAACACCGTTGCGGATCACTTGAGATGTCTTGTTGTGGACAAGGAAACTATCCTGTTGCGTGAAAGTTTCCCGGATGAGCAACTATTCTCAATTGCCTTTGGAGAACCATGGTACGCTGATATTGTTAATTACTTAGTTTCTAAACAAATCCCAAAGAATTTGTCTCGTGCTGAGAGGGACAAACTTAAGAAATTAGGTAACCAATACATATGGGATGATCCATACTTATGGAAACATTGTAGTGACCAAGTAATACGAAGGTGTGTTCCCGAATATTAATTTAATTCTATCTTGTCTTTTTTCCACTCATATGCTTGTGGAGGACACTTTGGGAGCAAGAGAACCGCTCTCAAGGTACTAGAATGTGGTTTCTTTTGGCCAACTTTGTTTAAGGATGCACATGCATTTTGTACCACATGTGATAGGTGCCAAAGAACAGGCAATCTAGGTGCTCGAAATCAAATGCCACAAACTATTATTCAATTTGTTGAGGTTTTTGATGTATGGGGAATTGATTTTATGGGCCCTTTTGTCAATTCTAGTGGGAATTATTATATCTTGCTTGTTGTGGATTATGTCTCGAAATGGGTGGAGCTAAGGCCACCCCAACTAATGATTCTAAAGTTGTTTCAGATTTTGTGCAAGCTAATATATTTGCAAGGTTTGGAATTCCAAAGGCTATAATTAGCGATGGAGGTTCACACTTCAAAAACAGGTTCTTGCAAAGCTTGTTAAAGAAGTATAATGTGTCGCATAGGATTTCAACACCTTACCTTCCACAAACAAATGGACAAGCCGAGGTTTCCAACCGAGAGGTGAAATCCATTCTAGAGAAGACGGTGAATCCAACAAGGAAGGATTGGAGTATGAGACTCAATGATGCTTTGTGGGCGTATAGAACTGCATATAAGACACCTATTGGGATGTCTCCCTTTAGGCTTGTTTACGGTAAACCTTGTCACTTACCCGTTGAAATTGAGCATAAGGCGTTTTGGGCTATTAAGCAATGCAATATGGAGTTGGATGGTGCTGGAAGGCAAAGGAAGTTGCAACTTCAAGAGCTGGAGGAGATTCGCAATGATGCATTTGAAAGCTCACGAATTTACAAGAAAAAGACGAAGGCATTTCATGATAATATGATTACAAAGAAACAATTTTGCATTGGGCAGAAAGTGCTTTTGTTTAATTCTCGCTTGCAATTATTTCCGGGTAAATTAAGGTCACGTTGGATTGGACCTTTTATTGTGACTAATGTGTTTTCTCATGGTGCAGTGGAAATTCGTAGTTTATCTACAGGAAATGAACTCAAGGTGAATGGGCACCGGTTGAAACCATATTATGAGAACTTCTCTTCGGATGTCGTGGAAGGAGTTAATCTTGTGGAAGTACTCCCTCTGGAGGAGTCTTAGAAAACAAGGAGATAGTCGGGATGACGACTTTAAACCAAGCGTTAAATGGGAGGCAACCCATAGGTTTTGTATCTCTTATCTTTTATTTTCTTTTCTTGTCATGTTTTTACTTTTTCTGATTTTTTGTCACTTTTCATTATAAGTATTTCCCACCTTGACTTTTGTTTGGACGATTCAATTTACATTGAGGACAATGTAAAGTTTAAGTGTGGGGGAGTGGTTAAGCATTTGCATTGTAAATTTTTCTTAAATTTTCAACTTTTGTGTAAATTAGTGAATAAAAAACTCCAACTTGTGGTTAGTTTAGAGTCACATAGTATACATGTCGCTAAGATTACATCGAGAATCTCATAAGAGTGACTGAACTTAGAGATGACAGAGAACATGATCGGGTTTCTTACTTGTATGAGAGTTAAAGTTGGATTTAACCATGCCAGTGGCAAATAAGGTGCAGACTGAATTCGGTATTAGAGTAGTGATCCCCTATAGTGGAGACTACCCATGTTACATCATGTGAGGCACCGACCTTCAATTCTTTGTACCTGTCTAAATTTGTGCTTTTAGAGTGTGTGTCACCGTACGTAAAATCCGGGTAGAATGGTGAGCTACCCAACCTCCCACCAATAGAAGCGCTATTTTGATCTCTTGAGTGCTATTTTATCAATCATGATGGTGACATCGAATTGCTAACTTACATACCGCTTGTAATCTTGTTCGCAGTTAGCACCATCCACCTTATCTCTCTCTACACCAACAGGTCCATAGAAACACCATCATCATCAACAAGAGGAGCATCACAAATTCGAAGGAAAGTTGAAGACGTTCAAGGTTTACAAGCAACGGTAAAGAAATGGGCATATTTCAGATTCAAGTAAAGCAACAAGACAAGGAGCAGAATTTTTACAAGTTGAAGACTATTGTACAAGAGTGAAGATTATAAAGATGAGAGTTCAAGAAGTTTGTGATATCGAGACATACAAGTTGTGAAGAATCATGCGGTAAAGTACTTACACCATGGCCTTTGTACTTACATTTTTATTTTATTTGTACTTTATTTTCTCTTGTCCCCAAAAAAAAAAAAGAGAGAAAATTTCTTTAGGTTCATTATTAGTTTTATTATTTTGTTTTGTTTTGTTTTGTTTTCATTTTGTATTCGTTTTATTTTTCTTGTCTCATAAAAAAAATAGAAAAAAACAAGAAAATGAAAAAAAAAAAACAAAAGAAAAAAAAAAGAAAAGAAGAAAAAAAAGAGACAAGAAAAATCCATTGTATCATTTTTTTGGTTTGTATAGTTCTTTTTTAGTTTTGTTCTTTCAATAAAGCCAATGGAAAGAAGGAATATCTATAATGAAGTTTCAAGCAACAAGGAATCGGAGGAAAGAATCACATTGTCAAGATTCTACGAAGTTCAAGAGTTATCATCAAGAGTTGAAGACCGAAGACGAAGATGAAGACACCGATTGAAGACCGAAGACGTTTCTATGGATGCTGTGAGAGTGGTGCTAGCTGCACGCCGAATAGATAACGAGGTAAGTAAGCATATTCTCACCTTCGTTAAGTGGTTGATTTCCTTTCTTAGAGATCGTCAGAAAAATGGGTTTTCAAAAATGATAAAAGATGTGGGTTTTCAAAACAATTCGGAGGGTTTTGCCTTCCTACCATTCAACGTGTCGCAGGATTCTCTCTTCACTCCTACCTGGACCCATGTGTGACCCATAAAAAGCTGTTTATTATTGAGAGCAACTTCATAAAACCATTTCTTGTGAGGCAGAGTCGAGACTTTTGATCACTCCGAACCCGAATTTCTTTCGAGAAGGGATGGTTATTTCTCTCTCAACTTTTAAGGATGAGATTGTGTTCATTTATGTGTCTAACTTCTTATGACTTGTATGCAAAATTTCTATGTCTTCTTAGCGCGTTGGACGCTATCATTACGGAGAACTAGTAAGTTTGAAAAGTAGGTTTTGTGGGTGTATCTCTAGTAAACCCTCACGAGACTATAACTCGTCTACTAGGGACACCTAGGGGTTTAAAGGCTTGTTATACATGCTAATTGTGACCGTAGCCTCGACGACACGGAGTTGTATGTATTCTTTAGAATTGTTTTGTTAGATTTGCTCGAGGACTAGCAAAGTCTAAGTGTGGGGGAATCTGATAGGTGTCATAAACACCTTCATTTTATATCTAGTATTTATGCTTTCTTTGCTATAATCCTTGAGAATTGCATCTCTTATGTTTAATTTTGAGTGTTTAGGTACAATGGAGTCATTCGGAACAAAAGAAGGAGAAATCATTCATTTGGAGTGTAAAAGGCAAAAACATCAATTCCAAGGTGAGCTATACTTGGAGTCGGATAGAATGCGCAAGAAGGAGGTGAAGAAGAAGTGTCAGTTCTCCATAACTGACAATTGAGTTGAACAAGGAATTAGGCTGTCGGTTATTCGGAACCAACAAGCCATGCAAGAACTGGGAGGCCCTTTTCCTATTTCTGGGTGCCTAGAGTCATTTCTGGGTAACCCCTTATCTATTTCACCTGAGTGGGTTTAGCCACTCCCATTCCTACACAACCCTAGAATTCAGTGGGCATTATTTCCCAATAATTATTCTCAAACTTATAGAGAAGAAATAAAAGAGTGCGGCTGCACCATTGATTCAGCTGTTTTGGCTGTGATTTGAGAATTAGAGATGAAATTGGTGAAAGAGAAGTATTGGTTGCAGAGAAGATGAAGATGGTGATGAGATTGTTGTTGTAAGAGAGGAACTGTTGGTCGATGTGGTCGTAAGAAAGATAAACTGCACATGGGTTTTGCTCATTTTGAAGATTCAACAGTGTGAACGGTGGAATTGGTGGAGAAATAGATTTTAGGGTTTGAATTTGGGTTATATCAGATTCATACATTGCGAAGAACATGGAAGAAACCAGAATCGATGGAGTTGATTTGATGATGTTGTTAGCAATGGAAGTTGGTCCTGTTAGTGGTATTGAATTACAAGAACTGATGTTGATTGTAGGTACCATATGGGGGTTTTAAGTTCGATTCATCTGGTGGTGAAAGCTTACACAGGTGATGATTCAAGATTTCAGTTTAGGGTTTGTTTTTGAATCCGTTTAGATGGAAGAAATATTGAGGATGGCAACTGATTTCAAGAAGGGTTTGGTAGAAATTGTGAAGATAAAGGGTTTGCTGTTGATCTGTGGTATCGAGAATGAATAGATTGTTCTGGATTCGAATTCTAAACGAGATTTGAGAAAGAAATGGAAACGGAAACTGAGGGTTTGTGTTGGTCTCTTTAAGAACTGAAATTGTGAGAAATCAGAGAAGGAAGATCGATTGAAGGGTCTAGATTCGATAAGGAAAGATGGGTTTGAGCTGAATTTGTTTTTGGCAGAAAGATTATTCGAATTGGAGCTGTATCTTTGGTTGTTTGCAAGGGAGTCATGGAGTTAGCCTGGAGAGCTTAAGTTGATGCAGTTATAAGGTTTGAGTCTGATGTTGTAAAGGAGGTGATCCATTGCAGGTGCTCTGAGATGATAGATGTATGCTTAAGAATGATTGAAAGCAGTGCTGGGTGGTTGAAATGATGGTGATGTTGCACCTGCAAATATAGATGCCATGGAGTTACAGGGATTCAATGGAGAGCAGGCAGTGTGAGATGTTATTATTGTTGCTGCAATTGATGAATTCAGGCACTGGAGTGAATGACCTGAGCTAGTATTGATGGTAGCTGGCAGTTGCAGATGGAATTGGTGCTAAGAACTGAAATGGGTTTGTATGAACTCAGTATTGCAGGGATAAATGAGACGGAGTTTTAGTCTTGTTGTGTTGTTGCCAGGATTAACTCAAAGAAGCATTGGTTGGCAGTAGCTTGTGCTGCTGTAGAAGGATCAGAAGAAGTGTGCAACTGGTAGGCAGAAGGGGTTATACAGTGTTGAACAGGAAGTTGCAGATTAGATGGAGCTAGAGCAAGAAATGATGCAGTTACAGGTGGTGTGTTATAGCTGAGAAAAAAATAATGATGACCTGAGCAAGGAATTGAAGAATCCAGTGAGTTGCAGGTGCTGGGTATTATATAATGGATGTCTATGGGATGATGTTGCAGTTGAGCATGGTGGAATTCAGTTGTTGGTTGAGTTGCAGTACAGGGTGCAGGTTTGTTGGATTGGTGGAGTTTGCAAGGGAGCTACAGATGGTAGTGATGCTATCTGAGGTTGAGCTGTGTGCTTGCCAGGAATGGAAATGCAAATCTAGATGAATGTTTAGGATATGGTTTCTGAGATGATTGCAGGGTTGTTTGAGATGTTGTTGCTACAAATTAGAAGGTTGTGGTAATGGCAATGAGTTGCAGGCTGAGTGAAAAATGGTCAGTTGCAAAGATGGCAAGAGACGAAGCTGCTGGTGGAGTATGGAGTGACAGAATGGTGGTATTACTGATGATGAAGCGCCATGTTGGTGCAACACTGGGGATGGCCTGTGCAAGATTGCAACAGCCTTGGCCTAGACTCTACCAGTTAGCTCACTCAGCCAAGTCAGATGCTGATTCGGTCTTAACTCAGATGACTCACACCCTGACTCGGTCTGACTTCTGAGTTGACCCGATTGAATCGTTTGACCGGTGACCGGCGGATTTTGCCGGTCACTTGAGCTACTTTCCGGTCACTTCTCCGACAAATTTTCGACCATAATACCAGCTTTCCGGCCACAATTTTTAGGGCATAATTTCTACACGGGTTTTTCTCACATATGGGCTTGGTGGACTTCTATCTATTGGACCTTTGAGACTTGACCTAATTTTGGAAAGCAAAGCTATTTAAAGGAAAGACTTCTACAACTTTGATCACGTTTTATTCTTGGAACTTGGGGAGAGCCGCTTTTGTTTACGCTACTAGGGTTTTCTTTTGTTCATCTTTTTCTTCTGTTCAATTAATATTTTGATGATGAACTCCATAGCTATGAGTAGCTAATTTAATATTATTGGTTAAGGATGTAGTCCTATTTCTAAAACTTGTGCTTGAGTTATGTATTAGTTTTCTCTCTTGATTATCATTCAAATCTCTACTGTTTTTATGATCACATGATTGATGTATTGTGATAGGATTAGATGTTTGTTTAGTTGAGTGGCCAATCAATTCAACTTGCATCCTTATCCATAGCTATTTTAGGGTTTTTCATCGAGCGATAACCCTGAATACAAGTAGCATGATATGATTACGGTTTGTAGTGATACACTCTTGTAATCATATGTAGAGTTTGACCATTGTCCGAATTGTTATGCGCAACGTATGACAATTTCATTGATTAGCTTATTTCTGAAACTTAATGCTCCTAGAAATTGAACTTAATTAGCGCAAGGCGTTAGGTTATTCTTTAGGTAGAATTCACATACGCAGCTCCAATGTGTGTGTAGATGAACTTAGGAAATTAATAGATTATCTTGCTCTCTTGATTCTCTAGGCATTTGATAATAAAAGAGATTAAATTGTAATTCTAATCATGTATGCAAGCACATGTTTTAGATTGAAGATGAATTCCTTGACTAATATCTTTCTCTCATTGATTACTTTCTACAATTTACTTTGTTTTTGATTTACTTTTATTACTTACAAAAATCAGAAATCCCCCCAAGTGGTTACTTTAGGAAATTGATTACATAATAACTACAATTGCCTCTCTGTGGAAACGAACTCTTTCTTATCATATACTTTGGGAAAGTGAAATTATTTTTGACGCATATGACAGCGATCATGCCAAATCCTAGCCTTGGTGAAAAAAGCGGGGGTACAACAACCACACCCAATATTTCGCTTAGCAATCTGTATGGACAAACTCCAATATACTTTCTAGAGAATCAACTAGACAGTCATACTCAATCTAGAGAAAAGTATATCAACGATTTTATATCTCAATCTCTCGATTTGATCTTCACTCAAGCAAATAAAAATATGCGAGTCTTTATCAAAGAGAGATAACTTGGATGGTACCAAAGACCAATATCCAAGTGTCAATCAATTTAAATCAACAACCAAAAGGTCGGATATTCTAATTGATTGAACAACGCACAACTTTGTGATATTTCAATTATATAAACAAATATAATGCGGAATAGAAATAACACAGACACAAGAATTTTGTTAACGAGGAAACAACAAATGCAGAAAAACCCCGGGACCTAGTCCAGATTGAAGACACACTTGTATTAAGCCGCTACAGACTCTAGCCTACTCCAAATTAACTTCGGTCTGGACTGTAGTTGAACCCCAATCAATCTCATACTGATCCAAGGTATAGTTATGCTCCTATGCCTCTGATTCCAGCATGATGCTACGTACTTGATTCCCTTAGATGATCTTACACACAACTAAGAGTTGCTATGACCCAAAGTCGAAGACTTTAATAAACAAATTTGTATCATACAGAAAAGTCTACAGAATAGATAAATCTGTCTCCCACGAATAAACCTATGAGTTTTTTTTCCGTCTTTTGATAAATCAAGGTGAACAGGAACCAATCAATAACCCGGACTTATATTCCTGAATAACAACCTAGTATTATTGATCACCTCACAATAATCTTAATCGACGCATCGAAAAAAAATATTGCGGAATCACAAACGATGAGACGAAGTGTTTTTGATTTCTTTTCTATCTTGACTATCGGAGATATAAATCTCAAGCCAATCATTTCAATTGTACTCGTTTATAAAAACAGCAAGATCGAGATCACACAACTACAAGAAAAGTAGTATCGGTCTACGGCTTCACAATCCCAATGAAGTCTTTAAGTCGTTAACTTTGGTTTTAGAAGAAGAAAACCAAAGGTTAAAGGAGAATCGACTCTAGCTTAGCAAACTAGTATCACACGTAAAGTGTGGGGATTAGGTTTCCCAGTTGCTAGAGTTATCCCTTATACAGTCTTTCAAATCAGGGTTTGTAATCAATGTTAGCTTACTAACAAAGCATTCAATATTCACCGTTAGATGAAAACCTGATTAGATTCAAGCTAATATTTCTAAACCGTTGGATCGAAAACTTAGCTTGTTACACACAAACGAAATGTTCAATTTTGGGTTTATGAACCGTACCCAAACATTAACATTTGTTGGTTCAACAATAGTCAACCAAATGGTTAGCCATATGATCACTCTCAGATCAACCATATTCTTCTTCACCATAACTAGTTCAAATGACTCAAATGAACTAGTTAGAGAGTTGTTCAATTGCTCAGATCTTATGTAACTACACAAGACACAATTGAAGCAAAAACGGTTTGATTCACTCGAATCGGTTCATGAACTTTATAGCCACGGTTTGCAAAACCATTCCTTAGTTTAAATAAACATTAGTTCTAGAACAACCGGTTTTAGATATAACCTACTCAAGTTCGAGGACTGGGTTCGCGGGCTTAAGCTTATGGAAGGAGTACACAAACTCCAGCATAAATTCTCGGGTGAGAACTTCCACCAGTTCGCGGACTGATTTCGCGGACTTGGCTTGCGCCACTTCCATTTCTCTTGATCAACAAAGTTCGCAAACTTTGGTTCAAGGAATAAGGACTTATACATATATGTGTTTCCACAACAATGCTTATATCCTACCAATGGTTATGTAATCTAAACTCTCATTTCAATCATTGAAACATTCTCAGAGAACGTTATATAGCCGTTATTCACAGACCATTTTTCTTCAGAGCAATTTCCAAAGTAATTGAAACATATCATGACTTTCGTCACTAGGTAAAGATGAATTCGGTTAAAGCGAAAGCTTACCAACACATATTTCGAGAAATAAATAGGCGATTTAAACTCGGCTCGAAATAGAAAATGTGTATAATGAAAGTCTATACGTCTAAACGAATTTTGTCTCAAGAGTAGGAGATAGAGTAAATAGACTTTTGAGTGACATATAAGTTCAAGTCTCCACATACCTTTTAGTCGATGAAGTTCCACCGGTTCCTCGAGTAGTCCTTCGTCTTGTATGATGATTGACATGGAGTTCTTGAGCTCAACTACACTTTCTATCCTAGTCCGAGACCTTTATCTACATAGGCTAGAAATCAAGACTTATAGTTTTGATCACTAACATTGACAAACATGCTTGAGATAGCAACGCATGCGAGTTCGACCAAGCAATGCTCTAATAATCTCCCCCTTTGTCAATTTTAGTGGCAAAACTATTAATACATATGGAATACAAAAAATAAATAAATTAACTTTTGTAGCTCCTATTCCACATGTCTAATCTTCAACATTACTCGAAATCTTCGTCACTTCCAAGTACTCCAATGATCCCAAAGGTTGTAAGTTTAGCATCATCGTTGTTGAAAATCCGTAGCTATAACAACAAGAAAACAAGAGTTCTCAATCATTGTTATACAGTGTCAAAGTATCATTACACAGCGTCAAAGTTCAATTGTATCACAACTTCAACAACAATACTATGGTTAGTCAATACTCCATCTCACGTGGAAACCACTCCCCCTTACATAATGATCTGAAAACCATTTGTATTTTTAGTGTGAACTACATATTAATTCTCCCCATTTTTGTCAATAAAATTGGCAAAGGTACAAGAACGGGATCCTAATGAAATTTCCGAAAGAGACATTTCATGACCAAAAGAAAGAAACACACATCATCTTATTTAGATGCAATCATAAAGCCGAAGCTAAATGCATTCATCAAGGAGTGTAAGGATACAAGATAACCCCTATAATATTCTACAGCCGCACTCCCCACAAAGATATGGTAATTAAGCGCAAGTTCAAAAAGAACTCTCCCCCATAATATGTCATTCCCGAAAGAACAACAAGAGCGAACTTAATTCGAAAGAAAAGAAGGATTTCTTTGGACATAACAAATCATATACAAGTATGAATTTGAATCCTAAATACTCAATTAAATTAACCACAAGAAGTTCATGATTAATTTAATTGATAATGCTCAACACAAGTGAACTTATGGAGACTCAAAAATACTCAATTAGATTAATCACAAGAGAACCCATAATTAATCTAACCAAAATACACAACCAAACTAATCACAAAAGTAATCAATTTAATTGGTCATACTCGACATAAGAGAATCTATAGAGCAATGACTAAGTTAATCATGAAAATAATCAACCCAGTCAAAAACGCTCAAACATAAGAAGACTTATGGATTTATAACTAAATAACCAAACAAGATGATTAATTTAGTTCAAAAATGCTCGACATAAAGTACCTTACGGAACAACAACAAAGTTAATCATAAAATAATCAACTTGGTCGTTTAGTACTCAACATAAGACACATTACAGAGCCTCATAGTAATACATAAAATATGGATCAGGGAAGATCAATTACTGTGGAATACACAAGGATTCATTCTATTTTTCATCACTATTTGCGTAACGACATACAATAGACATAATCCTTGTAAACAAAAGATTTTAACCTATCTTCCATCAAAAATTGACAATATAGGCTTAACTTTTGTATTTGTCAAAATTTGATTCATTCTTTTATCAATACATGCATATCGACATACGAAAGACTTTACTTTTGACAAGGTATGGGACAATAACAGTTCACGGACGCAAACACACATATCCCATAACAATTTGCAATATATAAAACCATAAAGATTAATACTGCAAAAATCATCTTCCAAACAATTTTAGAATTTAAACCAATAAATCTAAAAACATGAAGATGAAAACGTTGGACATAGCTATGTGTAGTCACAATAATTGCTATTCCAAACTCTAGTAATCCTTCTCAAAAACAATAATAAATTCTCATAAGAAGTTTCCTAGGCATCAAGACAAACTCGTAATGTACATATAAGATGATTTGTCCTTAGAGGGTAGAATCAATCTTTTTCGCCCGTATTTACACCAAGAATAGCTACCAAAGGCGTATAAAAACATTTTCTTAATCAAAGAAGAACATACAAAGTCACTAATGACCATGCACCATAGTTCACATAAGATGATTGTGAACATTCAAGAATCCCATAGTAATGCATACTATTGCCCATTCTTGAACTTCCTTCTTTGTGATTCACCAACAACATTCTTGTAAAATCTACAAATGAGCTTCGAAGAGTAGTACTCCAAGAATCCAAGTGCCCAAGTCCAAGAGAAGTGGAACAAGTGCGACGAAACGGAGCAAAACACTCAAAAACAATAGACAGGACAAATACCAATCTTAACTCATCCAAATTCAGGAATTCTCATCTCCGTTTTGAATATAATTCAAATAGGAAGAGAATGCAAAAAGAATGAGGTCATTCTGAGTTCGGACGAAGAAGTTACGGCCAAAACAAGTTTACCGAAAATCGATGTCTACAGACAAATATGCATACGGGTTTGCAAACGAATTTTCAAGTCCTCGAACTTAAACCCCTGGATTTTGATTTTAAAAGATGTTATGCATACCAGGTATGTGTACCATGAAGTCCAAACATCCCGAACTTACTATTTTCAAACATAAACGTTTAAGAACCTTAAACACAGATCAAGTTAGGTAGAAATGAACAATAACCAAGGTACATAAATCAACACAAATCTTTCTCAGGTTTATAGACATACCTTTTTAGAAGAATCCAGTCGAATTCTACAGCCTTACCGAACATAATCTGTGTGCCCCAATTCTCGTGCTTCCCTCACCGTATACATAGCATGGCATTGCTTGGTGAGGATGCACTACAACACAATCAAGTTGTGTTCGGGTGAACAATGTCTTGCTCACCACAAGTGACCTTTGGATTATCATGAAAGAGATCGCTTTTAGAACCTTTCACATCCAATTCCATTTTTCCAAAAAACTTGTTAAGTTCCAACATCATGGATACTGCCTACTCCAAAGTCATGGAATTTTCTGGAAGATCATTCCTTTTCACACTCAAAGCATCATTGGATTTCTTTGGTACCCACTTCTGAGTGCGTTTAGGAACAACCGGAACCTTCTTCCCATTATTCTCTTCTAGAATTCTCGGAAGAGAATTGGATTGACTATTCTTTTCCAAGTTAGTCTTTCTCCAATTGGGAGCATCGGACCTTGTCTTCGTCTTTACGAAGTTATCCTTTTGATAACCATTACGATTGTGAAAAGGATTCGTATGACGTTTATAGGCAAAACTAGGATTATCACAGCACTGATTCCTTTGCCTAAAGGTTGGACAGTTACAACCTGTAACGTTAAGGGGATTAGTCTTAACATATGATCTTGGTTTCACAACTTCTTGTGATGTCCAAACAAGAACATCACGAAGTTTCTCATTCCTTATACGAAAACGACATCTCCTTTCCAGGTGACCTTTATTTTCGCAATAGTGGCAATATAAGGAATGTTCTTACCTCGATCCGTGTGTGCTGACTTGGGAGGTTGACATACTTTTCTCTTTCGAACTTTAACTTCCGGTGAAGGTATTTCAATTTTGCCATCAGTGAAAACCTTTGTTGAGAAGAATCACTAGCCTTGACAAATTTTACCTCTTTGCTAATACTTGGAGCATTTATTCCCTTATAGCCCAATCCTCGTGTATCACGATGATTTTTACTTGCTCCTTGCATATTGGTTAATTTGCTTGAACTAGTATTGAACTTTTTCAAGTCATCTTCCAACATCTTGATTTTATCAAGATCAGTAGCTAAATCAGCCTCAAGGCGTTTTTCTCGAGCGAGACAAGCACTTTCTCTCATCATCAAAACTAATTTGTTGAGAGTTAAACCTTGCTTGATTCTGCAAGTTTCTCTTCCAACAAAAAGTATCTTTTGATAAAGATTATCACATTCAAGTGACTTCATACGTAGGTTTTCCTCAGAATCCTTGAGGATCAATTCATTAGAACGATTCGAAAAATAAACACCTGCGTAACATCTTCTCAATTTCTTGTTTTCTCGACAGAGAGGAGTCAGAAGAGGTGAGACATGAGAAGTTGTAATCTTCTTAATATTCCATGAATCCAAAAACTTAACATACTCTGAGACTTCCTCATCAACATCTCTATCAATATCTGAATCACCTTCATCAGAAAGTTCATCCAACTGTTCTTCTAGGAGAGTTTCTCAATCAATGGTTTTTATATCAAGAGAATGTTTAGATATTGACTTAGATGTGATAGTTCACTCAGGTGAATCCAAGCTTTTAGAATCATCTGTAATTTCTGAACTTATACATTATTAGAGATAGACTCGTCCATAATCATATCGCTACAAACACAGACTTATAAGGTCTTTAACGTGTTTGCCTGCTCTGATACCAATTGAAAAAGCGGGGGTACAACAACCACACCCAATATTTCGCTTAGCAATCTGTATGGACAAACTCTAATATACTTTCTAGAGAATCAACTAGACAGACAAACTAAATCTAGAGAAAAGTATATCAACGAGTTTATATCTCAATCTCTCGATTTGATCTTCACTCAAGCAAATAGAAATCTGCGAGTCTTTATCAAAGAGAGATAACTTGGATGGTACCAAAGACCAATATCCAAGTGTCAATCAATTTAAATAAACAACCAAAAGGTCGGATATTCTAATTGATTGAACAACGCACAACCTGTGATATTTCAATTATATAAACAAATATAATGCGGAATAGAACTAACACAGAAACCAAAATTTTGTTAACGAGGAAACCGCAAATGCAGAAAAACCCCGGGACCTAGTCCATATTGAACACACATGTATTAAGCCACTACAGACTCTAGCCTACTCCAAATTAACTTCGGTCTGGACTGTAGTTGAACCCTAATGAATCTTACACTGATCCAAGGTACAGTTATGCTCTTATGCCTCTGATCCCAGCAGGATGCTACGTACTTGATTCCCTTAGATGATCTCACCCACAACTAAGAGTTGCTATGACCCAAAGTCGAAGACTTTAATAAACAAATCTGTATCACACAGAAAATTCTACAGAATAGATAAATATGTCTCCCACGAATAAACCTATGAGTTTTGTTCCGTATTTTGATAAATCAAGGTGAACAGGAACCAATCAATAACCCGGACTTATATTCCCGAAGAACATCATAGTATTATTGATCACCTCACAATAATCTGAATCGACGCAGCGAAAAAAAATATTGCGGAATCACAAATGATGAGACGAAGTGTTTGAGATTTCTTTTCTATCTTGCCTATCGGAGATATAAATCTCAAGCCAATCATTTCAATTGTACTCGTACGATAAAAACATCAAGATCGGATCACACAACTACAAGAAAAGTAGTATCGGTCTGGCTTCACAATCCCAATGAAGTCTTTAAGTCGTTAACCTGGTTTTAGAAGAAGAAAACCAAAGGTTAAAGGAGAATCAACTCTAGCTTAGCAAACTAGTATCACAAGTAAAGTGTGGGAATTTGGTTTCCCAGTTGCTAGAGTTCTCCCTTATATAGTCTTTCAAATCAGGGTTTGTAATCAATGTTAGCTTACTAACAAAGCATTCAATATTCAACGTTAGATGAAAACCTTATTAGATTCAAGCTAATATTTCTCAACCGTTGGATCAAAAACTTAGCTTGTTACACACAAATGAAATGTTCAATTTGGGTTTATGAATCGTACCAAAACATTAACATTTGTTGGTTCAACAATAGTCAACCAAATGGTTAGCCATATGATCACTCTCATATCAACCATATTCTTCTTCACCATAACTAGTTCAAATGACTCAAATGAACTAGTTAGAGAGTTGTTCAATTGCTTATATCTTATGTAACTACACAAGACACAATCGAAGCAAAAACGGTTTGATTCAATCGAATCGGTTCATGAACTTTATAACCACGGTTTGCAAAAGCATTCCTTAGTTTAAATAAACATTAGTTCAAGAACAACCGGTTTTAGATATAACCTACTCAAGTTCGCGGACTTAAGCTCATGGAAGGAGTACACAAACTCCAACCGAAATTCTCAGGTTAGAACTTCCGTCAGTTCGCGGACTTGGCTTGCGCCACTTCCATTTCTCTTGATCAACAAAGTTCGCAAACTTTGGTTCAAGGAATAAGGACTTATACATATATGTGTTTCCACAACAATGCTTATATCCTACCAATGGTTATGTAATCTAAACTCTCATTTCAATCATTGAAATATTCTCAGAGAACGTTATATAGTCGTTATTCACATACCATTTTTCGTCAGAGCAATTTCCAAAGTAATTGAAACATATCATGACTTTCGTCACTAGGTAAAGATGAATTCGGTTAAAGCGAAAGCTTACCAACACATATTTTGAGAAATAGATAGACGAGTTAAACTCGGCTCAAAATAGCAAATGTGTATAATGAAAGTCTATATGTCTAAACGACTTTTGTCTCAAGAGTAGGAGATATAGTAAATAGACTTTTGAGTGACAGATAAGTTCAAGTCACCACATACCTTTTAGTCGATGATGTTCCACCGGTTCCCCGAGTAGTCCATCGTCTTGTATGATGATTGCCATGGAGTTCTTGAGCTCAACTACACTTTCTATCCTAGTCCGAGACCTTTAGCTACATAGGCTAGAAATCAAGACTTATAGTTTTAATCACTAACATTGACAAATATGCTTGAGATAGCAACACATGCGAGTTCGACCGAGCAATGCTCTAGCACTTGGCCACGCCGCCAAGCCCTAATTCTTACCACGGCGCCAAATCCTAGCCTTGACCACGCCGCCAAGCCCTAATTTTGGCCACGGAGCCAAACCTTAGCTTTGGCCATGCTACAACGCCACAGGCGTGGCCATGCCACAACGCCACTGGCATGCCGCCATGCCACGGCTACTAGTATGCCGCTATGCCACGCCACTGGCATGCCCCTCTGCCACGGCTACTAGCATGACGCTATGCCATGGATACGCCACCGGCATGCCACTAGCATGCCGCTATGCCATGGATCCACCAGGCGCTACTATGCCAATGGCGCCACTTCGCTATACAACAAGATGTGGCCATAATCAATGGCCACTTTTTCTCATGAGATGCAATCTCAGCCATCCAAGTTCGCCACCGAACTTACGGACTTGCGGCAAGTCACAGGCAACCCACTACGCCAGGCGCCACTATGCTAATGGCGTCACTTTGTTACACAACAAAGATGTGGCCATAATCAACGGCTACCCTTCCTCATGATATGTAATCTCATCCATTTAAGTTCGCCACCAAACTGACGGACTTGTGGCAAGTTTTAGGCGGCCGACCAAGGAAAGCCTAATAGCATCACATGCTATTTTCCTATGGCAAAGTTTCTTGACTTTGTCTTGCCACACATAGCAACTTGCTACACATTTTCCAAGAAAACACTCGAGACATCAAACATGTCACAAACTGGGGGATACTCATCAGGGTATTGGTGCAGCGGTTTATAGCGTGCGGCGTGCAATGCGCCCGTTACAAGAAAGTGTCATGAAGTAGGACAATTAGTGGTGGTGAAAAGTAATGGTGTAAATAATTCATTTCCTTCATCATGGAAGCGTAATGACTGACGGTTACACGAATTAACTTCCCTCATCATGGAAGCATAACGTCTAACGGTTATACATTACTCTATTCTTCCACCACTCAATCGTTTTCACTTCCTACGAGACCAAGGTATGTTCCAATATGACTTGTATAAATAGGCTTCACCTCTTTTCACCAAACAACAAGTTTTGCTCGGCAACAATACAATATCTAGAAATCACCTAGTAGATTTCCATTCGGCTAGCCAGTTCTACTTTCAAATACAAGTCATAAAAAACCACACCTTCAGAATCAACGATTTTGGTCTCAACACTCTCTTCGCTTCCCTCCCTAAGACCAACCATTCTCCTTCACTTTGTGACCGAAGCAAGCCTGGAATGGCCATTTCTTGGTTTTTGCCAGGATTGTACAGATTGATCTCTCGAATCAAAAGTACTCCCGTGCAGTACATTGTTTAGGGTTTAGATTCGTTTCTCACCCACACACCCGAAATTCCCAAAATCAGCAGAAACAGTTTTCACCCATAAACAACTAGGTTGGCTCAACAGTAGTTAACCGAGGTTAGCTATATGAACACTCTCATATCAACCTTATTCATCTTAACCACAACTAGTTTAAATGACTTAAATGAAACTAGTTATAGAGTTGTTCAATTGCTATATTCTCATAGAAGTATACAAGAACACAATTGAAGCAAAATTGGTTTGATTCACTCGAATCATCTCATGAACATTATATCCACGGTTTGCAAAGAATGCATTCCTTATTATATAAATGTATTAGTTCATGAACAAACCGATTTTAGAACTTTAACCACTCAAGTATACAAACGTGTACGCATACTTAAAGTAGCCGGTCTGAGTTTGGGTTCGCCAGTATGCAAATGTGTACGCATACTTCCAAACACAACAGAAATTCCGGACCAAAACCCTTCTCCAGTACGCGTACGGGTATGTATACTCAGGTACTCGGAATTTCACAACTAACATGTACGCATACGTGTATGCATACTATAGTTCCGGTCGTGGATCACATATATACAAGAACACATACTATGTTTATAATCCAATGATGGTTAAGTGTTATAAACTCTATGTCAATCATTGAAACATTCTTAGAGGATGACAATAGCTGTTTTGATGAACTATTAGCATCAAAGAAATTTTCAAGTTATTGAAATAATCATTACAAAACATTCCAAGTCTACACCAAATGATTGTATCACAGAAACCATGTAAGATATTACTCGGCGATTTTCACATGATCATTTTTTGACTTTCGTCAAGAATATAAGATGAACTTGGTTGAAGCGAAAGCTTACCAACATATATTTCGAGAAATATGTAAGCGAGTTAAACTCATCTCGAAATCTCAAATGAGCATAATCGAATACTATATAGTAATACGACTTTTGTCTCAATATAGGAGATAGAGTAGAATAGACTTTCCAAGTGATAGATGAGTTTTAGTCTCCACATACCTTTTGTTGATGAAGTTCCACAAGCACTCCTTAGTAGTTCTTCGTCTTAAATTGATGAACGCCGTGAAGTCTAATGCTTAACTACACAATCTATCCTAGTCCGAGACATCACTATAAGTAGACTAGAAATCAAGACTTATAGTTTTGATCACTAACATTGACAAACAAGCTTGAGATAACAACGCTTGCGAGTTCGACTGAGCAGTGCTCTAAAAATAGCTATATAGACTTCAATTATACACATTTGATATTTCGAGCTGAGTTTAACTCGCTTACATATTTCTCGAAATATGTGTTGGTAAGCTTTCTCTATAACCAAGTTCATCTTATATTCTTGACGAAAGTCAAAAGATGATATTGTGAAAATCGCCTGGTAACATCTTACATGATTTGTGTGAGACAGTCATTTGATGTAGACTCGGAATGTTTCGTATTGATTAGTCAATCACTTGAAAATTGCTTTGAAGCTAATAGTTTGTGTGAGACAGCTATTCCCGTCTTCCAAGAATGTTTTAATGGTTGAAATGAGAGTTTAGAACAATTGGATTTAAGCATAGTATGCGTACTTGCATATATGTAATCCATGTTCGGGAACCATGGTATGCATACCCGTACGCGTACTGGTTGGTTTGTGAAGTCCGGGAACCTGGTATGCGTACCGGTATGCGTAATGGCTAAGGTTCAGGTCCGGAATTTTCTGCTGAGTTTGGATGGTATGCGTACAGGTTCACGTACTGGCGAAACCCAAACTTAGTCCGGCTACTTATGTACGCATACCCGTATGCATACCTAAGTGGATGATGTTCTAAAATCGGTTTGTTCATGAACGAATACATTTATATAATAATGAATGCAATCTTTCACTACACCAAATTTAACGTTTAGCAACAGCTTAGATCTGTTGCTGACTTGGCTTGCAACAGAATTCCGTCGTTGCTAAATACCCTGTCGCAGTTTTTCGCAATAGCTCTAGCTCTGTTGCTAATTTCGGTCAGCAACGGCAGTAGCAACAGAAATGAGCTGTTGCGAAACTAAAATATGGAAACAGAAATGAACTGTTGCTACTCAGTTGCTATTTTTAGAGTTATTCCGGGATATATTTTAGTAGAACAGCGTATAATTGTTCTGGTTCTGATTTAGCATCAAATTTTCGCCGTTGCGAAATTTCTACAACAGCAAAAAAAAAAGTCAAGTCTTTTTTACCAAGTCAAAATCGATTTCCCCCAAATTTATCCGGCAATACCCCAGTTCCCTACAAAACCCTGATTCATCCTATATCCAGCAATTCAATCTGATAGTTCTCATACTCTACATTCCCACAGATATTCCCACGGGTTTAAACCTCAAAGAAATTCTACATAGAAAGGGAACCAAAGAAAATAAAGCAGGGAACTCATGACATCAAAGACAAGTTACAGGTTGCATTAAGAAATCAGGTGTCAAACTTTATAACTGAACGATTGTATATGTAAATATGTTCTTGTTTCTTACATTGTGCTGGTGCAACTATGTTTGTCCTAGCTTCCGGGGATTGCATATAAAAACAGAATGTTACAATTTCTTACAGTAAGTAATCAGAATGCAGCAAATTATTATGGCTTTGAGAGGATGATCACACAATCATGCCGACTTCTCGTCTTGTAAATACTGACCAAGATCATGAAGAACCTGTTACAGATACATATAGTTAGAGATAACAAATAAAGGAAGTAAGAATACTTTAGAATTCAAGGTATACACTCTATTGCCTATGATTTGCTTATACTTGAAAGATACTAGATAGAGACCAGGTGAGACCAATGAGACTCAAGTGTTGGGATTTCTGATGAGTTTTCGCTATACCATGATCAAAATGACACAGTCATAACACTAGCAGTTGGCATAGTAGTGGCTTTGGATTCACCATAAGAAGCTTCAGGGTGAAGTTTAGTAGTTGAGCTAGAACCAAGCTTGGTCAAATTTGGTACTTCTCGTTCGCCACCATTTATGGCATGTATGTTTCCAGAACTGAAGTTATCATCTCGGCGATATTCTTCAAACTCTGAAATTCATTACAACCAGCCCAATTTAGGTTTCATAATTTGACACACATAATCTAAGAATCAGTAACTACAAAAGCAAAGAGAACAACTTCATTCTTTTATAAGAAATGGACATAAATCATGCAAGATTTTATTTTACTTTTCAGCTAAACATATACTTTAGTGTTAACAGTTCTGCAAAAGTCATCCAGCTGAAACTTGTGAGGAGTATAAACCCTTAGAACAACTTTAGTGTTTGCAATTTAAATCACTGCAGTTACAATCAACATTATCTGGAATAAGAATAAAATGTAGAAGATGAAGAACCACAGCTTGAACTAAACCAAATTATCGTAGGGCTTTACCAGCAAAGTCCATTAAACAATTTATGCGCCTCCCATTTTTTAGGTGTCTTCTTCAACTAACAATGAAAAGATTTCAAGTAAATCACATATACTTAATTTGATAAACAATGAAACAAGGCCAATATTTTGATTACTGTTTGTATAAAATGTCTAAAACCTGAAGAAAAGAATCGTCTAACAGCTTCATATGATTCACAGTCCAAACACTAAATATAAGGATTCAAATTGCAGAAGAATACATACTCGAATGAGAAATGATGATATCCTGTTCCTAGATGATTCCACAAAGTTTTCTTGTGAACTGCATCTGAAGAGGAGGGCATAATTTCATAATCTGATAAGAAGTTATAAATCTTGGAAACTGAAATAAGAAACTGAAAGTATTTACTGAAGGTTAATACCTGAAGTTGTCACCACATCCACCCTCACCGCTATTATAACTGCTATGCCTATCTACTGACGATGCTTGTCCTCGTTCACCATGTGCAAGCTCCACTGTAAGAAAACAAATAAAATTAAATGCAACAAAATTAAAATAAAGAAAACACATTCTTACCAAAAATTAAGTCCAACTAACCCTTAACCTAACCTAACTTAGTAATTTTATTCCTTAGAGTTAACTTGTACCAAAGACCTTCTTCTTTCTTACAAAAACATCATCATCATCCTCTTCCTTCTCATATACCTTTTCTCGTTGATCAATAGCAGTTGTAACTGTCTCTGTTTAACAGTCAGGAAACGAACAACATAACAAATTAAGTAGAGCAGATAATCCAAATGAGACCAACAAACATCCAAAATGAATGAAGAAAATTATAACTTCAACTCACACAATAAAATTTTAAAATAAATGGATACAAGTGAGTGATAAGACGAGAATGAAAAGTACGAATAAAAAAAAGAGTCTTGACCATCCCAGGCTTCTCGGCATGATTTCCAAGAAAACACTCACCTTTGTCACAGAAATTTGAATCAAAAACTACTTTCATGAGATGCTGCTTCAGGAAAACCTGCATCCAGCATTATATCTTGTTAAAAATAGTAAATATGCATACTTCCAAGTTGGTGTTTCTAAGTTAAGAAACATAAATACAAGTACTACTTTGTATTAGACATCGTATATAGGTCTATAAAGCAGGAATGGTGCATAGGGAGTTCACTGGACAGAAGTTGAGTAATATACATCAGAGAGAGATTGTCGTGTATTTATGTTCCAGAAGCGCAAATAACTATCAAGTCCTGTAAATAATAACATGAACTATTTGGTTAACGAGTAGTTACATTATAAATTAAACAAAGAGAAAATCTAAACCCTTTTAGAGTCTGCAAAATAAAATAAACAAGGACATGAAGGAGAACGCAGATTAACTGAAATCAGCAGATACAGGCAAGTGAAAGAAATACAGGGAGACCCTAAAGATTCATTATCAACTCACCACATGAGACAATCACGGGGACCTCTGGATGTCTAACTATGGATCTACAGCTTCCCCTGTACTTCCCTGTAAAGCATCCAAGTACTTTCCCTGAAACCATAATAAGTTTTAAAAAAGAACAATATGTGTCAACAATTACTCATAAGAACCATCAGACCTTGCAATAGATGTAAATGGGTGGCAGGCAAAACGATAAATCTTCAGATTCAACATAACCACTACATATACCTTTACACATATCCACTGAGGCAAGGTCACCACCTTCGGTTCCAAAATAGATTGTGTGACCACCTCCATATGTTTTCTAATATCTTTTGCTATGCAACTATTCAGATAAAGAACAAACCTTTCAAAGCACTAAAATGGCATAATGTATTATGTAGCCAAGTAAAACAGAACCTCCAGTTGAAAAGGATATCGAACCTGCGTTAGCTATATTAATTATTGCCAAAACCTAAACTTCATTAAAAACCACCTTTAAAGCCTAAATTTCTTTAAACGGACTTTGGATATAAAAAAACAAAATACTTATGAATGAAACACAAGTGATATATGGATGACATGATAATAAGAAAGTAAAAAATTGCAATCCAAATAAGTAGTCAGATAAACCTTTGCATCAAGTGGGATTGTTACAATTTGAACCATGACCTATCCTGCAACATTTTTTGCAAAAGAATTTTTTTTTAGAGATTTACAGATCTAAACACAATAGAAAACCCCTTATAAGTTTCAATCTTCATGATTCTGTTATTGTAAAATTAATAAAACCCTAGATTTAAATGAAAAGGGCGTTCACCTTGTAAGAAACAACTTCAACATCAAACCCAAATCTGCAAACAACAAAACCCCCAATTATTCGTGAAGTTTAAAAGAAGACTACGGTTAAAATTTTCAAAAAAGATTTAAGAAGAAGTGATACTGAGGATTACCGATAATTCCTGATGGAAAAATAACATCATCTTCACTGATTTCTGTTACTGTGGAATGATAGTAGTGGCAAGTATGAAACTGTATTTGATCGAGTTTACCGGCAGTAGAGCTTTCATAGAAGTATATACTTTTAATGGCAGCGAAGCTTTGTTAGATCTAGATGTAGATGTAAATAGAGAAGAAGAAGAAAAAATAACAGTAAAGTAAAGAGATAAAGATAAGAGTAAAGTAAAGAATTGTTAGTACACGTGTAAAGCGTGTCAAAAGGTCAAGGGGTGGACTTATCTCGATACAATTCTAAGCAGGTCAAACTATGGGCGGAGTAAGAGTCAGAAGTGTTACCTGGTATGCATGTGAATTGCATGCTTATACTCTCAGTTGTTGCTAATCGCAACTGAACATGGGTTGTTGCAAGTTTAGTAATAGAAAATAGTTGTTGCTAAAATTTGGCAACTGCTATTTTTAGTTGCGAATTAGCAACAGCTCTAGCTCTGTTGCTAATCTGGGTTGCTAAACCCTAAATTTGGTGTAGTGTTTTGCAAACCGTGGATATAATGTTCATGACTTGATTCGAGTGAATCAAAATCGATTTTTCTTCAATTGTGTCTTGTATACTTCTATGAGAATATAAACAATTGAACAACTCTAGAACTAGTTTCATTTGAGTCATTTGAACTAGTTATGGATAAGATGAATGAGGTTGATATGAAAGTGTTCATATGGCTAACTTCGGTTAACTATTGTTGAGCCAACAAGGTGTACACGTTTAGGTACGGTTACTCATATCTAAATGAAGGTACATTTCATTTGTGTGTAACAAGCTAAGTTCGATCTAACGGTTGAAAGATATTAGCTTGAGTCTAATCAGGTTTTCATCTAACGATGAATATTGAATGCTTTGTTACCAAGGTAACATTGATTGCAAACCCGGATTTGCAGACTATATAAAGGAGAACTCTAGCAACTGGAAAACCTGATCCCCACACCTCCTGTGTGATACTAGTTGCGACAAGAGTCGATTCTCCTTTAACCTTAGGTTTTTCACGAAACCCTGTAGGTTAACGACTGTTGATGGTGGTTTTTAGCTTAGGGTTGAAATCGTAAAAACTTACATCTGATGTGACGTCACTTTGTAAAGAAACGGTGCCATGAGTGCTAAACTATCCACCGTCATATCTATTGAGTCGTTCAATATACTTACATGAAATTTATCCAGACTGGCGAATGTACCAACCATCCCAGATGTTCTGTAAATTTCGGCGCCTCGCCTATATTCACTTAATATAAGTTCCTTTGAATGCCTTTTATGCTATGTTCTCCGGCTGAACCCTTCATGTTGATATGGCATGACGATTTGTGTTCACTCGCAGCAGAGTAGCACGAATTTCCAAGTATCAAGGATAAGGTCTTTGCATAAGGTATTCAATCAGAAAAAGCATGCTGCTCTCTAGCAATGAACTTAAAAGAATCCTATGTCAACACATAGAATTCAATCAATTGACCTGACTGGCTTGCAGAAGTTAAGGTTTTGCGCCTCGCACGGTATATCAGACCTTTCTTATCGAAATTAAACCTAGTCAAACTAGGTAATTAATCCGCCATGGATTAGCAGGTGCAAAACCTTGCTCGAGAATCGAAAAACAGGAGCGGGCAACAAAGAAAGGCGTGGCCATGCCTTAGGCCAACTGGCGCCACTTGCCATTGGCCACGCCCATTCCTAAACCGACCATATTTCTCTCGACCAATCGTGTCGCCTCAAATTAGCCGCGCGCACATAAGTTGTGGGTGGGCCCATACTTGCCGGCCCCACTTGCCATCGACCAATCAGGTCGCTCTAAAGCCGACACACTCTCACCAGAAGTGTAGCCGCGCCTTATGTTTGGCCGCCCCCTTTTCTTGGCCAATCAAGTCGCTCTAAACTTACCACCATACATTAAAGGCCAAACGCACCCTACCGCGCCACCATACTAACTGGCAAGCCAAATGCGTCTTACCACAACAACATATTGATCGGCATGCCAACATGCCACTCTTTCGCGGTAGCATTCCACTTTAGCCTTGGCCACGCCGCCAAGCCTTAATTCTTACCACAACGCCAAATCCTAGCCTTGGCCACGCCGCCAAGCCCTAATTTTGGCCACGGAGCCAAACCTTAGCTTTGGCCATGCTACAACGCCACAGGCGTGGCCATGACACAACGCCACTGGCATGCCGCTACGCCATTAGCATGTCGCTACGCCACTATCATGCCGTTATGCCATGGCTCCATCAGGCGCTACTATGATAATGGCGCCACTTCGCTATACAAAAATATGCGGCCATAATCGATGGCCACTCTTCCTCATGAGATGCATCTCATCCATCCAAGTTCGCCACTGAACTGACGGACTTGCGGCAAGTCCCAGGCAACCCGCTACGCCAGGCGCCACTATGCTAATGGCGCCACTTTGTTACACAACAAAGATGTGGCCATAATCAACGGCTACCCATCCTCACGAGATGTAATCTCAGCCATTCAAGTTCGCCACCAAACTAACGGACTTGTGGAAAATTTTAGGCGGACGTCCAAGGAAAGCCTAATAACATCACATGATATTTTCATATGGCAAAGTCTCTTGATCTTGGCTTGCTGCACATAGCAACCTGCTACACGTTTTCCACGAAAACACTCGAGACATCAAACATGTCACAAACTGGGGGATACTCATCGGTCTGGCGGTTTACAGCGTGCGGCGTGTGATGCGCCCGTTAGAAGAAAGTGTCATGAAGTAGGACAATTAGTGGTGGTGAAAAGTAACGGTGTAAACAATTCATTTCCATCATCATGGAAGCGTAATGACTGACGGTTACACGAATTCACTTCCCTCATCATGGAAGCATAACGTCTGACGGTTACACGTTACTCTATTCTTCCACCACCCAATCGTTTCCACTTCCTATGAGACCAGGGTATGTTTCAGTATGACTTGTATAAATAGGCTTCACCTATTTTCACCAAACGACAAGTTTTGGTCGGCAACAATACAGTATCTAGAAATCACCTGGTAGATTTCCATTCTGCTAACCAGTTCTACTTCCGATACAAGTCATAAAACAAACCATACCTTCAGAATCAACGATTCTGGTCTCAACACTCTCTTCGCTTCCCTCCCTAAGACCAACCCTTCTCCTTAACTTTGTGACCGAAGCAAGCATGGAACGGCTATTTCTTGGTTTATGCCAGGATTGTACAGATTGATCTCTCAAATCAAAAGTACTCATGTGCAATACATTGTTTACGGTTTATATTCGTTTCTCACCCACACACCAAAAATTACCAAAATCAACAGAAACGGTTTTCACCCACAAACCATTGGCGACCACATTGGGAGATTAATCTCTCGGTTGCAATACCAATTTCCAAATTCCAATTTCATTTTTTCAATCCCAATTTCAAGATGGTAGAGCTCAGGTCCGGGCCAGGAACAAACCCTGAAAACACTAGCGCTGAAATTATTCTCGGTATCATCGTTCCTTCCAGTAGCGTTAATACACCACCTATCAACGCCAGCAGCGCGAAGAATGTTCTGAAAAAGCGGGGGTCTAACAACCACACCCAATATTTCTCTTAACAATATGTATGGACAAACTCCAATATACTTTCTAGAGAATCAACTAGACAGTAATCTAGATAAAAAGTATATTAACGAGTTTATATCTCACTCTCTCGGTTTGATCTTTACTCAAGCAAATAGAAATCTGCGAGTCTTTATCAAAGAGAGATAACTTGGATGGTACCAAAGACCAATATCCAAGGGTCAATCAATTTAAATCAACAACCAAAAGGTTAGATATTCTAATTGATTGAACAACGTACAACCTGTGATATTTCAATTATATAAGCAAATATAATGCGGAAAAGAAATAACACAGACACCAGAGTTTTGTTAATGAGGAAACCGCAAATGCAGAAAAACCCCGGGACCTAGTCCAGATTGAACACACACTGTATTAAGCCTTTACAGACTCTAGCCTACTCTAAATTAACTTCGGTCTGGACTGTAGTTGAACCCCAATGAATATCACATTGATCCAAGGTACAATTATGCTCCTACGCCTCTGATCCCAGCAGGATGCTACGTACTTGATTCCCTTAGCTTATCTCACCCACAACTAAGATTTGCAACGACCCAAAGTCGAAGACTTTAAATTAGAAGAGTTATATGCATAAGTATCTTTTCGACCCATAACGCTTCGAGTTCGGATCTCCATATGGGTTTGACTTTGGTCTGAAACTCGGGGTGTTACCTTCATTGACTATTAAACATTTTTCTATTGAAAATAACTCATTTGTTGTCATCCATGGATAGGTAATAAACGCAAAATCTACATGTTCCGAGTATCATTTTCTTACACTTATTTGCTAGTTTTTATTCGAGTTACCTTGCATTATGATTATTATATCTAGAGAACAAAGCATGAAACTAAACTTCCAATTCAAGGAGTTGAATATTATCAGGGTGGGCCAATTTGGTGATTGAAGCCCTAGATTAGGATATACAGGGAGAGCTTGAGAACGAATATGACCTGGGTGCTTGTCTGTGTTCGTGTGCAAAGCGATGTGGATTAGGAGTTGAGAAAGAAGGCCTTTGTGGTGGTCCGGAGTTTGGTGAAAGTAAAATTCAGAAGAAAAAAAATCGTGGTCACCGTTGTGTGTCCGAGGAAATATTGAACGGGAAAATAAAAATTTCAGAAAGAATTGTTTTTCATGGAGAGATAAATGTTCGAGGGGTTTTCAATCGACTTTAGAGAAACTCAGAAGAATTAGATTTCTCCTCTCGGAATGTAGCCGAGGGAACCATCGTGAAAAGAAAAAGTCAGAGAGAATTATTTTTCTTCGAGGGATATCCATCAGAGGATGAAATATATTGTCAGTCAGCCGAAGCTGACAGTTGGGATAGAAGATAAGGCTGTCAGTTTTGAACTGCCAACCCACTGGAGTTAAATGAGTTAGATTTATTTCTTTGGCGTGAGTCCATGTGGTTGCATTTACCTGTTTTGGACCTGAAACAGATTTTGGGCGTGAGTTTGGTAACTTTCTCTAGTTTTATCAACCTACTTTGACCATGATTTTAGCAAGAGATTTCTATAACTTTGGGAACCTATAATAATAGAAATACTTCTTAACCTAAATTTAACATCTCATCTAGTATTGCACTTTTAGTTTTCATTTAGTATTCTAGACGTGAATCTTTATTAGTTATACAAGTTTGTTCAGAGTTTTAATATCTTATCGCTTGTCTTCACCATATCTAATGTTTATTAGTGATTCTTAGATTGTTTGCAATGCACACTAAATCGATCTATTGGTTGTTCGAAAGCTAGTAGAAGTTAGGAGGTAAGTAATAGTCGAATAACTATCTACACAAGTAGAAATCACGAGACCTTGTAGAGAGATTATGTGGAGCAATTGCGAGTGAAGACAATACCAACAAGTGGACCTTAATCTAAAAGTTTAACTATTGGGATCAACCAAATTCACAAAGCCCAAAGCGTTTGATTGGCTTTGAGTGAGCTACTACTTGGTGGTTCAAACAAATAGAATCTGGTAGTCGAGAGAGCTTTCGTATCCAGTGATAAAAGGAGTTTTTGGATAACATTGAGCTAGTTGTTATTCTAAAGTTGGTGATAATGATTCTTACAAAAGCTCAGGAGTACACTGTGTGAGTCAACATTTGGTAACGGCAAATGATTCCTAATCATCTTTTCATCATTCTTCTATTTATTATATTCTTTTTATTCAATCAAACCCATCCCCCTTATAATTATTTTTCACTATAGTTTTGTTCATCCGAATAACAACTCAATTACACAGATCTCTGTGTGTAGTTGCAGGAAATCCTACACTACACCCCTCACTAGAATTCACACAACTAATCCATTTGAAGATGAATAACTATGAATTTTATTGATTATTTTCTTGAAATGTTTACAAAAGAAGATAGAACAGAGCCAAAGAAATTACAATCACTACAAATTTTCTCTCTCCTACTGACTTGCCTCACACTTCAAAAAGAACTCTCTCACAACAAACTTGCTCAACTCTTTATATAGGGTAGTACACAGTGGATGACAGCTAAGTTGTCCTTTATTTTCGGGAATGACTTGCGAAATATCGCAAGTGTACAAATACATGATCTCGCGACACTCCTAAATCTCGCTAAGTCTTCACACCTTTCTCATGTTCTGGCTGTCGTCATTCATTGCGTCATTTATATTACTCATTTGCGACACTTTCGCAATGCTGTCATTTATTGATCTCGCGAAGGATAGACGTCGCGATATTATGATCCTACATCTTGCCTCTTCTCATGTCTTCTCTGCGAAGAAGAGAATGTCATGAGAATTAACATGCTCAACGTGTCGCAGCTTGTTCATTTTTCATCAATATCCGCACTGACAAGACTCCATAAAGTAAGGATAACCGCTTACACGTGTCCAAAATCTCCTTTTTTACCGGTATCATTAAATGTTAACCGGTCACCTTTTTTATCTATTTAAGGAAGATATCTTCATGAGAATGTTTTCTTTCTTTTACTTCGTCTTCTTCATCGTCTGCAACTTTTGCTGTTGTTTTTGCCTCCAGTAGTTCTTCTCATCGTCTTCCTTCTATCATTCCTCTGTTATTGTTCTCATTATCTTCCTGCTACTGTTTCTATGGAGTCATCAAGGTTCGTTGATTGATCTTTTTATGATTGACCTTTTTTATTAAAATCGTTTTATTTTGGTACTGATCTTCTTTTAACAATTCTCCTGCTGTTTTTATTTTAGCAAGAACAAATCTAACACCAAATTCACCGTTTCGAACCCTGCTGTCTCCATGAGCTCTCGACCGAAAGCCATTGTTACTAAAAGGAAGTCCGCGAATGACAAGGTATTAAGAAACATTTACCTTTAATGACAATATTGTTGCCTCTGTTTCTTATTTAACTTGTAATTCGTAGGATGACAAAGATGTTGATAAATATCCTAAAAGACTTCGTCGTTCTAAGCCTGTTGCACCTCCTATTTCCTTTCCTGGGTTCAAGCTTACCACTTCTCCTGCAGTACCTTCGCAGGACAAGTCACCTTCTCTAGCGATATCTTCGCAAGATAAACCAATTCCTTCTTTTCAGGATAACCCGTCTTCTCCTGCGATATCCTCGCAGGATAAATCAATTCCTGAATTTTCCATCAATGAAATTCTTCAAGATGAACCCCTCTCCACTTTTACCATTAATACCTCTATCTCGCCCCCACTTGTTAATCAGGTTCCTTCTTCTGGCATTCTTATGACCAAAGATGACTCAACTCTTCCTTCTTCCTCCGTCATTTCCTCTTCCTCTGGGTCTATCCCCCTTACCAAAGAAAACCTAGAAGGGATAAATGTAGCTTTCAAAGTTTTATCAGACATCATAAGTGATGTTAAGAAGATCTCCACTGATCCTATCAGGTCTAGCGTTTGTGAATCCCTGAGTAAATATTTTGGTTCTGACACAATGTCGCGAATGTCTTTGGAACAAGAAGTTAAGACTTTGAAGAGTAGTCTTCACAATACTTCGCTGGATCGTGATAATCTTCGCAAGAAGAATGAAGAGTTAAAAGGTATCATTTCCTCCCTTTTTTTTTTTTTGAAGACTTTGTTCGCCTTTCAAGCTTTGAATCAGAAACGTAAGATGGAGATATATCAATTGGAATCTATTGTGGAAGAAACTCGAGTGGAAAGAGATGCTTGGATGGAGCAATATAACCGATTAGATAACCTTCATACGTATTCTGTTGACCAGATAGATAATCTTACCCAAGAAAATGCTCACTTAGTTTAGAAGCAAGAATTATTAAGTAACGAATTGTCGCATCTCTCATATTCTTTGACTAAATCTAATTTGGAGTTGGAAACCTTATCAGATGAAAATGGAACTCTGTCTCAAGAGAGGCGAGCTTTGTTGAATAAGGTGGAGATATCTTCACAACAGCTTGATGTTTGTCAAAAAATACGTAATGAGCAAGAACAATCTATCTGTTCATTGAGAAGTAAACTCAAAGAAATCATTGCCGAGAGGGATAAGCTTATTCAGGGTAGAATAACTCTAAATGTGAAAAAAAACTAGATCAAGGATGAATATACCAAGTTAAAAGAATCCCATTCCTCCCTTGCTAAGGAGAATAACTTACTGATTTCTAATGAAAAAAGTTTGCGTTCTCGGTTAAAAGGTCTTGTTGGGGATAATTTTGATAATGCCATGGATCATTTGGAGAATAGTTGCTTGGCTCTGACCCAACATCTTATCTCGCAAAAGGAAGGTAGTCATAATATTTGACTGCCTCATCCGTCTTTTTCCTTTTCTAACTTCTTATATTACCTTTTATTTATAATTCTGCTGTTCTTCTTTATTTTCACAGAGTCTGAGAAAGATCTTCGCTCCTCTCTTTCTACTTTGGAATCCAGCCATGCCAAAATTCGCAAGGAGAATGCAACACTTGTCGCTACTCTTGCCCACTCTCGCGATCGGGCCGCAAGAAGGCTTGATTATCTTAATCATATCAAAGATATTCAAAGTAGAAATCATCAGAAGGCACTTCTTCGCTAATTTCATCTCAAAGCTGAAGTTATTGTGAATGATATCTTACTGTCTAGATCTCTTAACCCTGTCTCTATTGAACCTTTGGAAGTGGAAAATGATGAAGTTCCTAATTCTCCTGATAGTGATTACGAGTATGACAGTGGCGAGGATTTCGCAAATGAAAAGGAGATCCTTCCTAACAATGAAGTTGTCAATAAGGATCCAAATGAAGGAATTTCTGATGAGAATCGTCCAACTGGCGAAGGTGAAGCTGATAAAATTGTTGAAGAACGTTTAACATCTCCTATTGGCGAGAAAAATGATGTAGAGAATTAAACTACTTTTGTAATTTTATATCTTCCAGTTTCTTTATCTGTATGACTTTTTGCATAGGATACTTTTCAATTTCTGCTGGAGTATTCTTTTTGATAAGAAAAATTGAATCCCTTGTTGAATAATTATCTTATTCTCTCTTTCTATCTTATTTAATATTTGCAAATTTATTCTTGCAAGCGTGTTCGCTTACATTTTTCGTGTGGTCTTATTTCGCCTTCCTAGTTAAAGGTCTTATTATGCCACCCCTCATTATTGCGACAAAATCCCAGGACGTCTATACATTTTCATGTAAAGACCCATTGATCTTGCCTTAACATTTTCTTAGTATTATTGCCTCTGCAGGATGTTTTCGTTGCGACAATATGACAAGCCTGTAGTTTCTTGCGAATTTACAACCCCATAACATTGTCGTCTTGCGACGAAATTGCTGGACGTATGTACATTTTCATGTAAAAACCCATTGATCTCGTCTTATCCTCGCGTTAGTATTATTTCCTCTTCAGGATCATCGCACAAATATGACAAGCCTAAATTTTCTTGCGAAAATAGAGCCTCATGACATTTGCGTCTTAAGACACTTATCAGCTCCCTAATGGAGGGGGCCGCCCTTATCATCTCCCTGGTTGCCCCTTCAAGGAGGCGTACATCGGCCATACAAGACTAGCTCCTCCCATCCGGTCTTAACAACAACCAGTTGTTTTCGCAGCCTCTTATCCCTTATACTTATAGGGTTTATGGTTACGAGGCTGCACCCTAAGTGGAGTTTTCTTCGGGCCGAGTGCAGCATGTGCCAAGACTTGCCAAGAATGGCCGAGACACTTCAAATGCCCTGCACTCTTGGCTCAACCGTGTACCTTGGCGCCTTGGTCATACACTGACTCCTTGGAAGAGACCCTCGGGCGTCCAACCAGGGTATAACCTTATATATATAGTTGGAAATCCAAGGTATCTCCCCCGGATAGGCTTTCATGGGCCCCAAATATCCATGACTCAAGTTCCAGGGGCGGTGTAACCTTTTCCCTGAGCCATGTTAAGAGATACCCCCTTATATGACGCACTTTAGGTCTTACATTTGCCTCTTACGAAATATCATTCGCGAACTAGGGTGTACGCCATAAAGGTTTGTCCCATTCACTCACTCTATCATTTCTGTCAATTCGTTCAATCATTCATTTTTGGTTATCTATTGTTATTTTATTTGCGAGATATTCACACAATCTTTCTTCATTTTATGCAATTTCGCAATCATTCTGTCGCAGGAACATTTCATATGAATTCATTTCATTTCATCCATCTTCTATGGGTAATATTTGTTGAGATATAATCTATTCCACGGTCTATTCAATCTTTGTCCCACATCTTTGCCTTCAGGATCCATTAATCTATATGCCCCTGTTCCAACTATCTCCTTGATGATATAAGGTCCATCCCATTTTTTCGCCAACTTGCCACCACTTTCTCACTGATATATCGGTGTTTCTCGCAATACCAGATCGCATGGTTGGAATTGACGTATGTTGACACGTTTGTTATATTCTCTGGCTAATCTTCGCTGATAATTCTCCATATGTTGTAATGCTCTCAGTATTTTTTCTTTTAATTCATCTAATTTGATTAGAATGTTACCCGCACTAAGATTTTTCTCCCAAGATTATTTCTTTGTTGTTGGAATCATAACTTCTGTTGGGAGTACAGCTTCAACCCCATATGTTAAACAAAAATGCGACATTCCTGTAGCTTCTCTCCTGGTTGTATTATAAGCCCATACTGCATTATGCACTTGTTCACACCATCCTCTATTGTGTCCTTCTAACTTCTTCTTCAATATGTCTGCGATTGTTTTGTTTGTTGCTTCTGCCTGGCCATTAGCCTGCGGGTATAGAGGAGTTGATTTTCCACATCTTATCTGAAATGCATTAAGCAACAGTTCTATATTTTGTCCTTCAAATTGTTTCCCATTGTCAGATACCAACTGTGCGGGAATCCCAAATCTGCATATAATATTCTCGAATATGAAAGTAAAGACATCTTTATCGCGAATGTGTTGTACCGCTTTCACCTCTGCCCATTTTGTGAAATAATCTGTAGCGACAATTAGATATCTTCTCTGTCCTGTTCCTGGTAAAAATGGTCCCACAATGTCTAAACCCCACTTTCCAAAAGGCCACACACTTGTTGAAGAATTTAATGGTGCTCCTGGTGCATGTATTTTCTTCCCATGCCTTTGGAAATCTTCACAACGCCTTGATATTTGTTTCGCGTCCTCATGCATATACGGCCAGTAATAGCCTTGCATTTTTGCCTTATGTGCTAAAGATCTTCCGCCACTATGATTGCCAGCATCCCCACTGTGCAACATCTTCAATATGGTTTTTCCTTCCTTCCTTGTTAAACATCTGAATGAGGGTCCATTAAAGGATCGTCGGTATAGTACTCCATCTCTTAATTCATAATTTGTTGCACGACTTTTTAATTTGTGTGCCTCTAATCTGTTTCTTGGTGTTTCCCCTTTCATCAGATATGTATGAAGTTCTGCTCTCCAATCTTCTTCGCAAAGCGTTTGTGTTCCATCTTCTATTAGCATTACATTTGTTTCCTGCTCTTCCTCTTTATTAATTGACGGTGTTAGAAGTGTTTGTATTTTTATGTTTCTCGCAGTCGGATCTGTCATCATACTTGATATAAAGGCAAAAGCATCTTCGAGTCTATTATTTCTCCTTGATATATGTCTCCATTTTATTCTCGGTATCCGCATCGACAACTCTTCAACAAGTTTCTTGTACTTTTGCAAAGATGATTCATTTGTAGTATATTCCTCTTTTATTTGGCGAATAGCCAATTGTGAATCACTAGTAATTCTCACATTTTCCAACTTCATTTCTATTGCGAATCGCAGAGCATGTATTATAGCTTCATATTCTGTTTCATTATTGGTTGATGCAAACTCCAATCTGAAAGAAAAAGCTATTTTATTGCCTTCTGGCGAAATCATAACAATTCCAACTCCGTTACCTTCTCCATTTGATGATCCATCTACTAATATTTCCCATCTATTTGTCTCAGTTAACAAGTCTTTTGGATCTCCGTGTTCTTCTTCTACATCCATCATTTATTCCACTGCTTCATCCTCTTCCAAAGGAAACTCTGCTAAAAAATGTGCGACAACTTGTGATTTTGGCGAAGACAATATTTCATATTTGAGCTTGCAATGACTTATTTGAGCATTCCATCTCTCAACTCTTCCCGATCTTTTTGAATTTTTCATCACCGATTCGATTGGTATTTTTGTCACTACCTTAACTGTATGTGCCTGAAAGTATATGCGA
The DNA here is from genome assembly GCA_023531295.1 of Papaver armeniacum. Taxonomy (NCBI): domain Eukaryota; kingdom Viridiplantae; phylum Streptophyta; class Magnoliopsida; order Ranunculales; family Papaveraceae; genus Papaver; species Papaver armeniacum. The sequence goes on along the minus strand of JAJJWW010009595.1, from coordinate 100,289 downwards.
AGTTTAAATGTTGCATAAACTAATGCCAAGATCAGTTTTTCAATTTTTGAGTAATTCCTTTCTGCGGCATTGAAGGTTTTGCTGATGTAATAGATTGGTTTCTCTACCCCTGCGTCCATTCGCAGTAATACTGCACTTAATGCATGCGAGGTTGTCGCAAGATAGATTAATAATTCTTCTCCTGGTTCTGCTTTTTGTAAAATTGATATATCCATTAAATGTTCCTTTATTCCTTGTAAAGCCTTCTCACATTCATATGTCCATCTAAACTTCGATCCCTTTTTGAGGATGTTGAAAAAATGCTTGCATTTATCAAATGATCGCGATATGAATCTTCCTAGCGAAGCTAATAATCCATTTAACTTCTGAACATCTTTTACTGTCGCTGGTATTGGCATATCGCGAATTGCTTGTACTTTCTCTGGGTCGACCTGTATTCCTTCTTTTGACACAATGTAACCTAAATTTTTTCCTGATGCAACTCCAAAGGTGCATTTTTCTGGATTTACTTTGATGTTGAAATGTCTCATTTGTTCAAAAATTTCTTTCAAATCATGTATGTGTCTTTTGCTTTTTTACTTTTTATTAACATATCATCCACATATACCTCTAGTGTTTTGTGTATCCATTTCGCGAATACCTTCTCTACCATCCTTTGGTATGTTGCTCCGGCATTTCGCAAACCAAACAACATTTTTGTATAACAGTATAATCCTCTTGGGGCGAAGAAAGCAGTATGTTCTTGATCTTCTTCAGCGAGGGGAATTTGATTGTAGCCTTTGCATCCATCGAGAGATGATATCCTTTCATTTCCTGCCGCTGATTCAACCAATTGCGGAATATCTGGTAATGGAAAACTATCTTTAGGACAAGCTTTGTTTAGATCAGTAAAATCTATGCAAATTCTTATCCCTTTTTTCTTCTTTGGGACTACAACCATATTTGTTATCCATTCGGGATATTTTGCTTGTCTAATGATTCCTGCATCCAGCATCTTCTGCAATTCTTCTTCTATTTGGGGATGATATGTTGTTGCGATTTTTCTAATTCTTTGTTTGAATGGTCTTACATTTCTGTCAATTTCCAATTTATGGCACGCCACAGACGGATCTATACCAGGCATTTCATCCATATCCCATGCGAAGATATCCTTGTAATCTCGCAACAAATCAACGGTTCTTCTTTCTTCATCCGCTTCCATCTTAGTCCCAATTTTTAACATCTTGGGCTCTTCTTCAGTTCCAACATTCACTTCTTTTGTTTGTTCCGCTGCGATATAACTAGCCTTCGGTTCTCCCATAGGCGTTGGTCCTTTCATTTCCTTCGCAAGCTCATTCTTTTCTTCCGAGATTTTGCTAGGTATTCCTTTTCCTTCTTTTGCTCTTATCATGTAAATTCTAAACTCTTCTTCTTTTTTAGCTGCGTTTGCCATCTTTTTTCCATCTTTTTGCGATCTTTTCGCTTCTTCACTTGTTCTTCATAATGTTTTACTTCGACTTGATAATACATTCTTCCTTTATTAATATCTCCTCTGATCTCGCCAATTCCAGTTGGCGTAGGAAATTTGATACATTGATGAAATGTTGACGCTACGGCCTTAATTGCGTGTACCCATGGTCTCCCTAATAACACGTTGTATGGCGATTCCATATCCACTACACACAATGTCACATGTGTTTCAATTTCTCCTAGTAAAATTCGTAATTTTATCTCTCCTTTAGGTTTCGTTATAGTTTTACCAAAACCGTGGATATGATACGTTGGGGAAATCATTTCTTCATCTTTGTATCCTAATTTTTTGTAGGCATGATAAAACATGATGCTCACTAAGCTCCCTGTATCCACCAAAATTCTATTTATCGCCCATTCTTCCGCTGCTTTTGCCGGTTCTCCTCCTTCTTTGCATGCATTTATCGTGATCACTAGTGGAGATGTGTGATTCAGACTCTCTCTTGGTATCTCTGCTACTGTGAACGTTATCTTCTGCTTTTCCCAATCCTTCAAAGATGATGTCTTCTCCATGTTTGTAATCTTCTTTCCTTCAAAATCTCGTTTATGTATTCTTCCTCTGATGTTTTCATGAAATTCATTAATCATTGCTTTTGTAATCAAACTGTACTCCGTATCTTCATCACATTCTTTGTTTTTTAACTTCTCTACTTCATCTGATTTAACATTTTGCTTCCTCATTTTCTCGATTCGAATGGTTTTAACTGCAATCTTTTATCTTCAATCTTCCATTGTCCCTGTTTCTAGCGCCATTATGTAGTTGCAGGAAATCCTACACTACACCCCTCACTAGAATTCACACAACTAATCCATTTGAAGATGAATAACTATGAATTTTATTGATTATTTTCTTGAAATGTTTACAAAAGAAGATAGAACAGAGCCAAAGAAATTACAATCACTACAAATTTTCTCTCTCCTACTGACTTGCCTCACACTTCAAAAAGAACTCTTTCTCGACAGACTTGCTCAACTCTTTATATAGGGTAGTACACAGTGGATGACAGCTAAGCTGTCCTTTATTTTCGGGAATGACTTGCGAAATATCGCAAGTGTACAAATACATGACCTCGCGACACTCCTAAATCTCGCTAAGTCTTCACACCTTTCTCATGCTCTGGCTGTCGTCATTCATTGCGTCATTTATATTACTCATTTGCGACACTTTCGCAATGCTGTCATTTATTGATCTTGCGAAGGATAGACGTCGCGATATTCTGATCCTACACTGTGGGAACGATCATTACTCGATATATTACTAGTTAATTAGTAAGAAATATCTTGAATAATTTGTTGTACTTACAAAACCAGTCGATGGATATATATCCAACGAATTTTATGTACCGCATCTGTATCCAATCCAGGTAAATGTCCAACTATTTATAGGTGGACTGGGTGTCCACCCGTCAAATTGTGGATCGGGTTGGATAAATGTTTCTGATAGTAAAGCCCATTTAGTAGACTAGTAAATTAGCAGGGAAATCGGTAGGTTGTTATTTGCTATGAACGGTTTTTTGGGGACCAGTCTATTTTTGGGGGGACCATTGTTTTATTTTGGGTAAGACATTAGAAGTAATTCTAGGTCACCCCTTATCTAAATATTTATATTAATACCAAAACTACCCTCTGATTATATTTGGTTAATTATTAGTTAGTGTTAATATTAGTTAGTGTGATTAGTGAAATGATTTTGAATAAAGATTTGAGATTAAAAAATCAGATTTTTAAAAAAGAAGTAGAATTATTTTGAGAGAAAAGTTAGAGAAGATGAAGAACAAAACCATGGAAAATAATTTTTTTTTTGAGTTCACTAATCTAGACTACTCAAGTGATGATTCAATTGATGATAGCTCATCTGAATCTACATCTCCTTCCTCTCCTAGAGTATATGTCAATCTTCACAATGATCCGGATATGGATTATTTCTTAGATGGTGAATGTATTCTTCCCCAATGCCAATCTCAAGATGGTGAAAAGGATGGATTTTACCAACCACAACCGGAGGAAGACTATTTGGGTACCTGGTATGCTCTAAACTTAGATAATGTTGGTTGAATTGGTCCAAATTTTCAAAAACCGTGAATTTTTAGAGTAGATTTGTGCTTGTTCGGTTACCTTGTGTGAAGAACACGTAACCGAACTCATCCGAAAGTGTAGTTCTAATTACTTTTTCTAAACACGCAGGTTACCGAACTCTCCATTAATGGAGGTTTTTTGAAGTTCGGTTAGCGGACATGCTACCAAACTCTGTAAATATGATTAAAGTGTAATGTTTGGTTTGGCCGAAATGTAACCGAACCTAAAGGTACATTAGTTCGGTTAGTTTGCAACCAATAGGTAACCGAACTTTACGTAAAATAAGATTGCACATTAATGTACAAAGTTCGGTTTGTTCGCAAAATTCATACCAACCCACTACCTAACCGAACTTACGTACAATAAGATTTTATTATGTGTACGTAAAGTTCGATTAGTTATGAACTTGCTTGACAAACCGAACTCTTAGTTCCGTTTTCCCGATAAAATTATCATGTAACCGAACTTTAGGGTCCAAATGTTCGGTTTGTTCGCAAAATTCATACCAACCCACAATCTAACCGAACTTACGTACAATAAAATTTTGATTTAGTCTACGTAAAGTTCGGTTAGTTGTCAACTTGCTTGACCAACCGAACTATGAGTTCGGTTATCCCGATAAAATTATAATGTAACCGAACTGATTTCTGATTGCAATTGATGTTGTTCCATTTCTTGTAGATTGAATGTCAACCTATACCAATGGATAATCAACCTTCTCCTATTGGCATGCTGTTTGAAGATACATCTAATCACTATGTCAATGATTTGGTTTTTGATGCAACTATTGATGTGAAGAATTGGGCTAGAGACCATGCAAAGAAAGCCATGTGCGTATTAGTTTTGAATGGAAAAGAAAGCAAAACTCGTTTTGAAATGGTTTGTGAGAAAAGTGGAGATCCGGATGTTAGTCACAAGAAGAAGGGTTATGTGTATAAAGGAAAGACGACGAGGAAGAACACAAATATGCTCAAAGAAAACTAAATGTCCGTTCAAGCTAGTATTTAGTAAGTGCAAAAAAAGAATGGATGGGTTCTATCTATGGATAAGGTGGTAGGACATCATAACCACCCTCGTCCGGATGATCTTGAAGGACATGCAATGGCCGCTAGGCTCACTCCTCAAGAAATGGAGAAAATAGCTAAATTTAGGAGAATGAGAATTACACCACTTAACATGCTTCGCTTACTAAAGGATGATAACAAGGATAATGTATCATCTTTGACGACCATTTACAATGCAATTGAGACAATTAAAAGGAATGAATTGAAGGATAGAAAAGTGATGCAACAATTGTTTTTGGTAGCTAAAGAGAAAGGCTACGCGGTTCAAAAGAAGGTAGGTCCGGAAGATCAAATAACGTATCTCTTCATTGCGCATCCGAAGAGTGTTCAATTGGCTCAATCCTTCCATCAAGTTCTTATAATGGATTGCACTTACAAGACTAACAAATACGAGATGCCATTGTTGAATATTGTTGGTCGTACCTCGACGAAGTCACCGTTTACCGTTGCTTTTTGTTTTCTAGAAGATGAGCAAGAACCAAGTTACACTTGGGCGCTACAACAAGTGAAGGCCATATACCGAGATGATGATATCCCCGCGGTTATAGTGACGGACAACGATGTAGCATTAATGAACGCAATAGAGAGAGTCTTCCCATTAGCACATAATATGCTTTGTACGTTCCATATATGGTGTAATGTGATGAATAGGTGCAAGCCTTAAATTTTTCCACCAAAGAGGAAAGCATTTGAAGAGATTAGTAAGCTACCTAAAGATGAACAAGCGGATGCAAAAGAGGAATTCGACATCCAATACACTATAAATCACGCTAAATGGGTTGCTTTCTCTGGTGAATGGGAGTCATTGACTTGGTCTCTCATCGAAGAAGAGTATAATCTAAATCTTGCGGCATTTATCGAACATTGGTATAGCCCCGAATATCCCGAGGATATTGTAACGAATATGGTTAAGCAATGGTTGGAACCGCACAATGAGCGCTTCGTTTATGCATTTACCAACCACCATAAACACTTTGGGAATCAAGCGACAAGTTTGGTAGAATCGGCTCACCACCGGTTGAAGAAAAATCTTTTTTGGATGTGTCGATAATTTTGTGATTGTGTTTAACGCAATGGAGAATTACTTCAACCGCGAGATTGATAGAATTAAAGAGAAGTTCCAAAAAGCCGCATCATGAAGTACAAAAAGATTGTAGACAAAGGTGGTAACATCAAGAATATGGCGGACCTTCGGTTGTTCAAGGGACTCCATTATAATGTTTCACGTGCTTGCATTAAGAGGTTAATGGTAGAGGTGAATTTGATTGACATATGGGGAACCAAGCCGGACGAGGTGTGTGTTTGCAACATGATGAAGTCTATGGGACTACCTTGTCGCCATATGATAGTTAAGTATGAACATGGCATAATCCCTATAAGCGATATAGATCCATATTGGCAACAATTAAGTTTTGTCCCTCCTCCAAAGGGCGATGTCGGAGAAGAGTTTGGTGACAATGAGATGGGAAGAATTGTTATCGAGATGTACCGGAACATGAACAAACTCGAAAAGCAAATCTTTTGGGATGACATGCGGCCAATTGTTTATCCACACACTTCGGAGAATGTGCACGAACCGAAAAAAGGCAAGGGCAAAGGAAGGCCAATCACCAAAGAAAAAAAAAACAAGTAAGAGAATATGCAAAGGTGTTGGCTAAGAGGAAAAGTGAAATGACCCCTTTACTAGAGACCCTTGTGGGCATGAGCATACCGCGGAGAAGTATCAAGAAGATTCTAAGAAAAGGTCTAGGAATATTGTGGAAAAGGGCGAAACAAGTGAACGGGATATGAAGAAAAAAGGACCGATGTTACGCTCGCAACCAACCCCACCTACTCCATCGGAACCTAGCCAACCAATTCAACGAGACGTGAAGCTTAAGGCTCCAATATGCCGCATCCAAGAAAGAAGTCGACCAATTGATGATACATCAACTTTTGTTAATAGAAGGTACTTGGAAGAGCTACCTCCATATATTAGAAAGTACGTCATATCCACCGATGACGTCCCTCCGGATGGTAATTGCGGATTCCACGTTGTCGTACAACAACTAGGGCCTTTCACTGAAGGTGCAAAGTTGTATAATGATAATCAAATCACTTATGTCCGGCAAAGGATGTTGATGAAGCTAAAGTACAACCCGGAATTTTACAAGTGAATGTTGTCCAATGGGGATGCTAGTCTAAATGTGCAGTTTGTTAGGTATCAAAGGCGTCTCCACGGGGGGGATCCAATCACAAGGGATCATTGGATGGCCATTCCGATATGTGGGCACTTAATCGCCAACTGCGTGGTTCACTATTTCTCAAAAGGTGCTAGTTTCACATACACTCCGAATACAAAAATATGTGTCGAGCAACTTAAACATAGGAGGGTGGTGATTGCTCTTGTTAACAACAACCATTTTATAGGCCTCCGGTTAGAAGACGATTGTCCACTGCCTCCGATATGCGGAAACTCTTATTGGCATGGATTTAACCCCGACACAATGTTGGGATGGTGCATTAAGTACGAGCATAACATGGAGATGTGGAAAACTTTGAAGGATTCGGAAAAAATCATACATGAGGGTGCAGTTTCCCTTGCGGATGATTAAATGTACCATTAATTAAACTAAGTATGCTTTGAACATCAACATAAGAATCAAAGATTGTGTTTTTTGGAATTATGTCTTATTTTTTGGGTTATACTTTGAACATTTTCATAAGAATAAGAGACGAGACTGTTACTTTTGGAACTCTTTTTTCTTTCACATTGGAACTTAATTACATGACATCGCCGAACAAAGGAGACATCAAGACTTAAGTTCGGTTAGGAAATGAAATTAGAGGACATTACCGAACTAAAACTAAAGCTACATAACATTTAATATCCGAAACGCGTTATGAAAAAGTCTTTAAGGAGGCGGAAATGATATTCATATTTGAAATCCTTTCTCTTCCATCTTCGCCATTCGTTTTTTGATGTTAAAATGATTTCGGAGAATCCTTCACCCCTAAGTCGATACCGCCTTACAATACGAAATAAAGCCATAAATTCCACAACTCTAGCTCTAATCTTGTCGAATCGAATGAACAAGGCTATTTGATCACGGTTATGAGGGTTTGTTGTGTCGGAGCATAATTTCTCATGAATTTTCCCCCAATAACTTTGACACATAATACCATCCATTCTTCGTTCTTCACCCCTCTTTGGATAGTATAGTATGTAGTTTCTGCAAAGAGATAAATCTTTATCTAGAGTAAATTTAGGAGTAGTGGCTGCCATTTTTTTAGAAGATTTTGAGACAAAATGTTAACTATGAGACACATATTTATACCACTGGGGTGTATAACGGCTATAAAAATAGTCGTTACTTGAAATTAGTGCCATTCAAATTTCAAAATACATAGTTCGGTTACATAACAAATGCATCGACAAAACCGAACTAAAAGGTTCGGTTTTTTATGTAAATCATAGGTAACCGAACAATGCAGTTTCATCAAATTTTAAAAGTTACAAAGTGTAATGTTCTTGGTTGCGTATTATTTTGCAGGTAATCAACTCAAATGTTCGATTAATCTGCAGAGTAATGCGATCTAACCGAACTCAGAACAAGAAAATTTGAAAACTTAAAGTGTGATGTTCGGTTACCTGCAGAAAAGGTAATCTAACCGAACTGGGTGATCCACCAAAGTTCGGTTCATTCGATGATTTCGTAATGTAACCGAACTCACACCAGCTAAATCAAACAAAAGTTATTGCAGACTTTGAAAACCAACGGTAACTTTGACTAGTAGGAGCAGTTATTGCAGAAGTAACCATTTTTTTTTTTAAAAACTAGCCGTTGGGTACTTTTTTGCTATAAATAGAGACCTATCTCTACCAAACTTATTCACCCATCACTTTCAATCTTCCTAAATCAGTCACCCATCACTTTGGAACACTAAAAATGGCTCCAACTCCATTCAATAATCTAGAAGATGTTGCTATTGTCAGAGCACACACCACTCTCACAAAGCACTCCGTTGAGGAAGCGCAATGGGTGGCCAGTAACGAAGACCCAACCGGAGGGCCTTACCTTGGGCATGATCAAAACACCAATGCTTGGTGGAAACATGTGTTTAAGGTTTTCAAAGCACTAAACGGAAATCGTTCAAGGAGGACACTCACGCGGATAAGGGAAATGTACGCTTATTTATACAATGAATGCGTACTGCTGAGAAACGAATTGAAAGCTCGTAAAGACGCTATGCCAATCAATATGCCGTTCATCAAAAATTATTTATTTGGTTATGATTATTCAACAACGCTGACTTATTAAAATAATTGTTTTTCTAGTGTTCTTGGGTCGGACTCAATACGAATTAAGGTACGGTCATGAGTTTCTGCACGAGGACTGCTACACTCTCTTGGAGGAAGTTGAATGGCAATTCGCCCAATATAATTAAACTCGTAGAGAATCCCTAAAGCGATGTATTGAACAATTTTATGTGTTTTACTTCTATTTTATTTCAACTACATGTATGTTTTTTCGATTCAATAAAATGAGTGACTTCAAATATTGGTTCAATAACTATAGTTTAAAAAGAATCGTCATGATTCGGTTACCTGCAAAATATTATCATGGAACCGAACATTACACTTTAACTTTTCAAATTTTCTTTTTCTCAGTTCGGTTAGATCGCATTACTCTGCAGTTAACCGAACATTTGAGTTCGGTTATCTGTAAAATATTATCATGGAACCGAACATTACACTGTAACTTTTAAAATTTGGTTGTTCTGAGTTCGGTTAGGTTACCTTTTCTGCAGGTAACCGAACATTACACTGTAACTTTTGAAATTTTCTTGTTATGTGTTCGGTTAGATCACACTACTCTGCAAGTAACCGAACATTTGAGTTCGGTTACCTGCAAAATAATACCAGGCAACCGAACATTACACTGTAACTTTAGAAATTTTCTTGTTATGAGTTCGGTTAGGTTTCCTTTAAAATATGTAACCGAAGATTGAGTTCGGTTTCCCCAAAAACATTACAGGTAACCGAATACAGAGTTCGGTTGTTTACGAGATTTAGTCTCTTAACCGAACTAACTAATAGTTTCTTAAAAATTTGAAGGTAATGAAACACTTAACCGTCAAATAGCCAAACATCCCTTACAACATAAATTATAAACGAATCGCCGAAGTTTATTTACTAATCCATATCACTAAATGTTGGAAGCACACGGACATATTTTAACAAACTACTAAATCCGCCATAAAAAAGTATTCCAAATATAAGTAACCGAACTACCAAATCCGCAATTAAAAAGTCTTCCAAACATAACAAACCAAAGTAATAATTGTTTCAATCACTCATTTACCACGACCACTACCAGAAACTTTTCTAGTCTTGCGTTTATGAGCTTTAGGTCGTCCTTCGTCACTACGATCATCATCTCCATCGCTTTGTTGTTCAAGCATCCGACTTGAGCCTTCCCTTGTCGGCGACTCCTCTTCAGCGACATGGTCTCGGCTTGGATCAACCTTTGGCTTGTATCTACTAGGCTGGGATTAAAAACATTTGTTATTTGGTTGTAGAGGTCTGTTTGTTCTCGAGTATCCATCGGCTCTCCACTCCGGATTTTCGCCATCATTTTCTTCAACAATTTACCACTTGCCTTCACCTATTCTCATCAAAAACATAAGTAACTATTATTTTTCAATACTTCATAACATTTTGAAAAACAAAAAATAAGAGTAAATTTCTTACCGCCGAATTCCACAAGATCAAGGCCTCATCACCACACAGAGGGGTATGCTTCATAATTTTCTTAGCCTCTTTCTCCACTGCCTTCGCTACAGTGTTTATTACACGAGGATGAGAAACATGTTCATACCATTCCATATATCCCTCGTCAGCGGCATTTGGCTCATCAAAAGAATCTTGTAACTCTTCAACTGGAACAAGATAATTTCCAAAGTTCTTCCAGTGGTCCACTGATGGAGCAGGATCGTATTTGGGGGTGAACTTCATCTCGGTGTTCTTAGTTCCTTGCTTCTTCACCTTGAAGTTTTCCACTTGTGGGACACTTTGGACACAAGAAACTTGTCTTAACACTCTTCGAGGATTATACATTGTACAACCTCCAGGATGAAACAACGGTCCATTGTACGCCGCAACAGGTGAGAAATCAATAACCTCAACATCCTCCTCGTCTTCATCTGATGAAATGGTGTAAGGATGGAAAACCACATCTTCCACTGTTAACTTATCCAATTTCTCCCTCAACTCCAACACCTTTTTTTTCTTATTCTTTTCCTATGAGTTCAAAAATTCATATTTACCAGCTGTAGGCTTCCCATAAGGCCAAGGAGTTTTAGCATGAGACAATTTCAGTTCAGGGAAGTGGTCGTACACCCAAACCTACAATAAGAGGCAACAAATAATACATTCGCAATATGATTAGTAACAATACACATTCATTCATTTATATATTGAAACACACAAACGATAATTTAACAGGGTACCTGAACAAGGGTGTATAAGCCTCCAAAATATAGACTCTTAAACCTCGAAGCTTTTCTGAGTTCCTCTTGAACGAATAAAAGAACCGCAATGCCCCAACAGTAGTTGTTCACCTCAGTCAGGGGATCCAATAGCTGGAGGTAATGAGCATTTACCATGTGACCTGAAGTGTCAGGGAAGAAAATGGTTCCTAGTTGATATAACAAATAAGCAGTCACATGGTGCTTAATCTTCTCCTCTGTCATCACCAACTTTCCTCGAGCAACCAATTCTTTGGTCCCTGAAAACTCATCAAACAAGGTCTTGAGCTTGATCTTTTTCATTTTCTTCTTGTACGTGCGGTCTGCCTCAAACTCATTATACTCATCACCTTCCGTAGGCTCTTTGGTAGCTCGTCTAAACTCACATTGTGCCTTTTCATCGCTCCATCCTAGACACCTTTCGACTAGCTTTTCAAGAAGTTCATAACTCATCGAGGGATCGTAGCCATCTCGAATACTTGTTCCTGTAATTGGTAGAGCTGTGATTCTAAAACAATCATCCGGAGTAATTGCCATCTCACCAAAAGGTAGATGAAAGGTATCCGTCTCTGGATAAGACCTCTCGGCAAATGCGAAGAATAAATGTGACAAAGATCAAATTTTTGGTGCGCATGTTGTATCCGTTCCATAGTACACAGTCAAATACCGCCAAGCGGACCTCATCACACTCGTTTTCTATATTCCATATCTTGTTCTTTTGACGTTTCAAAACACGAAAAACATTATTATGATCCTACAAAAGCAACATCATAACTTATATACTAATATATAGAAAAGAACAATATATGTCAAAATCTAATAAGATGATTGAGAAATCTTGATGGTTAAGATTAAAACATACCTTTGTCGCAAAGATCTTGGCAGCCCATGAGTTTTTGTAGCCCATCAATACCTCCCTCCATCTCTTGGAGTACCATAAGTTGGATTCTTTGGAGACAAACACAAATTTTCATCAGGAATGTATGAATATCTAGCACAAGGCGTTTTTGGCGTCTTTCTAGGTTTCTTTCCCACTTTTTCTACTTGTGCCTCTTTCTCTTAAACTTCCTCTTCCTCCAAGTCCTCATCTAATTCAGCATCATCCTTATCTCCATCTTCCTCATCTTTGTCACCCTCATTTGGTTCACCATCATCATTGTCATCCTCATTTCCTCCTCCTTCACATGGTTCACCATCATTGGCACCCTCATTTCTTCCTCCTTCACTGGTTCACCATCATTGGCACCCTCATTTCCTCCTCTTTCAATTGGTTCACCTTCTCCACCTTAATGTTGTTCTTCATTGCCCATCGCTTCCATGATCTCTTCATTGCCCATCGCTTCCACGATCTCTTCATTAACTTGTTGGATTACGTTGTCAACATTATCTCTATTAACACCATCTTGGATGACAACATCCTGGGTGAATGACCCACCTCTATACTTAGCATTTTTGGTTCCACGGTGACCGGCATCGCAATGTACTTTGCCTCGAGGGGTGGGAGTTCTAAGATCTTCCAAAGAAAGGTTTGTTTGATTTTTGCCTCTTCCACTAATCAAGAAAACAAAAGATATTAGCTTAAACAAAATAGGCCAACTCTAATTTTGGGGACCATAGTATAGTTCGGTTAACAAATATATTTTGACAACAAACCGAACACAACATTGGTAAATGTTAATGAAGAGTTCGGTTTGTCATATTTTTTTGCGAACAAACCGAACTCAACATGTTTGCAACTACTAAAGAGTTCGGTTTGTCAAGATTTTTTGTCAACAGCTTCGGTTACATTATTTTGTTTTCGGTAAAGTTCTATTTACTTTCTAAGGTTACATTTTTATATAACAAACCGAACTCAATAACGAGAGTTCTTTACATACAAACTTAAATTAGCAGGCAAAATAGCGGAGTTCTATTACATGTACAAAAACAAATTGTTGTAAAAAATTTAAGTTCGGTTAGAAAAATTTTTTTGGGTCATGCGATCTAACCGAACAGGCGGTTCGGTTACGTAGTTTTGATACCTAGAGAACCGAATCGTTCTTCGTGTTCTTCCTTTCAGGGAGTTCGGTTAACAAACTAGGGTTTTTTAAAAATCGACCTAACCGAACTATGCACTCAGAATCGCCATTTGAACCCTATTTTGATGATTTCTATTCATTTAAACGAATCAAAATCAAATTAAAAGCAATGGTTTTGTTGCAAAATACCTGCGAATTGGTCCCATGGCGTAATCGGGCTTCTGACAAACGCCTATTATACCGGATTATGGCTTCACTTGGTTGTTCCACTTTTTATGAATTTGAAAATCAATCACGATTTGCTAGATGTCCCAATCGAGGACCTTCTCCTTGAAGTCTTTTGGTTTGCTTTCGAAGAACCATTGTTATAGTCGATTGATTAATCGACGATGAAAATTTTATGAATCGACGATTAATCGAGATATCGATGAAGACGATGTTGTATTTGGGGAAGAAGAGAAGACGAGGGAGAAGAGTTTCTCCTCAAAACTGTTTTTTTTTTTTTTTTTTTTTTTTAGGTTTTGTTTTAGATTAAGTTAGAGGCAGTTATTAGGTTAGGGTTATTTTAATTAGGGTAAGGGGCAAATTGGTAATCTCATGATTTTTAGGACATCCCTTAACATTATAGGGTAGGGGGCCTTATAAAACAATGGTCCCAAAAAAAAAGGCTGGTCCCAAAAAAACGGTTCTTTGCTGTACCCACAGCTATTAATCGTCACATACCTAAATGTTAAACTTTTCTTTAGGCATCTACATACTGGAGTGGAGAATCTGACTGATAAATATCTAACCACTTTCAAATTAATCAAAAAAATTCAAAATTTCAAACCCCATCTACTCTCTCTCTGCATTTCGATCGTTAATTTTGGACTTGTATCATCGAAGAAGATTTGGTATCAAAGTGGGAGGGCAATTCGTGTTTTAGGTTTTGATTGGTTTATGGTAAAGAATGGCAGCAAAGCAAATGGAAGAAATACAAAGGAAATTAGGGTTATTAAATTACCCTAGAGCTAATGCTCCTTCCCAGTCTCTACTATTTGCTGGCATGGAAAGATACGCGCTTCTTGAATGGCTTTTCTTTAGACTCTTAGGTGATAAATCACCATTTTCACAACAAAGTGCTTTAGGTGATGGTATGGACCGTGATGAAGAGACTGCTCGGATTCAATGTGAGATTTATTATCCAATTAACAGTTCTGCACATGTTATGTTTAGTGTAATTCCGTCGTTGTAAGTACTTTATTTTGATGATGGCTTAATATTTTTTTAGATTTGGCAGAGATTGCAAAGTTTTTGGGGATCACAACTACAATTGATACAGAAGCTATCCAAGTGAGTTATTTTTGAGTCCCACTTATTGTTGACAGTCCAATTTCTTCAATTTGCTACAAATTAGCTGAGTTCCTGGTATACGATTGATTTCAATGATTTGCCGTAGTATTTGATGTTGATATACAATTTGTTTAAGATAAATTCTCTTTTATTTTATGAGAATAACTGCAAGCTGAACATCAAATTGATACGACCAAGATAGACCAGTGATATATCCATGTAGTATTATTCTCATAATCACCATTAAGGTCATGATACCAACAAGAGATGTGTTGCAGGTTCATCTCACTCAAACAACTAGAATGTCAGTAGCATTATGATTCTGCCGATATTCACCACCTCTGATGTCAATGTATCTTAGTTGGTTCTGTTTTCATAATTACCAAGATGCACCTTTTGACTTTCTGATTTTGTTAGATTTGTTTTAGATAAGCTGAATTCTTAGTGTAATGTAATCCCAATGTGAATGGTTAAATTGAATGAACTTGCATTCAAGAAAGAGCGTAGATTGTTATCCTCATTATCAGGAAATTTGCTCTAGTTCGAAATCTTTAAAAAAATGTTGCTTCCAGGATTTGAAGTTGACATGTTAGATTTGAAGTTTCATTCTCAGCAGGGAACATATTGTTAATTTTGTAGATTACGTTCATGTGAGAAGGTTAATTTGATTTATGATTCTTCGAATTTCTGAAGTGCTAATATTACCAATAATCAGGGAGGAGGTAGCTATGAAGATCGTGCTGAAATGCTTGGTGTGATTGTGGATCTTGTTGAGGCCAGCTGTTATGCTGATAACCCCGATTGGAGGTGAGATAGTTTTGTTATATAACGTTTTGTTTCTTGCTTAATCATTTATGTTAGTTTATTGAAAGAAAGGGAATTTACCTGGGTGTTGTGATGAGTTTTCAAGAATTTAAACATATTTTGAGCTGAGTTTTCGTTATATTCTTCCCACAGTATCGATGAGCAAGTGGCTAGGGACATACAGCTAGTAGATGCCATTGCCGAGAAGCAAGCTCAAATTTTCTCCGAAGAGTGCAAATTGTTCCCTGCAGATGTGCAGATTCAATCCATATTTCCGCTGTAAGTCCTTTGCCTTTATCTCCATTGTAAATGTCAGACTGTGAGGAGCATAAAGATCCACAGTTGCAAATTAACAGGTGAGGTTGTGTTTTTTTTCTCAGTCAAGATAGACAATTAGTCACCTGGATTCTAGATGCACTATTATCGGTGCATAAATATGAATGTTTCATTAGAAGAGCTACTTCGAAATCAATGCACCTAGACCTCGTAAATATGATATTGAGTATGCATCTTCATTCAATAGTATCCCACATGTTTTTTGCAATTCGTACCTCTATACTGTATCTTGGGTGGCCATAGTGCGTGATCAGCAGTTTTTCAGTCGTTGTATCCATTGTCCTGTGTCACGCATATATGTGTGAAGTTAGGATCGTGATACATGATAGCGTCTGCTGTTATGAGGTAACCCTTGTGATAGTTACTGTAAGGGCTCACCTTATAGCCTTGGATATGACATCTTAGATATGTACACTTCTCAAGACAAAAATTAGATAATGAAAATGTTTTTATTATCTTTCTTGTTTTTTTCCATATCTATATTTAAATTTGCTCCTTAGTCCCTCTAACAAACCAGAGATTTAACTTTTGGTCTGTGAAAATTCTTATTTTACCTTTTCTTGCTTCCTAAAAAATCTGGAACCAGCCATGGGTTTTTTGGTATTGAAACGTGGAAGAAGGTTTGATCAACTTTGATCGTCATGGCTTCGAAGTGATTAATCACATGGAAAAAAAAATATATATCAAGGGTACATTGTGTTTCTTTACTCTTTAGATGTTAGACATCCATGCTTATCCTTTTGGTAAACTGATACCGAACCGAAAATGGAGCCTTTTTGTCCCAAACAAGTTGGGGTAGGCTAGAGATGGAAGCCAAGATAGACCAAGAGGTCGGCATGCCTAGCTCTTTTCAGCAAGACCCATCGCAGGAGGGTATCGCCCCAAACGGTTATCTATGGGTTTCATCTCATGTAGATATGGCAGATTTTACGCCAGCTTGCCAGCCTCGACACAACCCACTCCTTTTCCCCTGATGGTATCGGTAAACTGATATCATCAGGGTCTAAATGAACATATAGTTAGGAATTGCTTTTGGACTTCCCGTATGACTCAATTTTATAATTTTTTATCTAAAGTCAGGTAGAGGAAGAGCACTGATTTTGGTTGAATTGTTTTTTTCAATGTATGATAGGCCAACTTAATTCATTTTGAACTATAGGGAGACTAATGTACATAACTGTTCCACTTAGTTCATAACTGATCTTGAACTAACCACACTAATCATATTTAGGTTGGATTGTTTTCAATGTATGATAGCTGACGCAGAAATCTTCATTTTTGGTACTTCATATAACCGTGTGCACCAACAAGTACATCAATCTTCATTTTCCCTTTTCTCCATCAATTTTAATCAATCTGGATAGGAAAGTAACTTTGTTCATCTTACTCATAAACAACCACTTTGATTTCGGGTTCATTTGTAATTGGCTTTTCCTTGTTTTATCTGCTTAATGGAGACTTTGAACGAGTTTACAGGGAGCTCTGTTGTTCTCACGGTTCCAAGAAAATGAATTTGGTTATTTGGAGGGATTAAGTAGCAAATAAAATCAAATGCAGGGATATATAAACTAAAAAGACAAGAGAAAATAATAAAAATATTTCTAATATACGGTATAATTTTTGTCTCGAGATGTGCGCATACTAAGATGTCATATCGAAGGGCTATAAAGTGAGCCCTTACAATAGCTGTCACGAGGATGACCTCGTCACATAAGGACTCTACATGATATGGTATATAGTTCTAAGCTATCTGGAGAAGACTTCGTGTTTTTTTTCCTTCACATTTCTGGTTTTTCGATTTAATCTACCATCAAAGTGGCAGGCACGGGAACCAACTACGTGGCTAACCATTAACGAGTCCTAGGCCACAGATCCTGCTAAGGCTTACAGAATCCGTAGCTTGGACTCGTTAGTGGTTATCCATGTAGTTGGCTCCCGTGCCTGCCACTTTAGTGGTAGATCAAACAAATATGGCAATACACTGCCATTATCGATCCGTTATAGATGTCACTTAGGTTTAGTTATTATTTCTTCTATTGTTTCTGGAATCAAAGAATCCAGTCATTGTCTGGACTCTTTTCTATGGCATGGTGGTTGCAGAGGTACTGCATCTTTGAGTTGCATATGCATAATCTAGGGCTACCATGCTTAACTAAAGACACTGTCCTACATCTCCACATCTGTCAATTAGAGTTGGGTATTTTGTGTGAAACTATAATTAAATGCAACTCAATAATATTGACATTTGCGTTCTATTTTCCATATTGAAGCCATGATCTGACACTTTAGCCGTCAGACTCTTTACTGAACTACTTCAGCCATAGATATCACTCATATGCTTTCCGCTATGCCTGTATGCCCCTTTAGCATCTTGTATTTCCTTTCCATTATTAAGGATTAGTAAGAGGTGTGGGGAAATGTTCTTCATTATAATTAGAATTACACTTCTCACTTTTGTTTTTCTCTCCCGTCCTATAACTGTTTTGGTTTCTTCTGATAAAGAAAAAATCCTATTGATGAACAAAGTTTTTGGCAGATTTTTTTAACTCTGCTGGTAGGGGATGTTTTGCTTAAAATGCATTAACTGCTTTAACTTTTCCCTGATTTAAAGAAGTAATAACTAGTTAACTACCTGGTATTTAATCAAAGTTCATTTCCAGGCCTGATATTTCTGAACTGGAGTTAAAGCTATCGGAACATTCAAAGAAGCTGTTGAGTCTACAACAGATGGTTGATGATTTGGCATCAAAGGTTAGTCTAGTCTCGAGGATTCTTGACTTTAAAAGCAAATAGATAGCTGTTTCTTCCTTATCTTCGTTTCCCATTTGTTTGTGTTTTTTATTTTTCACTCAAAGCTTCATAGAAACGATCATATTGTTTCGTTCATCTAATTAAAGCACTTATCTTGATTGATGTTTTTCAAATCCTTAAAGTCTCTATGTAGCATAGATGCTTTGGCATGTTACCCTAGTTGCTTAGTGTGTCTATCCATCTAGTGAATATTCGTTTTCACTTTTCATCCTATTTTGGTTCTCTTGTCTCTGGGATAACTTTGTTGTCTTCCAGTGTTTATCAGTCTTAATTTCCGTCTGTCTTGACTGTTTCTAAGATATGAATGGTTTTTCTCTTCAGTATGCATACAACCCAGATGAGGAGTATGCAGAAACGGAAACACAGTTGCGGGGACAACTGGAGTCTTTTCTGGAAACTGCAAAATCTTTCAATTTGATTTACAACAAGGTACTAGCATGCTCTTCCTTAAGTTAAGTTCCCTTGTATCAGTATAAGATATAGTTGCTGTTACAATATGGAAGACTACTTGTGCAGTCATTGTATTGAATCTAGGGATCATCTTTATATTCCCATCTAATTCAATACAATTCTTTTGGTGCATAAGATTCCAGTTTTTCTCTGAGTTATTGTGTACTAATTCAGGAAAAGTTTTAACTATTCTAGGTCTTAGCCTCTTAGGTTCATTCTACAGCTGTGGTTTACTAGCAAAAAACTGAAAGTTCGTCTAGGTTTGCTTAGTGTATTAATGTTGATACTCTTCTGCCTTTGTAGGAGATTCGTCCATGGACACACATGATGGAAGTACCTCAGTTACATGGATTTGGGCCAGCTGCCAATCGCTTGTTGGAAGCTTATAAAATGCTATTAAAGGTATGTTTTAGTTAGTGCCAAAAGATTTCCTTTTTTCTTATTCTGCTCTAATATATAATTAGTCTTCAACTCAGGAATGCTGGATAAAGGAGCATTTCTTATTTGCTGATATAAATATAATAACTAGGCAAATTATTCCTCCGATTATGTTGGTAGTATAATTGACACTTTTCCGAGTCACTCTGGATGGACAATCAGATCATTAAACCTTCTGTTACGGATCTTGGATGGATAATATTAATCACAAAATACTGTTGTAACTGTAAAATCAATTATTAACTGGATTGGAATGTCAAAGTTCTGAAGTGTACATGAAGTACTGTGCTTTGGTTCCTTGCCTTCGAGAAATGTGTTACTCCTGTTTCAAAGATTTGATGTTTTGTATTTCGATTAAATAAACAAAATCTGTGTAAGAATTGAAGATGGTTTTCATTGATTATACAGTTCCTTTGGAACCTAAGGAATCTTCGAGATTCACATGCTGCAGTTGCTGTCGGGTCATCTGAAGGAACAAAGAATGAGCCATCTTCGACTTCCATCACAAGAATCATTGCAGAGTGTGAGTCGGCATTAACATTTTTGAATCATGATCTTGGGGTCCTATCCGCTTCTGTTTCTCGAGAACGTGGTGAGGAGGTTCCAACACATTGAATGGAGAAGACATGATGGTCTGTCATGTAGACTCGATTGCAAAGTTGTATTTGTTTGTCGTGTTATTGGTTGTGTATCATGTAGACTTGGTTGCCTTAACACCACTAATCAATGGTATTATGAAACTGTTTTACCCATTGCTCTTGTTTGTAACTGATGCAAATGGATCACCAGATTTGGAATCCTCTCTTTCTGTCTAGAAGGACCCGTAACTGTAGAGTAGAGATGTCGCATGTGTTGGTGCTGCAGTTTTATAAAACAAAGGTTAAATAAGGATTAAATGAATATATAGCCGAATGAGGTGATACTGTCACCAATCCGTTGTAGTCTAGGTGGTCAGGATTCTCGGCTCTCACCCAGGCTCAAGTCCCGGCAACGGAACTTTTTTTTGTATTGTTTTCGGAAAGTTTTTGCTGTACTTTTTGTATGGGTGAATGGCGGGGCAATTCTCCTTTGGCAGAAAGAAAAAAGCAAGGAACAAACACCAGTTGCCTTGCCCGGCTCGTCACTTCTCTGCCAGAGGTGAACTGCACCGTCATTCTTCTCTGTTCTTTCTCTACCCATACACTTATCACCAAGCTGTTTTTGTATTTGTATAGAAGAATGAATCAGCAAGGCTTACTAGAACTGAACTCATACTCTTTTTTTCATCCTTCTTCCGTTTTTGTTTTTCTTGGTGAAGTGAACAATCTTGTGAAATGATTAATTGTATGGGTGAATGGCAGGGCAATTCTCCTTTGGCAGAAAGAAAACAAGCAAGGAACAAACACCAGTTGCCCGGCTCATCACTTCTCTGCCAGAGGAGAACTGCACTGGTATTCTTATTTTTTCTTTCTCTACCCATACACTTTTGCCACCGCTCCTTCTTGTTTTATCGTGTTCGAGTAATCACATAAATGCAAAATCATTCTATTTATATCGACATGATTCGCATTTCTAATTCGGATATGCCATGAACCAAAGAAGTAGCATATGCTAAGCAAAATTCTTCAAGAGTTAGCCTTTTGCATTTGGATATGCCATGTGAATTCTTACTTTAACCACTTCAAGTAGCTAGCATAACTTTTTATCTACATCTTCAGTACTTCTTTTCAGTGACTTAACAGAGCTCATGTCTATTCAACTTCAACAGAAGTTTCAACTGCTTTTTGTTTATGTCCAAATTCTTTTAGTTTACTACAGCTGCATTATCAGGTGTTGGTTGGTCTTATTACAAAATACCATTTGTATCTCTAATTTAGTATATTTCAGTACTATCAAGACTACTTACATTTATGCATATACCCGAGAGTTTATTACATTATAGGAAGAGTGCATGTCCACAAGTGTCTAAGTATCAACGCACTTAAATTGATAATACTCCGGTTTTCCGCATAAAAGAATCTACTAATAGTTTTGTTAGAATGTACATGGAAACAAGAACAAAGGATGAAAGATAAGAATAATAGAGAACATGGATGACAGGGTACTACAGACCTTCACAATCCAAAAACAACAAAGACGGTACTACTACAGAACATTCCCTAGGATCTTCCATTCTTGTGGTTCGATCTTTTTCTTCTGAAAAGTTTCAGTACTTCTTTGTAAAAGTTGGTATCAAATCTATGTGATTTTCTGTTAGAAAGCAGGGCCAAACGGCTCTTCTGATTGGCCCTTTGTGAGCATATGAATCCTTTTTCATCTAGAACTTTTTTTTTTGTCTGAGCTCGTATGTATGAGGACCACAGCTTTCTATCGACGAATTCAAGTTCTATGGACAAATTCAAAAAAGGGGAAAAGAAAAAGGAAAAGTTTAGAGTCTAGATTGTAAGTATAGGAGAGAAAAAATCACTTGAGTAGGTACATCAAAGAACTGTTTCTTTCATCAACCATATCAAATGTAAATAAGCACGTATTTGTTCTACGCTTCTACTAATCTCTCCATTTGTGCGAATGTGCTCTAGGCGTCCACTGAACTCACTAGAGAATGGCATTGCATTGGTGACTCTAGGAGGAATAAATCTTAGGAATAATTTACAAGATACCATGCCATCAGATATACCAAAGAATTTGAAATCTATAAGAGTATAAATACAAGGGTTTTGAGGTTATGTTTCCCATGGTCATCATCGAGCTACAAGTGAATTACAGGGCAAATACTCCTTTGTCAGTCAGCTTACTATTTTTTATCATCATGGAGTAAACTCACTGCCAAAGGAGATTTGCTCAGTAATTCTAATTGTAGTAAAATGCATATACATGTTCCAAGAGCATAATCAGTAGGTAAATGGTAAAGCATACGGATTTCTTTCGACATATATGCATAAATGCATGCATGTTTGCAGAGTATATTTATTATTTGTTTTAGTTATCTTTCTATAATCGTGAAAAATTGCATGGTTAACTATTTCAAAAGAAATTAGATGGTTAACATGAGAAAGTATTATTACTATTACTATCTTTTTAAGATTTTTGACAATAAGTATTGGTCTTAGATTGGTCGTATTACTAAACAATAAGCATCTTGTATGGATATATAACATGAGAAACATCGATTTTACATAATATCATTGGTCTTTAAATTTTCTAGTTTCTCATATGTAAATGTAGATTTTATGATTCATATGATACTTTTTTTTAAAGTATAAAATACTATATATGCTTTGTAATTGTATTTGAACTAGAAATAACCCGTGTCGTAATGGCACTGACACGATTTGATATTGTAATTGTCGATTTCTTTTTTTCTTTCCAATCACTCAAATTCATAAAAAATTTAGAAATTTGTATCAAGCAAATATCTTCTCTTAAATGTAGCCCATGCTTTTATTAAGAACGCGAAATTGGGGGATATAAAAAGGAATTGGGGGATACAAGAAAAGGACAAAAACTGGATCCAGATATCAATTTGGGTCAACCCTTATCTAAGTATTTTTTTAAATCCTAATCTACCCCTCACTAATCAGGTTTAGTGGTTAATAATAATTAGTAATAATCTTAAGTATTTGTTAAATGATTAGTGTGTATTTGTATTTGGGTGAATGAGATGAGAGTAGAAAGATGGAAAAAAAATTTGAGATGGAACTTTTTTTGGTGAAAGTGGAGGATGATTGTGAAGAGAGAATTGCTACTAAGAGGTTGAAAATTTGATTTTTTTCTTTGAATCCACCATTGTTGCAGCTGAAGTAGCTCGGTGCCGGCATTGTATTCAACCTAAAAAACCATGCCGGCCTTTGATGGAAATCTTCAAAACCTATTTATTTTGGTTTTAATCAGCATTAATCACGCAAGACAAATCGGTTAATTCTCGAGCATGCTTAGGGTACCTATGCCGGATAGTATGTTGCTTAAATTTCTATGCCTAAGCACATGATGAAAAGTATCCAGAAACTTCAATTTTTTTTTCACTTGACTACCGGCATTGATAGATTTCTATCGAGCATGCCTAAGCACTATTTTCCCAAGCATGGTTTTTCACCAGCTCGGCATGGTCTTCATCACTTCCAGGCGATGTAAAAAAATATTCCGTTTTGAATTTTTCCGGTTTTAATCAGTCCACTTCCGACACAATTAGTTAATTCTCGAGCATGCCTAAGCACCGGTTTCCGGCATAGTATGTTGCTTAAATTTCTATGCTTAGGCACATGATGAAAAGTATCCAGAAACTTCAAATTTTTTTTCACTTGACTACCAGCATTGATAGATTTATATTGAGCATGCCGGTACTTAGTTACGGCATTGAATGTTAGTTACCAAGCATGCCGGCACCAGTTTCCGGCATGGTCTTCATCACTTGCAACATGATCTTCATCACTTCCGAATTAAAAAAAAAAATCGTTTCCAAAGTGAGGAGCCGGCAGAGAAGGAGAAGAGAATTTGAAAGAGAGTGGGGAGAGTTTAGAATTTGAAAGGGAATGGGGAATATTTGGGTTTCAAAGCTCTAACCCTGAAAGAGATTAATAAGAAGTGGAGATGGAAATGGGGATATGATTTTGTTTTTTGATTTTTGATTTTAAGTTTTTTGTTTTTTATTTTGAGGGAGGGTATTTTAGTATTTTTGCACCCCAAAATCACCCCTTAGCGGACACCATGGGTTGGGAGAAGTAATCAATATCTCCCAATTCCTTTTTATATCCCCCAATTTCGCGTTCTTTATTAACTATAGCTCCAAAAGTTTTAAGTTAAAACGTAAATCAAAGTTACCAAACATATTTTATTTTATTTTTACTCGCAATCATATTTCTTCCTCAAAATCAAATTATAAACCCTAACTTCTTCTTTATCTTTATTTTAAACTAAGTTATACTTCAGTTTATTTCTAATTGTTCTCTCACAATTTTTATAACTTGCCCTATCATAAACCTTAATTTCTACCTTTTCCCCAAAACAAACTAAACCCAAATCACCTTTTCTCTAAATGATGTTATTTTTCCTAAATCATGAGTAAAGTAATGTCGATTGAGGTTATATATTCGCATTATTCCCTTAAAAATTCTCCACAACAACATCAATCGAAAATCTTAAGTAAGGTTTTGATTCTTTTCTAAAATCAATTTTTAAAACTCCGTAAGCACTATTATTCGACAAAAAAATTCTAAGATGATCTGTTTTTTTTTCTCAATCATGATTACATTAACTTGAGTATTCTTAAAAATCATCCATTATGTCATAGATCTTACGTAAAATTAATTATGAAAATTATATTACTAGCTTGTTGCTAGGTTACCAACCAAAAGCTTTGTATAATTTTAAAAAGTATATGGGTCATATGTTTACTAAATTTATTTTATTTTATTGATTTAGGGATTTGATAATCTAATCAATTATTTTGGGCTATATATAAAAATTGTATGGAATTTTATGGGTTATGTTGAATAATGATAAGAATCCGTTTGGTTTGATTAATGACTTATTTTAATGGTTATAGTTAATAAAAGCGTGTGCTATATATAAGAGAAGCCTATCCTAATACACAGAAAATCAACCCATGTACATCAATAATAAATCAACAACCAAATTCCTTAACTAATATGATTCGCTTCCCATCACATCCACCTGTACACAAATATAACCTATTTGGCATTTTTATAATTTGAGTTGTATCCGTAGATTATGATTTTTATAATTAATAAAACTGTAGTGTCGCTATATATACCATGTATTGAGAATGCAAATCTGTGCACTTCCTCAAAACTGGAGTACACATATTTTATTTCCAGGTTTTATGATCCTAAAAGATCTTATTATCGTAATATAGATACAACACACACATTTTTTTTTATTTGGTTTAGCATTCAATATCCCTTTTAATATCTTGAGTTATGAGATGATCCACTAATTATAATTATTAAATTAAAGTTATAATGAAGAGGTTATAAACCCACCAATTATTAAATTCATAATGTAAGAGGTTACAAATACGACGACCGTCAGATGTCTATTGCTAGGATGAGATTGGGATGGTTGGATCATCTGTTTGTCTCTCAAATGTTATCTAGCCGTCGAAGGCTAAAAACCCCTTCTGTTTTGTATTATAGATAATACTTTGTTTTTTAGGTGTTAGTTTATCCAGTTTATTAACTGGAATAAGCGCTTTAGTTTTTATTTTTATAAATATACTGGAAGTTCTGAAGAAAAAAATATCATGAGTTGTTAGTTCCATTCTTGTTTGAGTTATATGCACGTAGATAAAATTAATAATAATAAATAAACAGGCTCTAATTTTTTTTCACTTCAAGTCTCGTATATGCTAAAGACGTCTCTAATGATAGATACTTTGAACATTCACCTTGTGGATTTCTTTCCAACATGTAACATAACATGAATTTTTTTAACCTTCCTATTTGTATACACAATGCATGAAAATTTATACATAGCCAATTCATAAAAACAAGAAATTAAGTTCAAACAACAATTAACAACTCAATAATCTCATAACCAACGTGTACACTGCCACTAATGGTTCTTACTGACTACCACTAATTATTCTTACCCTGATTATTCATTATTGTATGTCTTTTCAAATATTTTGTATTCAGACACCATCAACCTTAGCATTCTCAATCTTCTTTTTTACAGCTTCTTTTGCTGTGTCATATGAAGCATGTAAACCAAAGAACACATAGTAGATCAAGAGAAAACCAGTCCAACCTCCAAATCGGACAAACGACATTCCATCGATGGAACCCAGTAAGAAGATATTGATCGCAATTGATGCAGACGGAAGCCATGGAACTAAAGGTACTCCCCATAATTTTGGTTCCCTAGCTTGTGGTACAAAAATTCTTAACCCTATAGTTCCTAAGAACCAAATCGGCACTGAAATTGCATAAGCAATCCAGCCATTCCCATCTAGAGCCCAATATAAAGCATTCATAATCGAAGAGGAAATTATAAGGACAAGGCACAAAAGTAGTTTGTTACGATTGGTTGTTGTAGTTACATCTGTTACGTAATATCTACGAACAAGAAGTGCAACAGCAACAAGCGAGAAAATGAAGAGTGTAGAGATGGATAGAAGATTTGAGAGGATTGGGAGACTGGTGAAAAAGGCAACAATAGCAGTCGCAACTAGCATAACAATGGTAGCGTTCACGGGTGTGCCTGTTTTCTCATTTACGTTTGCCAACCATGGAGGTACCATATGTGTACGAGCAATGTGTGTCAAATACCGAGCCTGACCCACAGCACCAACAAGTAAAACAGTTGTCATGCCTTTCAGTGCTCCAGCAGCTACAATATACTTTGCCCAATCCATTCCGACAGCAGTGAATGCAACTGAATATGGAGCATCAACATTGACCTCATAATAAGGCTGCATTAAACACAGAGTGATAGCAAGTAAACAGTAGGCTACAGTAGTAATTACCATCGAAGCTACTAGACCAATTGGGATATCACGGCCTGGGTTTTTGGTTTCCTCTGCCATGGTTGAGACCGCATCGAATCCAACATAAGCGAAGAACAAAACAGACGATGCCTTGAAAACTCCGCGAGCACCAAAAGGAGCAAAACTAGAATAGTTTTTTAAGTCGGCTTTGGTAAGACCAGCGATAATAATGAAGAGAATAACTATGACGTGTATAATTGAGGCAATGTAGTTGAAACGAGATGAACCTTTCGTGCTTTTAACGGCAAGAACACAAATGATCATGGTAATACCAACAGCGACGGGGTCGAGATGGCCATAGTCATCGGGGAGGCTGTGGACTATTATACGAAAATCCTCAGGTTTGTGATTCAAAAGTGTAGCGAAGTAAGACGTCCATGAACGTGCCACTGCAGCTCCCCCGATGACGTACTCGAGGAGAATGTTACCAGCTGCAATGAAGGCCATGAAGTCTCCTAACTCAACCCTCAAGTATGCAAATGAGCCACCTAAATAACAAATTTCAAAATTGTTATTTGAATACTCCAGAAGAAGAGAAATAGTTTTTGCACGTTATCAAACCAAATGTAATCACTTATTAAAACTGAATAAAACAATAACCAGACCTAAATTAAACTATGAAATAAAAATCTCAATAACCAGACCTGAATAATCATTATCAGTTTACTTTGTGTTAATCGACAACAATACATTTATCCACGAATAACAATAACCAAACCTCTTAATATAATCTTTTATTTAAAAAGAAAAAAAAAATAACCAGACCTAAATTAAACTATAAAAGAAAAATATCAAATGACATGCAAAAAATACTCATGCCTTATATTAAAATCATGGTGTCTTTCGAAGAAATCATCTTAACATGATGCCTTAAACAGATGTATTTAATATCTTATATGTGTTTTATTTTTTTATTTAAATATATTAAAAATATGTGATTTATGTGACTATTGTGATTCCTTTTGCATTTAAAAATGTTAAACAACATATATCTTATGACTTTATGTGAATAATGCTTTGTTTTACTAGAGTTCTTTTGTTGAGTTTTTTACTTGAAATCACGATCTTATTTTTATCACTATTAATATATGAGAAATTCTGAAGCTTTTATAAATTATTAATTTTCCTTCTTATATGATGATTTACATGCATGCAAATAAAAAAAGACAACGTCTAAAATGAAAATTCACCCTAGGTGTTATATGTGTCAAGGATAATCCTGCTTGCACTATGCTGTGAAATTAAACATTGTACATACCTGCGACTGGAATTTCAACTGCAAACTCAGTGTAACAGAAGACTGAAAGCATGGCTGAAATTCCGGAAACAACATAAGAGAGAACCACAGCTGGACCGGCACTACTTCTAGCTTCAAGACCAGTATATACAAATATACCAGCACCAATTACAGCTCCTATGCCAAACCACATCAAATCCCACCAGTTTAATGTTTTCTTCATTTCATTTCCACTTTGTCCTTTAACTTCATTCAGCTCAGTTGCATCTAGTGAGCGAGTTGTGACTCGGTTAATGAACCTGGGTCCTGTTTGCTTCATTGCTTTTACATAGTTACCCCAACTTTGAAATGATTCCTCTGGTAAGAAATCTTCTTTACTACATGAACACCCTCTTCTTTTCATTGTTCCATCTAATCCACCGTTAGTTGGTGTCATGATTTTTCCACTCATACCTGTCAAAAGATAAAATGAAAAGACGAGTATAAAATCCTATACATTTTGATATAAGAAACCTGAATAGTTTGGGGCATGCATAAATAATTTGAGGCCTATTACTATAAGACAAGATAACACATTTTGAAGTAAAATGAAAACCTTAGCCAAATATTTTTCTTAATGGCTAATTTACCTCTGATTAGTTAGTATTAATTCGGTTGACTAAAAGATGTTTGATCTTGTTAACCTAGAAATCAACTAATTTTAATTCATCATCAAAACATGAAAAATATTTAATTTTTGTAAGAATCGGTAATATGATCCACTCTCATAGACCGATTCCTAACACTACAATAAAAGAATTGGTTTATGTAGACATTTACATGAATGATTATGGGCTTAACAGTCAAGAAATCAAAGGCTATATAATTGGATTACGTGAACATTTACATAATCCGATTCTAGCAACAACAACAAAAAAAAAAATAGATATTTCTTCCATACCGGACGATATGGACATGAACATCGACCGATTCTGGTTAAATGTTCTTCAACCAGAAAACACATACGGAATAAATCGACGGACATGGTCATGAATATCGGCCGATTATCATAGGAATCGGTCAACATGGACATTAACGTCAACCGATTATGTTAAACACAAAAACCCAAGATTGTTTGTAATTTTCAATTTTGAATGGATAAACCAACCACAAATATAATTAAGAAAGGATGATGAAATTTTCTTTAAATTGATCGATGTAGTTGAAATCGATTGATGTTGTTAGGTTTTACTTTTAGTTTGCGAGGGAAATGATTTGAATAGATTTCGAATTTTGAATGATAAGACTCGGGATTATATCTTAATAGTGAGGATAACTTAATACTTTTTTGGAATATATACAGTTATAGGTCTGTTTTGGACCCTCGTTTTCAAATCTAATCTAATCCTCTTTTTCCATTTCTTACAAATTTAAGCCTATCGAACGGATTCCATCCAAATCCGTTATCCCAGTCAATATCTCGCCAAAATTTTGTATAGGGAGATCTCGTGAACTTGCTGAGATTACCAAAATACCCTTTCTATACGTGTGGCCCTACCTTAGTGAATCTCGTCCAGCCTATTCTAAGATCGTTGAAATCTCGAAGATAATTGAACGACTATGGTGGACGTCTATAGGAATTAACATCACATGTGTCCGTCTCAGAATCGGTAATCTGAGATCTTTGCGAGTCAAGATGCTTAGATGATACGCGGGAAAACCAATCTAATAGCAGAAGATAGAGAGATTGATTCTCATTTTCTTCTTCCTTATTCTCTCTGGTTCTCTATGGATCTTCTAAACCAATTTTTTTCTTATGCTAAAATCAAGAAATAACTTATGTTTTTTTCTCAAATCAAACCTAATTAACGTTAATCGTGGATGTTTAGAAGAGATTGAATCATTGGATTGAAGATTTAGTGGTGGTGAAAATGACGATACGGAAAAAACAGTTGAAAGAGAGGTTTGTCACAAACCCACTTCCGTTTTTAGTGATTTTTATCTGATTGTAAGCATGTTATAGTTATTGGGTTTATTGAAGTTGATACCATAAGTGTTGACCGATTGAATCTGCAGTGGTGGTAGTTGGTTGTGCTGGTAAGGAAGGTGTTGCTGCCTTGGTCATGGCTATGAACAGACTGAGCAAAGGCAGTGTTTGTTGCCGAAATTGATTGTGTATATTGTTTGGTCTGATACTGTGTGAAGTTTTGAATCAATGGAAGAAGGTGCAGTGGATGGAAGAATTAGGAAGGCGTAAGATAATGAAGAGAGGTGTTCTTGTTTATCTAGTCAGGAAGTAGGAAGGTGGTCTGGGTTTAGGCCAATGAGTTGGCAAGAAGAGCAAGTATCAACTAATATTGTTGCTGGCTAGATGTCTTACACATGTACTCTGTATACGAAATCATAGTCGTTCGCTTTGAAAGACAATCTGTGTACGTAGTTGATGGAGCTTTGAAGGACTAAAACGTCTTTTAAGCTGGGAAAATTTTGATGGCTGGCAGATAACTGCAGCTAACTTTCCATCCACAGTTTTTGGTCAAATAAGGCCTAGTTTTGTGAGAAATAAAAATAGAGGCTTAGTTTTTTAAACTATAAAAAAAATAGGCCTAGATTTGTAAAATGCCATACTTTATGGAGTTTAGAACCCTTTGTCCCCTTAATCTAGAACTGTTTTCTGGGCACCATCCTTTTTTGGTGGGGGACCATTATGTGATAAGAATGTCTACCCTACACTTATAAGGGGTGTCCTAAAGTGTGGAAATGACTAACCTACCCTTGGCCTAATTAAAATTAAAACTAATCTAATAACCATATATATATAACCTAATCTAAACCATTAACAAAACAAAATCAAAATCAAAATTATAACAAATCCATTACTTTTAATTTTTCACAAATCAGTTACTATTAGAGGGTTCATTTTCTTCTCTTCTTTCCGCTTCATCGTCTCGATTCAAAGAAATTTCCACAAACCTACTACTTGTGATTCGTTTTTGGTTGAAAAAATGAGTAGTGATCATCAAAATGAGTTGAAAATGGAAGTTGCAGAGAGAAGTTCGGCTAGGAATTATGTGAAACAGTTTGTCGAACTAGCCGAACTCAGCTTTAATGGAGTTTTTTCTTTCAGAAAAAAGTTCGGTTACGTCGCAATTTTTTTCATTTTTTTTCCCAGCCGAACTTTTAGTTCGTTTACGTCACAATTTTTTTCTCCTAACCAAACTTTTCTCTGAAAACCTATATATTGAGTTCTGATTCTGTTGAATTTTTTTACCCACAAACTAGAACTAGTTCTAAGTTCGTCGCAATTTTTTTCTCCTAACCGAACTTTTATCTGAAAGAAAAAACTCCATTAAACCTGAGTTCGGCTACCTGTGTTTTCAGAAACATTAGCCGAACTACACTCGCAGATGAGTTCGACTACCTGTTCTTCAGATGTTGTAGCCGAACTTTATTTCCATGGTCAAAATCAGTTTATAAAATTTTCATTTTTTCGAAAGTTTTGGCCAATTAAAGCAACATTAACTAAATATGAAGTATATCTAAGTACCCGAAATCCTCGTTTCGAAATCAACCATCTTAAAAAAAAAAAGGAAAAAAAAAACTCTCTTCTTCTTCTCAGAAATTATTCTTCTAAAAACACCGGACTAATTAATCTAACCTCACTAATCACTTATCACTAATTAATTTAATTATTTAACTAATCCTTACACTAACGAATCATTACCCTAACTAATTTAACCAAAAAGGATAAGTTTGGTATTAACATAAATACCTAGATAAGGGGTGACTTAGGATTACTTCTTGAAATCATGGTCCCCACCAAAAAATGGTGGTTCCCAAAAGAACCGTTCTTAATCTAAGTGGATGAAGAAAATCGAAGGCCTCGAATAATTTCTATAGGCCCAAAGTAGACAATATCAGATAAGAAATTGTCATTGAACAGGCAATGTCTAGATACACAAGTGCCACAATCCGTACGATTTTATTAGCAAGTTGTTTCGTTTAAGAATAAATAAATAAGTGTAGATAAAAGAAAAATGTGACGCAAGCCTAACGAAAGGTTTGAAATTATGCAACCATCTTGGAGTAATATAAAGTTGAGCGATAAGATTCCAAGAAATGCGTCAACCGGAGTATAATGGTAAAGTCACCAAAAGATGATCCAGGTGACTGAGTTCGAAACTCGCTAGCATCAAAAAAATCTTTACCGATCAAAAAAAAAAAAAAAATCCAAGAAATGCCTGGTAAATGAATTCAATTGTATGTCTCAATATCTAGACTTGGACTTTATTGTTTCTTTTTGGATTGATCCATAGATGCAAGCGCGGGGAAGCAATTCAAGTTTGTGGCTACCAAAGGTCAAACTTATAGGGACACTCTGCTTTGATGATAAACGACTTATACATTCAAAGCTTATGTTAACTATTTTTTAAAAGTGGTAGGCAAGATATATATCTCAATTAGTAATCAAAATTTTCTCTTGGAAAACAAAATTATGCAGAAAATTAGAAGGGCCAGTTAAAGTTTGATTCTCAGGTTATAGCTAGTTTTGGGTTTGGTCCATCGTTGTCAATGTTGAACCCTTACACTTTTTAAACTAAGTAGAAGGCCGTAAGAGCATCTCAAGTAGAAGTAATTTTGTTACAGAAAACGGTGGATTTTGAAAGTTTATTTGGGCGGTCGGTTAAGAATTTCAACATTTTAAATTGTTTTTAAAAATAAGAACACACACAGTATATAAGTTTCTGACGTCTAGAATACTAATATACCGTATGAAATCGGATTACCATAGAAATTGTGGATCTAAAAAATGAAAGGCCGAAAATCAGGCCTACTTCGCGTTGAATGTCAATATGTCATGTCCCCGGATGAAGTCACTCTCAGTTTGCAGGTTGAAACTTGGACATCATTGCCGTTGAACTTTGAATAAAACAGAATACAAGACATTTTTTTTAAGCTACGGAGAAAACAAGATTTATACGTCTGATCTTTCTTGGTTTCATTTTGGTTTATCATGGATTTCTTTATCACAAAAATAATTAAGTAATAATCGCTGATTATATATCTATAGTATTATAATGCGCGTGGCTCCAAAAGAACATGGAATACTGTGCACTAGCCAGCAATTTCGTTACTTAAGGGTGCGTTTGGCACGGAGGTAGTTGAGGGTGGAGTTCAGTCAACAGGATGAATCAAGGGTGGAGTTGAATTCCAAGGGTGTTTGGCATGAGTGAAATTGGAACTCCAGGGAGTTGAAACTCCATCCTTCAGTGGAAAATCAAATGACACCTCCCCCCATGGAATTTGAAACTCCATCCTTTCAACTCCACTGGTTGACCATATTGACATTTCAACTTTTATTTTCTTTATTTTTTTATTTAAACAATATCTGAGTTCTTATAATTAAAAATTTACTTTGGTAATTAATATATAATTTTAGATTGATTTTTTTTTAATTATTTTTTTAAAAAATTAATTTAATAATATTATTTTAAATATTAGTAGTTAATTTTTTTATATTATATTATAAATTTATTATTTAAAAAATGGATATATATATAATTACTTTTTAATTCAAAATATTAAAATAAATTATACTTAGATAAAAAATATTAATTATTAATATTATATCCATTAATTTATAGTATTATCTTTATATATGTGTATATTTTTTTAATGGATAATTTTTTATGCAAATTTGAATATTATATAATTTTTCTCACATTAAAAAATGGGTATATTAATTAAATACCCTTAGTTTTGGAATCCTTCAAAAATACCCCTGCACATTATAAATATACCCTCCTCTTATATATAAAGCTTATCCTTTTAAAAATAAACTATTTTAGTAATTTATTACACATAA
This sequence comes from Papaver armeniacum, assembly GCA_023531295.1. Lineage (NCBI taxonomy): Eukaryota > Viridiplantae > Streptophyta > Magnoliopsida > Ranunculales > Papaveraceae > Papaver > Papaver armeniacum. Next base: position 66,376 of record JAJJWW010009595.1, on the reverse strand, counting down.
TTTTTTTTTTTTATTTTTCAAAAAGCAATAATTTTCTTTCTCAATCACTCCACCACCGCCTCCAACTCTACCGACGGCAAGTCACTTCCACCACCACTCCACAATCACCACCACCACCACTCCACAACCATCACCAACATTCCACCATCACAACTCCACCACAACTCATCGTCACCACCGCCACCGCAATTGCGACCACTATCTCCTCCAAATCCACCATCGTTGCCGCCAAGTTGATAAAAAAAATTGAAAATTTAGAAATAAGTTAGGTCCAGATTTTTGTATCAACAACCGAAGTTGATCCAGTTTTTTGTATCAACAACCAAAGTTGACACCAAATTTTGGTGTAAACAACCGAAGTTAATATCATATCTGGTGACAACGGCCCAAATTTTTACAAAAATTGAAAACTCGGAAATTAGTTAGGTCAAGATTACGTGTCAACAACCCAAGTTGACAAAAAAATCTGGTATCAACACCAAAAGTTGATCCCAAATCTGGTGGCACCACCACCTTCATCGACGGCATCACCACCATCACCACCTCCAGCATGTGAGATAAGAAATGAAATGACTTTCATCTAAATTTTTATATGATTCAAAATTAAAAGGATATTTATATGATTCAAAATTAAATGGATAACATTTTAGAAGATGAGGGGTATAATTATTGTGGATATGGGTATTTGTGAAGTCGATGAAAATGAGGGATATTTATAAAACTTCCACTTAAAAAATTGAATAATTTTTTTATTATTAAAATACATTAGTAATGCTGATAATTAATTTTTATTTTAAAATATTATTTTAATGGAATTTCAAAAATTTAAAATAATAGTTTATTAATTTTTCTTAAAGTATAATTATTAATATAATAGATATAATATTAAATATTCTATTATAAATATTAATTTGATATTATTATATTTATACTATAATTGATATAATATTTTTAATAAATAATTTTTTTTATTTAAATAAAATTTCAAATTTTTTTGAAATTAAATACTTTATATTATTTTAATATATAATATTTAATTAACTTATTGAAATAAATAAATGTTAAAATATTAAAATAATATAATTACCAATTTCTTTCGTAAACATGTCAAACATATCAACTTTAAAGGATGAAATTCGAATTCAAGGTAGTTGGAACTCCCTAAAATTCGAACTCCTTCTGTGCCAAACGCAGCCTAAGCATTATCTATCAAAAATTACGGAATCAATCCATCCGAATGCGTTCTTATGGATATTGATACCATTTTTAACTTCAAAATGAAGTATTGAAAGATTAAGAACTACTAACAGGTTTAATTAGTTGGAAAAATTAAGATGAATGATCGCCAAAGCAAGTGTAGAGGATCATCATATCATAACCTTCAGTTTTCCTACTAAAGTAAAAAACATGATGCTGTGGGAAACTGAACTACAGCCACCAGAAACTGATCAACTGCCCTCATCGAGCAAGACCAATTAAAAACAGAGCAATGAAAACATAGTACGTAGCATGATACACAGAGAAAAACAGATCAGGTACTCCGAAATAAAAAGAAAGAACACAAATGAAACTTGTACCATTTGGCCAAGAAATTTCCATCATACCAACACAAATAGACATACCTGAATTTGAGGAATGAAATTGATCGATCAAAGCCAAAGCAGGCTTATTCCAAAATCCAAAAGTCTAAGAGTTGCTTATTTGCTGCACTTTCTTAAAATGGAGGAGACCATTGAATGAACCCAAAAACTCTAAAATTCAGAGCTAAAGCTGTCTTTGTGTGAACAATGGAAGGGGGAATCAAGTCAGTCTTACTTATAAAAGGAGTCTCAGCCATGTAATACAGTCAGTTCTACCGTCCTTACCGGCAATCCCCATTTGCTGCTATTAGTTGACTCAATAGTACTGACAGGTGTACGCTATATTCAGGTCCGGTGATAAAAACTTATTTACAGTTTCAGAAGTTACAGAAGTTACAGATTTTTTTTCTTCTAAGTTGCTTAGGTGGAAGAATCTTATGTAGTGTAGGCCTGTCATGGGAATCTCAGTGCTGGTCGTATTATATGATTTCAATTATTGTTAAGACGCTACGCTTAATGTGTCAAATCTAACCATATTACACCAAGTACATCCACTCGTTTAAGGTTTTGCGGGAGGAAATATCCTATTTGTTGACTTGTGACGAATCTAACCGGTCAACAAATAGGATATTTCCTCCCGCAAAACCTAGCCAGTCTCTCATGTGTAGGGAAAAATCCAAATACGCAACTAATATGGTCTTCCATATCTCAACATGTGTAGGGATATCCCTCCCGTTCCCTACAAGGAGGATCATATTTGATCCTCCTTGTAGGGAAGGGAAATCACACGGCTATTCAGTTGCTGTATGAATTTACACTTTACTTTCTACTAAGAATCAGAAAGCATTTTACACTTGCTCTCGAGTAGCCGCATCTGGTTTTTAAAGTTTTACTTTAAACCTTTCTTTTTTCACTCTTTTTTTTTACTAAAACTCTTTTTTTACCTATTATATCTCCTTTTTACGTATTATTTATATCGTTTTTTTACTCTAAAATATCTTTTTTTACCTAGACAAATATAACCTATTGAAAAAAAACTGGGTAAAAAAAAACGGCTACTCAGTTGTCATATGGCACTATTCATACGGTTACTGAGTTTCCGTATCGTGTAGGGAAGGGAAGAAAAAGCACCATAGTGAGGTTTCCTTCCTTGTGATATTCATTCCCTATATTTGTGGGATAGGAAGGGATGCCAGTGCTTGGCCTAAGACATCATCCAAAGAATTTCTCTACTGAGAAACTTACTCCACTATGTAAATTGATTATCCGCAAAAACACTCAGCTTACTAGCTTTGTATTGCTGAGAACACCTACTACTATATTGGCCCAACTTGCCAAGTTAGTCTGCATTGGAGGAGGGGCGCCATAGCTAAATGCTAAATATTGCAAATTAACATGGGCTTGCGATGTGTTTTAAGGGAGATCATTTTTGGTACCCGAGATATATATACAGAAAAATGGAGGATCTAATATCAGTCTCACTAATAAGCTTCACCTTTCAACAGGGACGGAGCCAGAAATTTCATATAGGGGAGGCTAATTAACAAAATAAATTATTTAGGGGGGCTTATTATGAGATTTTTCTTTTAATTAGTAAGAATTTTAAAGGATCACTAAGAGCATCCACAATCATCGACCAAAACTAAAAATTTGGTCGAAAACACAGACGCAGCGGAGACGACTATCGAACAAAAACTAGACTAAAACCAAAAACCAAACCATATTTGGTCTTTGGTTTAGTTTTGGTCGGGCGCAGATTATAGTTGCGCCTGATGGGGCGTAACTCAAAGTTACGCCCGAATTAATTAAAAAAAAAAAAAATGGGACGCATTTTGAGTTGCGCCTGATTGGGGCGTAACTCAAAGTTACGCCCAACAAAAAAAAATAAAAATGGGACTGATTTGTTTTGGTTGCGCTTCTTCGATTGGGGCGTAACTCAAAGTTGCGCCGACCAAATTTTAGTCTCCTCCATGCGTTACAACACGGACTAAACCCAAATTTTGGTTTTTTTTTTTACTCTTTGCTTTTTGGTTATGGTCGCACCACTGCAGTTGCTCTAAGGAATTAAACTAAAACAGGGGAGGCGGGGGCCACCCTTGAGATCTACATAGCTCCGTCCCTGCCTTTCAAATCATTGAACATGGGACAGGTAACAAGTGCCTTTCATCCTAGCTTTTGGGGGCATGTCTCCTTTGATGAGTGCAGCTCAGTCCTTCGTGCACATGAAATTCCAAAATGTTGTCGCTAGCTGGGTTTTTACGCTTTGGATCTAATCATAGTATGTAAGCCTAGTACTAATAACATAGAGTACTGTGAGTGTATGTCTGGCTCGTGTGTAAGAGTGTTGGCCAGTGTGTGCAACACACGTGAGCAATGCAAAGAGAGAATGAGAGATCGAGTATGAGTATACATTGTCATCTCTGTCCTGTAAACAATTATCTTTTCTAATAATCATTCATTGATTCAAACCGTCTCAATACAATGTAGACATTCAATTCTATTGAATGTTATCATGGTATCAGACCTGAGAATTGAATTTCTCAGGGGTATCGATCCTTCTTCCGTTATTCAACATTAATTTTCTTTAATTCAATTTCATTTGCTGCTGTTCTTCATCAAATTCTACTTAATCTTCATCACAAATCTGCAGTTTTTCTTCATCTTACAAAGAATTAAAATCTCAGATCTAGATTTTCTTACATCAACATCTTCCAAATTCATCTTCAACAAAAGTTTTTCATCATAATTAGGTTGTTTTTTGCAATCTATTTTTTTTTATCAAGATTGTTGTTATTATTCCTGATGCCGAGAGAGTCTGAGCGTGTTCTAGTCCGCTACACCAAGGTCTAGTTAGGGCGAAAACTTAAAGTTGTTCTGATTGGATTCAGCAGAAGATTGAGAAGTTGTTGGTCTCATTCTTATTTCAAGGAAGTCATCAACAAGGTGTTGAAGAATCTTGTGTTTCTAATGATGTTTCTAAGTTGAATTTCGTATTGGAGTTGTGCTGATTCAAAAGGTTTGAGTTCTCTTTATCTTATTCTTGCTGCTTATAGAGTTTAATTTGAAGTTTTCATGGATCTAGTATGAAGTTGTGAGTATTGATGGTTCTTAGTGTGAAGTTGAATTTGATCATGATGCTAGTATTGCAACGTCGTCAAGAGGATTAAGCATGTATTTTGAAGCTAAAATTCAGTGTTAGGTTTTGAGATCTTGGTTGTTTCAATTTCTTGTTGGTGTATGGATTGAAATCTCTTACCTCATCACCTAGCATTTGAGTCTCTGCTAGTAATCTCCACTGCTATCTTTAGATTACTTTAGTTTTAACCTCATGTGTTCAACTTCTACATCACTAGATCAACAACATGCAATGCTGTCTTCAAAAGCTTTTTCATCATAACTAGAATTGTGGCATCTAGTTTTTTAATCAAGTTCTACTTGTGCTGATACCTGGCGTTTTTAAGTCTGAGCATGCCTATCTCCTCTACACCTTGTCTAGATAAGAGAGAAGCTTAAAGTTGTTCCACTTGAAAGTGAGGAAATCTCCTCTTAAATCACAGATGTATAGTGATGTGTATATGGAATGAAAGTTTGCAGCACTATATGTGCTTAATTAGCTTATTATTAGTTCATCCCATTGGTACTGGCTTTGGTACAGTCCTCTTTTTATGAGTGATTTGGCTTGCAAGTTCAATGATGAAACTGAAGATGATGTTATAGGATTGGAATTGATGAGTTGTATTAAGTACAGGTTGATGTTCTCCTTGATGAGTCTACATTCAATTATGATGTAGCCTGTTTTAGTTATCTTTTCAGTTGTTTTTCATTCCTTTTTAGTGTATAATAATGGTACAACTATGAGTACTTTTCATTCTCAGTTCTTTTACTAATTTGATGGACATCAGTTCGAACTCTTACTCTTATTACTTCTCATGTCATTGGTGTATGCAAGTTGGTCATGTTGTTAAGCAACTGAGGTGCAACTGTTTTTTGTTTATGTGGCCTGCTTAGTGTTCTCTGATTCAACTACTTTTTCCATACTGTGCATTTATGTGAGTTTGTGAATGGACAGCTGGTACAGTTTCTGTTGAAGTTGCAGTAGTTGCATACTTCAGTGCAAGGGTATGTGCTTGTTGTTTATTTTGAGTTTCATATGATATGCCACAACAAGACCTCAGCACATAGTAAGTTGCAGAGCAAATTTTCTTAATCTTACTTCATGCTACAAGTATGTCTACTGCCATACTTCTACATCTCCATGTGATTCTATTTGGTTGGTTGTTCATATTGTTTTATTTCTATTACTACACCAACTGTGAGTACTTCACCTACTGCATCAATTGACCACCTACTGCAACAATTATATCACAAACTACTGCCACTGTGTCCAGCTGATTCAGGCTTGTCAAAGTATTTGCTGCTGCGACATGTTTACGGTTCAGAAAAAATAAGCTATTGTGCCTTGATAAAGTTGTTTGTCCATGTTTCCAAGTGCTACTGAGACACTTCTGCACCAATTGGTCATGCTTTGTATCACTTTTCTCTCCTACTGCGTCAACTGTTTTTGCCATACTGCTCAACCATCATATTTTCTGCAGCTACTTCTCAACTGTAACTACTACTTCTGTTGTTTCTGCTAGTGTGTTTCGTATTTTTTTTTTTTTACTTCAGCGTCTACATTGCATAGGAAAATCATGTTTTGGAAGCTATGAGTAGGGGACTATACATGTTGGTTTGCTGCTTTGGCAATATAGTTGGTGCTGCTTTTCTAGCATAGGTCATTAATTCTACACTAAATACAACTTGTTCTATGGTTCATCTTATGATAATGGAGCTAATTTGCAGTGGACTTCAAATTTTCTTATGATGATGTTGGTGTTATTCTCTTTTACACTTGCAACGTCTCAGGTATGCGCATCAAGTATTACTTCTATTACGTTATTTCTGTAGTGTTGCCACAAAACCTACCTACTGCAACTATTACTTCTATTTGCATCAAGTACTGTTACAGCTCAACTGGACCTCCAGTTTTGTGTCCCTTATGTCCTATGCTACTCTCTTGCTACAGCTATTGCAGTTTATTTTCTGCCAAGAGTACTGCGAGTGTATGTTTGGCTCGTGTTTGTCATGTGCGAGTGCAATCTCAAGTGGTCTTACAACCCACTAGAGATTAAGGGAGGGTAATAACATAGAGTACTGTGAGTGTATGTCTGGATCGTGTGTGAGAGTGTTGGATAGTGTGTGCAACACACATGAGCAATGTAAAGAGAGAATGGGAGATCGAGTCTGAGTATACATTTTCATCTATGTCCTGTAAACAATTATCTTTCTAATAATCATTCATTGATTCAAACCGTCTCAATACAATGTAAACATTCAATTCTATTGAATGTTATCAAGTACTGGAGCGTACTTAAAAGAAATGTTCAAAGTGATCGTACTCGTTAATCCCCAAAGTTTCTCTCAATAAAGCATCAAAAAGATAGCTACCAAAGGATGGCATCAAAAGATTAGGTAAGCCGTAACCACAATATTTAAGTCCACATTTGTCTAGCGTACTCCAATGGCAGACAAAGGATTTCGTTATCTACGTGTTCAGACTTCAAAGAGACACTTTTGTAAATACTTTCTCTTTCCAAAAAACCACTTTCTCTTTCCAAAAAAACAGAGCTCTCAAAACTTTACCGGCCTGAAATCTCCCTTTTCAGATTGGTTCCTCTGGAGTCGATCTGAGAAGAATAATCTCCAAGCAACCTTAGTTTTACATGTTTTTCTAGTTTGTATCCTGTAATCTTTCTCTTGTACCGATTAATCTCTGTTTAGGGTTTGTGTTTTTGGTTTTTTGGGTTATTTGATGGGTATGTTGAACTACTACACAGATATGAGCATGGCATCTCCATCAACATCGATTTGTGATCAAAACCAAGAATCATCGAAATATTTTGTACTTTATCTAGGTCCTCCAAATCAAAACAGATCTGATGTTTTTTTATGATTTTGGTGGTCTGTTTTTAATCTTATCTTTCATTCGGCTAAGGTATTTAACTATTTTAGTTTTAGTTTGCTTTCATCAGCTAGGGTGTTTTACAGATCGATCTACTCTTAGATTTCGATTTGTTGTTGATGCTATTAGATATAATTTCAGTGCTAGATTCAGGGGGTTGCTATTTTGGTCTGTGGGTTTGGGTTATTTTTTAGTAATCCATATTTTCATTACTAATGTAAGGGATTTATCAATGGATTTGAATCATTGTTATATAAAATATCTGATACTTCCTCCAGATGCAATTCTATGGGTTGTTGTTTATGTTATTATATTTGCTACCCTCATTGGTGATGTTATGAAGATATGGTGCAAGTTTGGCATCCTTTCGGATCAACTTCAAAAATATGTTCCACCAGCAACAACAAGCATGGCAGCAACTCAAGCTTTGGAAACCAAGACATCATCAATTTGTTTTTCAAGATCACGGTCAAGTTCATCAATCACTACAATTGTTACCACATCTCTAATGCCGAGACAGCCCAATTCTTTCCGATTCAGACTCTTAAAGACCGTTTCAGACTACCACTGCTACTCAAGACACTATGGACTACTGCTACTCAAGACACTATGGTTATTGTTTGGATACCGTTACTTGGGTCTTTGTTACCCTGATTGATTTAGGCAATCAAAACTTAAAAAACTCCAGTTCATGTTGTTTACATGTTCTGATGAACATTGGGTTGGATTCTATCCAGTCATTGCTTTGTGCTTTGACACATACTGGTTTTGTTTTCAAAACCAGATTGGCCTTGTTGTTTGTTCCTCTCCTTCTCGAGAGAGAAGGTCTTCTAATACTGTTTTTAGGTTTGATTGGATGGATATGATGGGTATGAATTGGTGGAGATACTATAACTTGGATGATCCTTATGTAATCTTGAAAAATTTCTGTAAGGTTTCCGATTTCCTAAATCGGTTTTATCAATATATCTATTGAGGTTAGCCTTTTTTCCGAAAAAAAAAAAAAAAAAAAAACCTTCAAAGAGACGTAGACATGTGGATATATATAGACGAGAAATTAACAAACAAAAAGCATATGTTACGGTGCTTGAATTTTTGATATTTTATAACCAACACATATTAATTGATCGGTCTAAAAAGTCTCCAAACGACGGAAAACAACTTGCACCAGTGAAGTCCCACACTCTTTCTCTACTCCGGAAATCCATATTGGACTTTCTTTTTTTTTGTTTGCTCGATATATTGGACTTTCTTCATGAGAACAGAGAACCATCCCTCCCTCCTTAATAGTGACAATGGACGTATATGACAGGCTGTAACAGCATTTTTCAAGGTCAAATATATATTGACTCCAGGCAGTTAGACGAGAATCCCTTTGCCCGAAGACATTATTGAACCAGCACAAAACAGGATGTAACAGCTTTTCAAAAGGATAACGATAAAGAACTCATTTTCCTTCTAACCGTGCTATTTGGCTAGGCCCTTTGGCTAGCTGTTGAAATTCAATCTCATCCATTCAATTTATTTTGGCTAGGCCCTTTGGCTAGCTGTTGAAATTCAATCTCACTTATTCAGTAAATTGATACTAGATTTATGCCCGTGCTATGCATCGGGTGTCTTTTTCTTTTTAACCATATTTTTAATTTGGTGTGATGTGACTTCGCCTCGCCCCATCGTGCATTTTTTATTTGGTGTGGCTCGGCTTCGCTTCGCCCTGTCACGATGCATCTTTGATTTGGTGTCACGTGGCTTCGCCTCGCTCCGTCGCGATATAATTTTAATTTGGTGTGGCGTGGTAATGCATTTTTTATTTTGATGCCGCGTGATTTAGTTTCTCTTATGTATATTGTTCAATAAGAGAAACTAAATGCATACAATTAATAAAAACATTTGTTTCTAACAGACTAGTAAGGCCACATGTGCGATGCACATGCTTGAATTGGATTCTTTTAACAATACCAAATTTGATAATAATGGAAAAAAAAATCTTAAAATAAAAACAATGACATTCCTGTAAATATACAAATATTAACCAAAAGCTTAGTTAATGGGGGTATTATTGTCATGTGAAAAGGCTTCACCAAAAAGAGCTCTTTTCTTTATATTAGTATTAGTATAACCCGCATGCGCGATGCGCCTGCCGATCGTCTCTCCCTGCTCATCCTAAATAACAGTCGACCCATGAGCAAATCAACAAACACTTTAGCAAAACCTTTATAGTCGATCACATAAAGTATAGGTGAACCTCATACCAAAAAATTTGTTGTGCGATTACATAGTTCCATTCATATATTATAGCTAAGGTTCACAAACGAGGGAATGTATTCAGAATAAATTCCATACATTATAACATCCTCAAGGTTGAGACTTTATAAAATTGGGTAAAAAAATGTACATACTCAAGGGACGTAATATATGTATAAATTGGCAAAACTTAATATAGAAGAAGAGAAATCTTTCCACTGGACATCGTTAGTTCTCGTATCGTTGTTTTCACCATAATATCACCTTTTACTTCCGTCATTGTGGCACACAGCTTCCATAACAATCTGCAGGTCTTGTACAACCTTCATTCAGCTTTTAGTCATGTTTCAGTTGTGCAATGCAGTAGCAGCAAACCCATTTGCCTTTTGCATTGATATCAACTCACTGGTACTCTTCTCTTTCAGCCTGAAAAGCTTATCGAGTTCACTAATCACAACTTTCCAAGGTACTCAAAACGGAGTTATGATGCTGTTGTAATACCAAGCTCGAAGTTATGAGCAAAGAAGATAATGTGAGTATTAAGATTAAGATTATAAATTCAGTATATCACTGAACATTTATTCGGAAATAGAATCTATAATGACCTCTTTCAAAAAACTGCACTGAATAAGAAGGCCAAATAGTTTGCCAGCAAACATAGAATTAGTAAATAACTCACATGACCAAAACAAATGGGAAAACAGACAAATCATCACCACAGTTGTTATTTCGATCAGTTGTACATTCCTACGGTCCCAAAACAGGTGTCAAGTGTTTTTGAATTTTCTTTTGCTAAGATTTAACAATTAACCCTCGATGGCAGTCCAAGTCATGGATAAATTAACGAAATCGTAATTATGCAGTTAGACAGTATATGTTCATAACGCACATCTCCAATTAACATTACGTTTATAATTTAGCCATGCCAAAAGATCATCGGACAATTTGAAATCCGAACAGAATTAAAAGAAAACCGAAATACCGGTTGACATTTCTACTAATTGAACCATGGATATATGCAATCACACAAAACATAAGACGGAGAAATTTGGATAGCAGATAACGCTTACCTATTCGCTTTTGTGCTCCCAAAGGTTCTGGTGTCGGGCATAAACAGAAAACCTAAGTAAAAGGGCCGAGCACAAAAAAGTTTTTTTTAGTGCACATTAAAGAATATAATTTTGGATTAGCTCTCAAAGTCGAGCTAGCTCGAAATTTTTGGACTTTGACGTGGATGACAACTGAAGCTTTACCTTGTAATGAATCCATTTACAAATCAAAACAAAGAGTGAACTAAATTAGTCATGGGGTCGAATCAAAAATGAGAGTCGAATTAGAGTTAACATGAACTGAGTCTGAAACCATTCAGGGAGTAAATATAAATAATTTTATAACATAGAACATAAGCAACCAATACTATTAATCATTCTACAGCAAAACACCACCGGTAGGAAGAAAAAGTAACCATGACATCTGACATTTAGATAAGTCATATTTGCTCAAATGTCACCTTATGCATGCAATGGGGGTATGTAACAAACAATACCAGCAAGTGTGTGCTAACAACAAACCCAGTGGAGACTTCACAGCTCAATATTAAGCTACTTGCGATCCTCAACAGCATCAGTAGCAAAATTGATTTCTTAATCCAGGTATCTGTTACATTATAACAACCAAATTTTCACTATGAAACTATAACACTCGTATGAATTTATGAATTTACTGTAAACTATACCACTCAGATGAAACTAAAGATTCATTCACTCTTTAGTTGTTTTAAACTAAATGAGGATCCAAAGTTTAGCACATTTTCAGTTACTATGCAATATCGACAGGGGAAAGAAATTAAAGATGACCTAACCTCCAAACTTCACAGTTCCAAGTTGGAGCTTCTACTTTTTTTTTGTTTAAGTACATAAATACATCAGGCTCTATGAGTTGACAAAAATATATCTATTAATTCCAAGTCATGAGGGAAATAAATCCATTGAAAATGGCCCAAGCTGCACATACAAAATTACCTAGAAGTTGAATTGAAATTATACTACAAAAGTAATCTTGAGCTAAAAATTGGCCATAAACTAACCCTAGAATTTAAAAATTACACAATCAAAAGAAAATTTCAGCGACAAATTGGCCCTAACCTAACCCTAAAATTTGAAATTAAACAATCAAAAGAGTTTTCAGCCACAAATTGGCCCTAAACTAACCCTATAATTTGAAATTAAACAATCAAAAAAAGTATTCAGCCACAAATTGGCCGTAGATCATGTTCACTTACTTGGGAAGTCTCTCTGAAGTTTCGTCGTTTGATCTTGTCCATCTGCTACCACCTTTGTCATGGATGATTGGCAAAGGGGATAAAAATCTCATTTTGCTGTATTTTTTGTTTCGGTGATATGTTAAGTTAATCAAGGAGAACGAAGAACACGGACGTTTTCATAGATTTTTTCTCAATTTCATAGTTAATCGAGGAGAACGATGAAGAGACTTTCATGGATGAAGAAGTTTTGGTTTTCTTTTGGTTTTCCTTAGATACGAAAGAAAAAATAGTTGAAGAAAAAGGAAAGGTGAAAAAACAAAAGCAAAATTGGAGACAGCGGGATTCGAACTCGTTTTCATTATGTGCTGTTTTACAGAGCTAACCTATTTACACTTCCATTTTACGTGACTTTACGAAGAAAAATAAAAACCGGAGGGGTATTTTTGTGAAGGAAAAAGGCCAGCCAAACAATTCCTCTAACATATTAGTATAAGAAGATAAGATAAGATAAGATAGTAAGAGTGCATGTCGATCTAAATGCTTGAATTAGTTTTTTTAACAACACCAAATATATCAAAATAAAAATTTAATATCCTTGTTTGTACTCATTACGTAGATAATTTAAAGAGCTTTCCAAATATATTAATTTTGCAAAAATCCGATGTGTATTTTTAAAGATAACTAAGTTTTTTTTTTTATCTATTTTTAAAACAATGACATTCACTCAGAAATATATAAATATTAACTAAAACTTAGTTAATGGGGTATTATTGTCATGTGAAAGGCTTCACCAAAATAAGGCTTCACCAAACAATTACCTCTTTTCTTTATATTAGATTAGAAAGATAAGATAGTAAGGCCACATGTGCGATGCACATGCTTGAATTGGATTATTTTAACAACACCAAATTTGATAATAATGAAAAAAAAAAATCTTAAAAAAAATTTAGTATCCTTGTTTGTACTCATTACATAGATAATTTAAAGAGCTTTCCAAATATATTAATTTTGCAAAAATCCGATGTGTATTTTTAAAGATATCTAAGTTTTAATTTTTTTGATCTATTTTTAAAACAATGATATTCCTGTAAATATACAAATATTAACTAAAAGCTTAGTTAATGGGGGTATTATTATCATGTGAAAAGGCTTCACCAAACAATTACCTCTTTTCTTTATATTAGTACTAGGAAGTGACCGTGCCGTGGCAAGCCTGCAGTTTAATTGTTCTCGGTGTTCTTAGATGATTGTTTCTTATCGTATTTTGACATATGTCTGTTAAATCTAACTCCGAGTGTTATTATATTGTGTCATTTTTTTCTAGTGTTATTAGAATTTACTTTTTACATACGTAAATTTTAGGTTATTGCCTAGTGTTATTAGACTAATAATTAACCAAAAATATGTAAGGCGTAATAAATAGCGGAATTGTGGAATTTTACGTAAATATTTGTAAAATATATATGGAAACATTAAAATTGAATCACACCAACTTTTACATGACTACTACCCCATACTATTCCAATACCTTTACAAAGTTCTTTGAAACTTTAGAGCAGTTCTAAAAATTGTATACTGAGAGAAAAAAATTATAAGAGATGATGCATATCTTTGGTGTTCATGTTCTCAAAATCCAACATGTCGCGGTTCCATACACACTTTTTCAAGTGCATACAAAAATATAGGATTAAAATCCAACTTACTTCAGAAATCAAAGAGAATACATGTATTCACACCATTTTTTACATAACCTCGAAAGGAACATTAATGCTTGATGACTACGGAGGCAAATTTGCTTGCCGTAGTGCAAGTCGTGCGAGGCTCGGACAGGCCGAGCGTAAAACCTATGTTCTACTATTAGGAGATATTCTCTAGTCGACCCGGTACTTGCTACTGGAAAGACTTTGGATTTGGATTTGGACTACGGAGGCCAAATTTAACCTATGACTAACCAACTATTTAAGATAACCCATTCCATACCGAGAATGATTGCAGATATTTGTATAAGTGGATTGGTATTAGGAAAATCTTTCATCGGGATCAACATGCCAACGATCAAACGGAAAAAAAAATTATTTGCAAAAGCATGAGTTCTAATAGTTCACATGTATAATTTGAGAAAATATCAGTTTCACATTATATTAAAAAAAACATGAAATTTAATAGCATATTTAAAAGAGTAGCTTGAAGTGAGACTGTTGCAACGAGCAAATGCAAGAGAAAATAATTTTTAATAATTATCGGTAACACACTAATAACACAAATTCTGAATTTTAGTTATCCTGTAAAACGAAATATAAAGACTATTGCAAGAACCAATGTGTTGGGTGTTAGATCTCTAATAACAAAATATCTTATTTAAGTACATGCATAAAGAGTTAAAAGAGCCAAATGATATGAGAAAACTTACAATTCTACAACCTCTCTGGTTCATGTCAACATCTCCCAGACCTTGTCAAAGCATTCACATAATTGATAATTTACATTTGCTCCAACCTTTGTGGTGTTATACAACGAGCTTAAAACTTATTGAGAATTGTACGAATCCCGAACATATAGTACGTGGCTCCACGGAAAAAAATACCGAACTTTTATACTTTATCCAAGCTCAATTGGTATTAAGGGTCCAAAAGTAGCTTGCGGTGAGACCAACGATGCAAAAACGCGAATAAACCTTTCACTCGACCTTATATATATATCGGCTGGCAAAACGAATGCGACCTTACGCAAACCCCTTAAATAACATGTTAATAATAACGATATCATATATTATACTTCGTGAACATTGCTACAATGGACTCTACGAGCACTAAATTCATCCTGGAATACGTAATGAAAAGATTTTTACCAAACCTCAATGTACGGAAACAAATATTGGTACTTACCTCGACAGAGAAAACCGACCTGTGTCCCTTCTCCCTTGCTTTAGGTGGTATTTCATTTCCGGAAAAGTTTCGATGAACCTGAAAAATTGAAAAATTGAAATGATAATACAGCTAAATACAGGGCAGGATTTTAAAATATTTTATAAACTAACCTAAAATTCAGAAATTAATTAGGCACTAATGAGATCTAACTCAAGTAAGAAAAGCACTAAAATCATCACATACACACCAGAACAACAAATACAACAAAAGAAAAACATCCAAAAGACTCCAACTTACCAATATAACAAAAATGGACCAAAGATTGTAAAACCAAGAGTGCCAAAGTAAGACTAATTTATAAATGTTTGAAACGTCATTTTTGTTAAATCAAATTAAGAAAATCAAAGAACCTAATCGACGAATGGATCGCCTCTATAATTATTCACATTACAATATAATAATACCTTAAAATAATTTGTGTAGTTGGATACGAGAAAATGTCTATTTTTCGGTATTTGGTTAAATAGAATCAACTTCCATTTGCCCATATTCGAGGTCTACGTAAAGTGAAAAATATTGGGTTAGCTAAAGCCGGCAAGATTGCTATAAACACAAAAGAAGTATGATGAACTAAAATAGTTCAACTGGTAGTGCTCACGTATTAACACTTCAAGTGAGACTTGAAAATCGTACCAAAAAGTAATTCTGAGGATTAAGAATAAAATACGAACTTGAAAAATAATAAACCTTTATAATTCTTGTGAAGAGGAAGTTGGATGCACAAAATCAAATTCAAACAAAACTTAACAATCTAAAATAAAATTAATTGGGGAAAAATAAATATATTCACTATACAAATTTAAAAATGAAATTCTAATTAGGAGAGCAGAGAGAAATACAAACATTAAGTTGAAAACAGCTGAGCCTATTGTACTTTAAAACCATTTGATGAATCTAATGAGCGCTAATCTAATCTTTACACAAATTAACCCTAAAACCAAAAAAAAAAAATCAAAAATACAAACATTTCCCAATAACCCGATTTAAAAACACTAATTGGATGAAAAAAATTTGAAAAAAATTTGTGCGGTTGGATCTACGAGAAAATGTCTATTTTTCGGTATTTGGTTCGTAGAACCAACTTCCATTGCTCATATTCGAGGTCTACAAAAAGTGAAAAAAATTGGGTTAGCTAAAGCCGAAGATTTCTATAAACACAAAAAAAAGCGATGAACTAAAAGCTAATTCAATCGTAGTGCTCATGTATTAACACTTCAAGTGAGACTTGGAAATCATACCAAAAATTAAATTTAACAGGATTAAGAATAAAATACAGAACTTGAAAAATAATCAACCTTTATAATTCTTGTGAAGAGGAAGTTGGATGCACAAAATCAAATTCAAACAAAACTTAACAATCTAAAATAAAATTAATTGGGAAAAAATAAATATATTCACTATACAAATTTAAAAATAAAATTCTAATTCGAGGAAACGAGAGAGCGAGGAGAAATACAAACATTAAGTTGAAAACAGCTGTGACTCTGTACTTTAAAACCATTTGATGAATCTAATGAGCGCTAATATAATCTTTACACAAATTAAACCTAAAACCACAAAAAAAAAAAAATCAAAAATCTGAAACATTTCCCAATAACCCAAATTTAAAAACACTAATTGGATGAAAAGAAATATTATAAGGGACAATGGTGTTTTTCCATATGGACGGTCATCTACATTTCAGACACATAAGGATCTGTTCAGATTGAGTCATATGTTTTGGTTTTCAATTTTACATTTTTAGCATATAAAGAAGGGTTGAGATTGAGACATTTAAGATTTTCAATCTACATTTCCAAGGGTCAGATCGAGCCACATATTTCATTCTCCACTTCACCCCCCGGTGTCATTTATTTGGAGTTATTCTTCTCATTCAGTGTGAAACCGTTTCTTTTATTGTAAATTAAACTCCCTCTTAATTCATGCTTCAAAAAAAAAAAGATTATTTTCTTTCATCTTCTTCATCGTCTTTTTTTTTTCATCAAAAAATCTGAAACATTTCCCAATAACCCAAATTTAAAAACACTAATTGGATGAAAAGAAATTTTGATGAAAATTAATAAACTATAAAAAAGTACAAACTATAAGAACTAACCATCTTTCCAATATGCAGTGGATGATAAAGAGATCTTATTTGGTAGAAATATTTTACACATTGGAGAAATTGAAATATTACGGGCATAAGAAGATCTTTTAATATTTTTTTGATGAAAAAAAAAAAGACGATGAAGAAGATGAAAGAAAATAATCTTTTTTTTTTTGAAGCATGAATTAAGAGGGAGTTTAATTTACAATAAAAGAAACGGTTTCACACTGAATGAGAAGAATAACTCCAAATAAATGACACTGGGAGGGTGAAGTGGAGAATGAAATATGTGGCTCGATCTGGACCCTTGGAAATGTAGATTGAAAATCTTAAATCAGTGTCTCAATCTCAACCCTTCTTTATATGCTAAAAATGTAAATTGAAAAACCAAAACATATGACTCAATCTGAACCGTCCTTTATGTAATCCAAATGTAGATGACCGTCCATATGGAAAAACACCATTGTCCCTTATAATATAGATATAATATATATATATATATAAAAAGATAAGATAAGATACGAAGAAGAAATGTATATCAATGGGTAATAAATAATGTATGCATACAATTATTCTTGCATTTTCTATCAATTAATGTTCAATAACAAAAATTATCAGTGACAGTGTAGAAAGGTATATCAAAAACAAATTAATCACGAAGAAGTTACAAGATTAACAGAATCTTAAGTCGCCCCTGAAGTGACTGCAGGACCATCCATAACATCTGTCTATGAGAGAGTCCAGGACAATTACAACTTGTTGAAAACTTATTTAATAGTCTTCACTCCTTAGCCGACATCCATTATATCTCCCATTAGCATGTAAGTGAATCTGCTTTCGAAGTTGGTAGTTCAATTATATTAGAAGCACAGAATGCTGATAGCCAAACTCCTCTCCTTGTAGACGGGGCGTTTTGTTGAATCAACCAAATCTAGGATCAAAATCACTGATTTAACAAAACCCAAATTTCATATTTCAATCTAAGTGGACCAATGTATACGACCATTATTAAAAATTCAAATAAATTTACTAAAATAATATAAAAATTTGGACATTATGTACCTGTAAATGATCAGTTTGAATCCACAACTGATTAAGTAGAACACTAATGAATTGAACACCAAAATTACTTTAAAAAAATGAGCTTCGTAGCTTTTTATTTATCAAGCCTCATAAATTACAATAACCACTATAATGCAAATGGTGACCAATAAAAGCTTCTTGACTCTTAATTCATGGTACCTTTTTTCATGGATTAAAGCTGACCGTCTTAGTAATGGAATTTTCTACACACTTGCACTTTATAACGACTTATAATTAATCGACTTACAATGTATCGAACCGATTTACCTAATTGAAAATTCATACTATAAATTTAATAAAACAATACAAAAAATTGGACATTATGTACCCGTGAATGATCAATTTGAATCCACAACTGAGTAAGTAGAACGCTAATGAATTGAACACCAAAATTATCTCGTGAGTTATCTTCGGGTATACCCTTCGAACTGAAAATCTCTTTTTGACTTTTGTCAGTTTTCGCCAACACCACAAAGTAAGACATCATTCTTAGTATTACCCATCCCTTACTAATAAGCATAGATAGTTCCATGACACAATGAATTTACAGGTGTACAACATAGTTTACAACTACTTCAAATATATTTTACAACTACACATATTCTTCCTAAATCAATCCACGCATGTTCGAAATGCCACGTTCCATCTACCATTTTTATCCGCAAACACCATATCTTAATAAATAAGCGAATCCTTGTGTGTTTACTTTGATCAAATCAACAAAATCTTTTTTACTAATGGGTCAATGCACCACCATCCACCACAACTCATCACCATATCTCAACATGGACACCTTGTAAAACGCAATTCACAATACTAAATAGAGTAGTGACTACAAAGGCAAAAGCTTGGCCAATCAATAATATTTTCAATTTTCCACTCAATAAAGTACATCATTTCTAAATATCTCAGAGAAAGTTACGGTTTTACACATGTTAGAGCATTGCTCTGGCCGAACTCACAAGTATTGTTATATCAAACTTGTTATCAAATTTAGTTGTCAAAACTATATCTTGATTTCTAGTCTACAATTAGTTAAGTCTCGGTCTAAGATAGAGGTAGTTGAGAAACAGAATCAGTCATCATTTGTGTTCTATCGTTTGAAGGCGAAGATCAACAGAAGCTTTTGGAGAACTTCATCAACAAAAGGTAAGTGAAAGGCTGAACCACCTATTTCTCAAGTTATATTCACTTTTCTATCCTTGAGACGATTGTCGCATAAATAATTATACTAGTTTGCATAGACAAGAATTTGAATCGAGAACTAATTATTTAGTTTACTGAATTTCTCGAAATATAATGACTAAGCAATGAGTGATTGTTCATACTTGATCAAATTTCGGTGGAGAACAATTTATTGTTCGGAACCAAATCTGATTCAAGTTTATCATTTGAAAATATTTGGAATAGTGATATGTGTCATTGATGTTATTAAGAATATTTGAATTGATTTAGAGAAATATAGAACTACTATATTCGAATACAAGACAATGTAATCAGTCTTACAAACTGAGAAATTGTTATACAACCTAAGCCGTATTACATTACTCGTACACGTAAGCGAAAGCGACGTGTCGACTTTGATTGTGTGATACGCATACTCCTATGCATATCATGGGAAAATCTAATTGTTTCGTGATCAGGATAGGTATGTATATTCGTATACAAACCATTTTGGAAATGTGTTAAGGAAACCGGGTTAAAGTATATGCGAGCCAATACAGTTCTATGTTCTAGAACCAGTTAAGTACCCAACCGATACGTGAACTGAAAAAGTTCTGTGAACTCCGAAACCGGTAAAAGTCTTAAGTTTGCAAACCGAGTGACGTGAATTGAAAATTTTCTGTAGACTCAAGAATTTTGAGATGCACATAAGTTTGCAAACATGTATTATGTGAACTGAAAATTTTTTTTCAACTCCGGAACTCGGTAATTTCTTATAAGTTTGAGAACCGGTCCGCGTACTGTGACTCAGCCGACTCACGAACGGTTCAAGTATTTGTACCTTGTACATTTACCAACTATGTCGATTATGATCCAATTGCAAGTAAATTATTAGGATAATTAGACTTTAGTACTCAGATTTTGTCCAATACTAGGCTTTGGTCTAACATTTGTCCAACGTTAGGGCTTGGTACCTGGACTGGACGTTGACCTTGATTGACTGTTTATGACCATACTTTAGTTAATTTTGTAAAATGAAAATACTATAAAAATATGAGTTTACAAGTGTACCCCTGAAGTGGGCCTATAATCCAATGCTTCTAATAACACCTATTAAACCGACGGTCCAGATCAAAGTCAAACATTTGTTACCCTAATTATAATTCTATATTCTTTTTCCGCTTGTAACTTTTTATTCTAATTCTATATTCTTCTTCCGCTTGTCTTTACGAAGAACACTGAGTGACTGCTACCACTGTTTTGCTTTAGCAAGAGTATTCGACGACAACAATTACTACTATGGAAATGGAGTAGCGAAAATTTCTTCTCTAAATTCCCAACTTCTCTATTCCTCTTTCATTCATCTTAACAAATTATTTTTTAATTTAGGGTTTGGGTTTCTTGTGTATCTTGCTTTTGATGAATTACGAGATAAAGGTATAGTAAGATATTTGTTTTCTGTTATTTAGACATGTAAAGGGTTTTGGGATGTTCGATCAATTTTTGGGTTGGATATATTATTAAGTTGGGTTTTGTGGTCAATATTTGAATTAATTGAATTAAAGATTTTCAGAAATTTTACTTGAGGACTGTCTTCACGAATTCGTTCAATTTGAGGTAGTGATTTGCGAAATTTAATCAATTTGAGGTTTGGTGTGATCAATTGGAGCCTAGTATACAAGATGCGGATAAATATCAAGATTTTAATAATATAGGATTAGGGTTAAAGAAAATGGTGATAGGAGGAGTTCAACTATAGCAGCAGCATGAAGAGGGGTTTATTTCATTTGATGTTTGGGAGAAATAGGAAGAAGTGAATATATTTGGGTTTACGATTGGTTGATTTTGTGATTGATTTTGATGCAGGTGATTGAGCGGATGAGAGGAAGAGATGGAGTGCTTGATGATGTTCTGAAAGATCGAATTAGAGTGTTTTGATCTCCTGCAGTATTTTTGGTTCATCTCTTTTGAATATTGCAAGGAGGAGAAGGCGAAAGAACTAGGGTTAATATTAGGGTTACTATGTAAATATTAGTAGAGTAGGGTATAATTGTAATCTCGTTTAATAATTTAATTTTATATAATTTTTTTAATAATTATGAAGCGAAGTCAAGATTTAACCAAATCGAATGCAAGTCAATGTCCAATCCGAGGTGCCAAGCCTTAACGTTGGACAAATGTTAGACCAAAGCCTAGTGTTGGACAAAACACGTACCAAAGTCCAATTATCCCTAAATTATTTCTATGAGATGATTTACAATTGATCAATTCTCTAATTAACACTAGACTCATTTGATCACATAATTGTGACTCAAGATTAATGTCTTAGTGAACATGAAAATGAGTGTTAAGCTTTTAAAGTTAAAATGGGCTAGTTTCGGCTAACCATGTTGGACATAGTCTTTATACAATGTTCGGTTACGGTTTACCTAACCAGAATGTAAATCTTTTTATATGAATAAGATTCAAATCTTTCATATAATCTGGATATTGTTTGCTTGGTTCCAAAGATATCTTAGCTTAAACCTAAAGCAACCTAGGATTTAAAATCTATACAAGGGGAACTCTTGGCTTGGCTGGATCTTTGAATCACATGACACTACTTTTTGGTGTGTCCTAGTTGTATCTAGAGTCGTCCTCTCCGAGAAACCCTTTTAGGGTTTGCGACTATAAAAACTTCTTGAAATTTGTGAAGCAAGGTCCAGTTTTCTTTTATCTTGATAACTCGAGTATCCTGATCTTGATTGTTTGTAAAGCTTGCTCCATCAATCAAGATAGATAGTAATCATCAAAGTTCTCTTCGTCTCGGACATTGTTGATTCCACAAGTTTTATACTTGTGAGGTGAATAATAATCTAGGTTGCACTTCGGGTTGCATAAGTCCGGATTTTGAGGATAGCCAGGACTTTTGTCAAGTTGCTATCGATTTTCATCCCTGGATCTTTCATTTGATCTGATCATCCGTTTAGATCGTAAATAAGGAAATCAATTATAGGATTAATCTGTGGGAGGCATATTTGGTTTAAAGTCTTCAATTGAGTTGAAGCAACTCTTAGTTGGTATGAGATATTCTAAAGGGAATCATTTGCGGAATCTAAGGGATTCAAAGGCTTAAGGAGTGCGGCGTACCTGAGATTAGTGGGAGACTGAGTTCGGGCTCAACTACATTCCAGATTGAAGTTAATTGGTAGTGTTATTTATGGTGTATGTGTTATTTTTTTCCCATGTTATATTGTCTATCTTTATAATTGAAATATCACGTTGTGTGTTCATCAATCACAGGTATATAGATCGACCTTGTTTGTTGGATAAGACATGATTGGTCCGTGGATATTGGTCTTTGGTACCGTCCAAGAACTCTCTTTGTAGTTAGGTTCACGGATTCAGTTCTGTAAACGTTCTAACAACAAGAGGGAGAGAGAGAGAAATATAACTAGCAGACACTTTCCTTGATTGAGTTTTTACTCTCGGAGTTGTGTTGAGTTTTTCCATACAGATTTCATACGAAAAAGTTGGTGGTGTATTTTGGTACCCCAGTGTTTTTACCACACAAAAAAAAAACAAACATAAACAATGATTCGTAAGTTTGACTATCCCTAAGTTCCATTGCCATCAATCCACATACATATTCATCTGCACATCCACAGTATGGAGTTAATTAAAATCTCAAATTAAAAAAATTAGTATTTATTTCGATGCATGCATGCCATAGTGTTTTATGCAACATCACAGTTTTGTTCCCAAGGGGTGATAATTCCGGATCACGTATGCTTATCACTTTATCCTGCACCAGCATACACATCTTAATTAAGAAGTATAATTCAAATGTATAAAATGACAAAGTTATACCATATGCAACAGCGGGTGAGATCACTAATTTCACTCATTCAATTGAAATACTACAACATTGTTTTTATGAATGCTTTGAAACATACAAAGCAAATTAGTTGAGGAGGACAAAGTATAATTGGTTACTTTTTTGATTAGTTTAGCAGTTGGAGTTATGCTGGCTTGGATCCTATGAATAAATTATATCCAGTTATCCAGTCACTTATTTTTTATGAGTTGATAAACTGATTTGCTAATGTCGAAATGTGCATTGATTCGATTAATTCGATTGGTGAAAATCATGTTGATTCTCTTGAACCTGATCCTGCAAAATAAGGTAAAATCCTAAAGAACATATCATAAGATAAACTGGATCTGCATCAGGGATTGGTGGAGGTGGTGGCAACTATGTAGGTTCATCTCCCTCTAGCTCATTAGACCCATCTCTGAAATCAAAAAAACAAATACAAGTATATTATGAGATAGTTTATCTAATTAAATTAAGAGAACCCATAGACACATATTAAAATCATTGAAACATGTAGCGCCCTAAAGCTAGCAACACTAATCCAAGATATTAACTAAAATAAAAGAGGCACTAAAAATCTAAATCATACTTTTAAGCATTCAATTAAAAATCCTTCAAAACTTAACCCAAAAAATAGCCCCCTACCCGAAACATACATATACAAGAACTCCTCTCAAATGATACATATACATTAGTCATTTGGTTTACAAATAAAATATACAACATAATAAACATAGCAGAAGTAAATCAACTAGCGAGCTCAACCCTTGAAGCTTTTATTTGGGCAACTCTCGATCTGTCCTAAAGAAGCTGAAAGTGGGAAAGGGTGAGCACATCATCCCTAAAGGGGTGCCCAGTAGGAATAACATTTAACTTTCATGTAATCATTGGAAATGATTTGAAAACAATTCATGTTTTCCCTAACAGTAAACACAAGCAGTTCACAAAGGTAAACAATCATGTATATGGAACTAACTCCTTATAAGCAATGTGTAATATGGTGAACTCTTCCCGCACCTAGATAATAATATGGTGAACTCGTCCCCGCACCTAGATAATAATATGGTGACTCATCCCGCACCAGTAAATGAAGGAGCAGTACCCTATATACCACAAATGGAAATTCTTATTTCCAAACAATCAAATGGAAATTCTTATTTCCCAAACAATTCATATAGACAAACAACGCATTTCCATTCCTTTACAAACAATGGAAAGATTAAAAGAAACAACGGTACTTTCGGGATTTTAAATAAAACAATGCATGAAATACACAATCGGATAATGCATGAATTTGTTAAACATAAACTTTTGTAAAGGAAAAACAACATTAATCACATAAGAGCTAAATATAAATTCCCACCTCTTTTGATGACAAGCCACGCCTACCTCGAGATCCACGATCCTTTGGTTCATCCTTTGAATCGATCGTTGTTAATATAGACTAACATTAATCACACAAGAACTCTAAGAAACTAGCCAAAATGGCTCACACAAGAATCATACAAGTCGACTAATGGTTCTAAGCCCATTTATGATTCTACACATCTTTAATATCCATCTCTTGCATATTTAAAGGTATACTAATTCAATTAGGTTGTTTCTCTAATCCATTAGCTAAGTCTTATGAACATCTACAACTTTGTAGAGGAAGTCAAAGGCTAATTTGGACCATAAGGGTTTTAATTCATCTAATTAAGAAAGACTAATTCTAAGCCCAAGCCCATGACCACGGGCTTACTTCCGAGGCCCGATTAACAAAAGTCCGGTCCATCTAAGTCAACTAACGGTCAACGTCTGGTCAAAGGTCAACCAGGTCAACGTCCCAAGTCGGGTTAATGTCCGGTCAATGGTCAACGAGTCAAGACTAGTAACTTTCGATTAGGTCAACCTGATTCAACGATTAAACTCGATCGGATGGACTAAGTCGGCTAAGTCATTAGAGTCGGATGGACTAAGTCACAAGGCCAAGACACTTGCACGAGGCCGAACCATTGCTCGAGGGCCAAGGAAGTTAATGCAAAATCGTTGTGCAACACCAAAACTCTAAACTCTACAACTCTAACTCAACTTTAATTTCAAACTAAATAAACTTCAAAATCGAATTACAAACATAAACTCAGGTTACCTGCAAAATCAGTTGCAAGCCTACAATCGCAAGCACTAACTAATCCTACATCCCCCCTAAACAATCCCCATTAACAACCCTTCCTTCATTTTATCAATTCAAACACACATATACCCTTCTCGACAACTTTCGGTTCTTAAAGCTCAATTCTGCATCATCTAATATCAGCCTCAAGTTCAATTCATCTACATTTCAACATGACTGTAGCTCTCCCCATCATCTTTATTAGCTACAACTTTAACTCCATTCATTCAACTATAGAATCCCTATAACTTATTAACAACTACAGAATCACCACCTGCATCTCCATCTCAGCACCAACAGTACATCTAACTTCACATCCTTGCAATTCTAATTAATTATACTCAATCCAATACAACCATCCAAGCAACATCATCTGAAATTCTTCTCAATGCCAATCTAACAACTCAATCTCATTAAAGCAACATTTACCAATTCCTATGATTCAACACCATCATAAACTATAACTACCGCTATGTCTAGTCCTTCCATTAAAATCACTGAGACCACACCACCATCATTCTTAATTGTGATTTAAGACTCAAACAACCTAACATTCCTTTACACCGCCATCTTAAACCCCCAACATCACCAATCAAGAAGCTAACTCTAGAACACTCAATTACAACCACCTTCACTAGCACCAACAATTCGATTATTCATTCCACCATTTATCCATGTCCCCTGTAACTCTATCCCCATTAAGACTTCACCACAATACCAATGACAATTGAGCCTAGCTCAAATACACAACACTCAATTAACACCATTCACAAGCTCTCAAGATATAACCTCTTATAGCTCTAATCCTATACAACATACAACTCATATCTGCATTCACCATTACATTTCATCTTCACAAACAACACCACCACTTGCAATCCGAGCTGAGCTACATCCCACAAAACTATCTAGAGATCACAATTACATCCAAAGTTGACCATAATACATCTCCACCTTCAAATTCAACTACACAAACAACAATTACATCCATACTTCAGTAAATATAGCAATCTTACTTCAACATCAAATACACAAGCTCAAAAATGAAATTGAATAGTTTACTTAAATTAACTCACCAAAACGATTACCTCGGATATTTTCCTCTTGTTTGAACCGTACCACTAAATTCATCATCTTCAAATTGAATTCATAACTTCAATCAAAAGCAGGAATCCTAATTCCTTAATTCATCACGGAATTTGAGATTAACTATCAATTCTTCTTCCTTGTTCTCAATAATCGAAACACATCTTACAATTATATCTAAATCTTCTCAATCTTTACCCAATTCGAACTCAATAAAACATGCGAAAACCCTAATTATCAATTTTCTCTCCTTCTACGAAACATAATCTTCAAATTGACACAACAATCTTCTTCTTCTACTCAAACTCTCGAAACTCATATTCAATTATCCGATTTTATCTTAAAATCCAAGAAAAACAGTTCAATAAACCTAACCTAATTCACCGATTAATCACCTAATCCACTTCAAAACCTCAATTAAACATCTACCCAAGATTCTTCATCTAAAACAACACTCCATAATCATTTTCTAAATCTCAAGAATTTCAATCCACTATATGAACCCTAATTCTGGTTATCTCTGATTTACCTTTTCTAGTACCTATAAGTCAACTAATTGAATTAACACCACCACATAATCACGTTCATCATCTACACAACATCATTAATCGACTCTCCCAACTGAAAGCACATGAATTGGCCGGAGGCGAGAAACAGAAGAAGAAAAGAAAAGAGAAGAAGAAAGAAGAAGAAAGAAGAATAAGAAAGAAGGAAAGAAAGAAAGACGAGTTTATCTGCTCGACTTGGTTAGATAAGACCAACGAAAAATGATAAAGGAACCCATCACTTGGATATGGGCATCCGAGTCGGTCCCTTTTGCAAAGTCTATTTTTCCTTTTAACTATCCGGTGATATCTTCTTAAATATAACTATCCGATTGACACGCTCGAGTAGTCCATCTCACATAAATTTTCGAGATCTATCTAGCAGTCTAATTTCGTATCTAAATCGTTGTTAGACTATTTTCTATTAATTAACATTCATGTCAAATTAATCGGTCATTAATGGCTTAATCATCTCTTGGTAGTGCAATAGCGTTGTGAGCTTGAGGGTCTTTACACCAACTTTGTAGCCCCCTAAGCTGAGGTGACCTAATCAAAGAGATTAACTAAATACATAGGCACTAAGAATCTAAATCATATACTTAAGCATTCAATTAAGAAATCTGCTACAAAAATTTAACTTAAAAACTAGCCAGCTCGAAAATATATGTACAGAACTTCTCTCATATGATACATATACAATAGTCATTTATTTTGCAAATATAAACAACATAATAAACATAACGAGGAGATAACTAATTAACGAGTCAACTCCTCAAGCTTTATTTTGCGCAACTTCGTCTCTCTCACAAGCCCAAAGTGGGAATAGGTGAGCACATCATCCCTAAAAGGGTTGCCAGTAGGAATAATATTTAACTTTCATGTAATCATTGAAAATGATTTGAAAACAATCCATGTTTTCCCTAACACTAACACAACCAATTCACAGAGGTAAACAATCATGTATATGGAACTAACTCTTCTAAACAATGTATAATATGGTGACTCGTCCACACCTACATAATAATATGGTGACTCGTCCCGCATCTAGATAATAATATGGTGAATCGTCCCACACCAGTAAATGAAGGAGCAGTACCCTATATACCACAGATAGAAATTCTCATTTCCAAACAATCAAATGGAAATTCTTATTTCCCAACAATTCATAAAGACAAACAAGGCATTACAATACCTTTCCAAACAATGGAAAGATTAAAAAAAAATAACAGTACTTTGAATATAAAATAAAACAATGCAAGCAATACACAATCAGGATAATGCATGAATTTGTTAAACATAAACTTTGGTAAAGAAAACAATAATAATCACAAAAGAGTTAAATATAAATTCCCGCCTCTTTTGATGACAAGCCACGCCTACCTCGAGATCCACGATCCACTGGTTCATCCTTTGAATCGATCATTTTTAAATATAGACTAACTGTTAATCACACAATAACTCTAAGAAACTAACCAAAATGGCTCACACAAGAATCATACAAGTCTAACTAATGGTTCTAAGCCCATTTATGATTCTACACATCTTCATTATCCATCTCTTGCATAATTAAAGGTCTACTAATTCAATTAGGTTGTTTCTCTAGTCCATTAGCTAAGTCTTGCGAACATCTACAACTTTGTAGAAAGAAGTCAAAGGCTAATTCGTACAAAAAGGGGTTTAATTCATCTAATTAAGAAAGACCAATCCTAAGCCCAAGCCCACGACCCATGAGCTTATAAGCCCGGCCCATCAAACCGACCCACTAAAAAAATCTAGTCTACCTAAGTCAAATAACGGTCCAACGTCTGGTTAAAGGTCAATCAGTCAGTCAACGTCCAAGGTCGGGCCAATGTCCGGGTCAATGGTCAAATGAGTCAACATAAATCGGTCAATGATTCACTCGGTCAAGATAGGGAAACTCGGTGAGTTGACTCGGTCTACAAGAGTTGTTAGGTGAGTCGATTTACATTTGCCTCGGTCAGGATGGACTAAGTCGGCTAGGAGTCGGATACTTGACTAGAGTTTGAATGGCACAAGGCCAAAACACTTGCACCAGGCCCAGAACCATTGCTCTCTGCCAAGGAAAGCTAATGCACATAGTTGTGCAACACCAAAACTCTAAACTCTACAACTCTAAATCAACTTTTAATTTCAAACTAAATAAACTTCAAAATCGAATTACAAACATAAACTCGGGTTACTGCAAAAGCGATTGCAAGCAACACTCCTTTTACATCTGCTACACCAATAATCTACCTAGCAATGACAACTCCATGTCTATAATCGGTTCTCACAATCTTCTTTGTAATATTTTCAACACCACTAAGCTATAACAAATTCCACTACTAGACCCAAATTCCATAACTCGATTACAATATTAAACCAACAACTCACATAACACCAAGAACTTCGGGCCACGTAAATTCATTTGGAATCACAACACCATTAACAACTCCACCAAAATCTTAACTCCACCTCCATATCATCTCGGCCACCGCACACCCACCCGCATTTCTAGTTCTTTAGCTACATTTTCACCAGGCTCATTAACCGCAATCATCTCGATCTAACAAATTAACAAAGCCCTAAGCATTCATCTATAGTCACCATCACTACTGCAATAAACAATCCCCAGTTATTCTCGGCACTTATGACCACTATCAACTCTCATTACCTTCTTCACTGTCATTCAACACAATTTCATCAATGCATCCTAGAAATTATCAACAACCACGAACAACAAACAACTCGTATTAATCATTTAAGCATCACCACCCCTATTCTCTGAACCTAACCATAACACCACCACCTACAACCTCAACTCATACCACACGCATACCACCATAAGAATTCAACCATTTCTGCCACTGGTTCACAATTCAACACCATATTCATATCCCCAATAGTATCCCAATCTATTACTCCGGTCACCATCTCCGAAGTCTAGTAATTCCAACTACAACCATCGGCAACTCCCAAAAGAATACCATTCCTCCTCCGTAACACTTCGGTTTCTCATATCTAGTATCCTGTAGCTTCATGCATCTACCACGGCTTCCGCCGAAAGCAAATTCATCCAATCATTACCGCTCGACAACCAATATTCTTCATTCATTCAGTTTACGACATGTCCCGCAACTTCAACTCGGGCAAAACCTTTATCAATCCATACGCCAATGCTGCAATTTCACATTTACCACCATCCACATTTCCAATTCCCATTTCCAACTCCACACACACCAATCTCTTTTGCACTTAAAACAATTCATATACCCATTTTCGTTCATAAAGCTCAACCCCCGCATAATTCTAACACATATCATCTTCTTAACAACCAACACAACCTAAGCTTATCACATCTATAAACAGATTCATACCACAATAAACTTCATCCACAATTCATGGAAAGACTTATAATTCCAATATTGGAATTTAACCGATTTTACTAATAAGAATAATAATTACCTCAAAATAGTTCCCTTCATGTAATCGAACTCAAATCCATCTTCTTACTTTGGCTTGATTCACCAACACAATTCAAATTATCATCCAAACACTATCACAGTTCTCATAGTAAACCCTAGTTTAGTCTCAATTATCTCTATTTCCAATTAAAGTTCAAAACATAACTCTACTCTCCATATCATTCAAACCCATCTCTAATCCTTCTCTTAAAACCTCAATTTTATCTTCTAATTCTTCTTATGAAGTCTTCTCTTGAAACTCTAACTCTTCAATTCTTCATGAACAACTCCATAAACATCCAGATTAACTTCACCATGTTCATCAATCAACAAATCCATTCCTTAATTCCTTTATTCATCTCTAATCGAAATTCCAGTTCATCTTGAGAAACCCTAGATCATCGATTCATCACCGAATCAACTTGAACTTCGATTAAACACCAACCCCTTTCGTTCTCCGCATCACCAACTACTCAAATCTCCCTTTAATTAATCAATTCCTCCATATCTTAAACCCACATATGGAAAGCCTAGCTTCGATTAGAACAACATCGCCTTCTTCTTTCCCGAACTCGATAAACATCAACACCATCACCAACAATCACATGTTGATCTTTTCCCAACCCTCACGATCACAAAACTCAATTTAATCTCCGAAATCTCTATCGGATGAAGAATAGGGAAGAAGGAAAAGAAGAAAGAAGAAAATTGAGAAAAAGAAAAGAAAGATGCGAACTTATCTTCCTCGGTCAACTAGGGATAAGGCCAAACAAAATGTTAAAGGCACCCGAGAACGGATAAGGGCAGCCCGAGGCGTTTCACGTGCAAAAAGACTCTTTTTCCCTTCTCACTAACTCGATAAATTCTTCTCCGACCGGTATGCGATTGGCACGTTCGAGTAGTCCATTTCGCATAACTTTTCGAGATGTATCTAACGATTCTAGTTTCGTATCTAAATCGTTGTTGATTAATTCCTATTAATTAACGTTAAGTATTAAACTAATCCGATTAATATCGGCTAATCGCCTCTTGATCGTCCCTAGATCGACTCTTAACCGGTCTAATAGCGTTGACGAGCTTGAGGGTCCTTACAATCTCCCCACCTTATACATTTTTGTCCTCGAAAATCGAACCATCTTTCTAGTTTTCAAAACTCCCCACCTTAAAGAATAATCCTATTTCTTGTCTAAGCGCAAAAACAACACGATAACAAAACACAAACCTATATGGCTTCCTATAATTAAAATTTGTGGCTCTAGGTTCAAAAGACTAGTTTCTATTTCAATTAATTACTGCTTCTAATTATGAGTGAAAAAGCTCTATAATAAAGTTTCTAAGTAAAATTTGGGATCTATCAGTCCACTAATAGAAGCAAGTCTCCCTTCTATGCCTAGTGATACAAGAATGCAGTTGCCCTGTCTAGGTTCGCGACGCCTGACAATGCCTACCTACGTAACAAGTATCACCCGAACACATCAGAATTACCAACCTCACTATTCAGCACTGGGATTAACTAAGTACTAATTTATTAAGATTCATAAACCTCTAAATTCTATTGTAATTGATTTTAACTTAAAAATTTTACTTCATAAATTATATACATATTCCACAACATTTTAAGCAATTTAGTTATCTAAATTATTTATTTTATTTTATTCTTACTTATCATTATTATTATTTATTTCTTTTAATGAAATCTAATTTTAATTCCAAATGAAACTATATTATTATGACTAACTAGTTTTTAAATTCAAGTATTATTTAAGAATAACTGAATGTTATAACTATTATCCAAATGTTACTATATAATGTTGCGTCTATTTGTTTAATGCATTATGGGACTTGATATGAGTAAATAATCGCTAACAAATTTTCATAGTTGTTTGATATTAATATCTTATTATTATTATTACTATTAAATTTATTTCTTATTTGTTAGACCGATAAAATTTAACCGTAGTTCAATCATAGTTCCATGTTTGATTTAATTTTTAATACTAGATTTGATTTGATCTAAATTTATTTCCTTAAATTTTATATTATTGCTAAGTAATCCTGGAGTTGTACTATTAAATAAAAATTACATTTTGCTAATACTATTCTATAATTATTATCTAAATGATATTTTTAATAACTCTAAATTTTATAATAATTAGTATTATACAGAATTATTATTTGCTTATCTTATCAAAAATTATTGTCTTAATTATATTGTCATTTTCATTATTCTTAAGCTAAGAGTCCATTTAGTACACTAAGCTTTAATCTTCTAATTATAACTCCACATTCACGTAAAGATTGATATAATAGATTTTACTTATTCATATTGAATTTGTATATTATATCTCGTTAATTAAATATATTGGTGTTGGTAATTTAATTTGATTTAAATTTTGAGCCTGCATGAAGTTTTAATGTCTTAATAGTCTTTAGATTTTTGTGTCAATAATAAGTATCTTATTCATAGCCAAATTTTATTCACCTTTAAGTCTAATTTTATTCTAAGCATTCAAGGATCATGAATATCATTTCATGTATATAATTCAGTGATTTAGTGAACCATTTATTGTCTATAAATAATCTAGGTATAAGATCGTTAACAAGTTTAGTTTTTTATTCTTTGCCTTATTTGACCTCACGTTCTTTTAATCCTACTTAATAAGTCTTATTTATCTATCTGCTTTAAATGCAAAACATATAATTCTAATTTTATTTTATTTTATTTTATTTTTAGTTAACTTTGCAAAACTTAATCTTAGATAAACACTAATAAATTTTCATAGTTATTTAATCATAATCATTCTTTTACTGCTATATATTTGTTAATGATATTTTAATTTAAGTTATGCTCAATATAACACTAATTTAAATTCCAACATTTTAAGTTCGTCATACTAATTTTCCATTTTAAAAGATGATTAAATCTAATTACGAAGAAGGATCTTATTATTATACAAATTTATTTTCTTTTGATTCTAATATTACACTAAGCATCTGAATATTATTATTACTACTTCATGTATATTTGTTTCATTTTAAAAATTTACTGGAACATTTGTTAGACTAAAGATAATTTACGTACAAAATTACTAACAAATTGAGTCTTTCTATTTTATATATTATATCCTCGCTTTCTTAAGTCTAACATTTAATATATATCATTTTAACTATCTAGTTTAGACGCAAACATTTATCATTAACTTGTAATTAGTTTAATTTACAAAACTTAATATTTAATCATAGTTATTATTATATAATTATTATTTTTATCGTTATATATCCTAATTGAAAATTTTAGTTAAATTAAGTTTAATATGATACTAATTGATAAATGCTAACATTACTTTACTAAAATTATTATTATTATTATCTTCATCTATAGTTGCTATTTTATTATTTTTATCGTTATATATCCTAATTGTAATGTAAAGACCCTCAAGCTCGTCAACGCTATTAGACCAGTCAAGAGATGATTAAGCCATTAATGACTTGATTAATTTGACATGAATGTTAATTAATAGAAAATAGTCTAACAACGATTTAGATACGAAATTAGTACCGTTAGATAGATCTCGAAAAGTTATGTGAGATGGACTACTCGAGCGTGTCAATCGGATAGCAGACGAAGAAGATATCACTGGATAGTTAGAAGGGAAAAACAGACATTTGCAGTGGACCGACCTGGATGCCCATATCCAAGTGATGGGGGCCTTTATCATTTTTCGTTGGTCTTATCTAACCAAGTCGAGCAGATAAACTCGTCTTTCTTTCTTTCCTTCTTTCTTATTCTTCGTTCTTCTTCTTTCTTCTTCTCTTTTCTTTTCTTCTTCTGTTTCTCGCCTCCGGCCGATTCATGTGCTTTCAGTTGGGAGAGTCGATTAATGATGTTGTGTAGATGATGAAGGTGATGATGTGGTGGTGTTAATTCAAGTAGTTGATTTATAGCTACTAGAAAAGGTAAATCAGAGATAACCAGAATTAGGGTTCGTAGAATGGATTGAAATTCTTGAGATTTAGAAAATGATTATGGAGCTGTTGTTAGATGAAGAATCTTGGGTAGATGTTTAATTGAGGTTTTGAAGTGGATTCGGTGATGAATCAGTGAATTAGGGTTAGGTTTATTGAATCTGTTTCTTCTTGGATTTGAAGATAAAATCAGATAATTGAAGATGGGTTTCGAGAGTTTGAGTAGAAGAAGAAGATTGTTGTGTCAATTTGAAGATTATGTTTCAGAGAAGGAGAGAAAATTGATAATTAGGGTTTCTGCATGTTTTATTGGAGTTCGAATTGGGCAAAGATTGAGAAGATTTAGATATAATTGTAAGATGGGTTTCGATTATTGAGAACAAGGAAGAAGAATTGATAGTTAATCTCAAATCCCGGTGATGAATTAAGGAATTAGGATTCCTGTTTTGATTGAAGTTATGAATTCAATTTGAAGATGATGAATTTAGTGGTACGGTTCAAACAAGAGGAAAATATCTGAGGTAATCGTCTTGGTGAGTTAATTTAAGTAAACTATTCAATTTCATTTTTGAGCTTGTGTATTTGATGTTGAAGTAAGATTGCTATATTTACTGAAGTATGGATGTAATTGTTGTCTGTGTAGTTGAATTTGAAGGTGGAGATGTATTATGGTCAACTTTGGATGTAATTGTGATCTCTAGATAGTTTTGTGGGATGTAACTGCAGTTCAGATTGCAAGTGGTGGTGTTGTTTGTGAATATGAAATGTAATGGTGAATGCGGATACGAGTTGTATGTTGTATAGGATTAGAGCTACAAGAGGTTATATCTTGAGAGCTTGTGAATGGTGTTAATTGAGTGTTGTGTATTTGAGCTAGGCTCAATTGTCATTGGTATTGTGGTGAAGTCTTAATGGGGATAGAGTTACATGGGACATGGATAAATAGTGGAATGAATAATCTGAATTGTTGGTGCTAGTGAAGGTGGTTGTAATTGAGTGTTCTAGAGTTGCAGTTGCTGATTGGTGATGTTGGGGGTTTAAGATGGCAGTGTAAAGGAATGTTAGGTTGTTTGAGTCTTAAATCACAATTAAGAATGATGGTGGTGTGGTCTGTGTGATGGAATGGCAGGACTAGACATAGAGGTAGTTATAGTTTATGATGGTGTTGAATCATAGTAATTGGTAAATGTTGCTTTAATGAGATTGAGTTGTTAGATTGGCATTGAGAAGAATTTCAGATGATGTTGCTTAAATGGTTGTATTGGATTGAGTATATTGAATTAGAATTGCAAGGATGTGAAGTTAGATGTACTGTTGGTGCTGAGATGGAGATGCAGGTGGTGATTCTGTAGTTGTTAATAAGTTACAGGGATTCTATAGTTGAATGAATGGAGTTACAGTTGTAACTAATAAAGATGATGGAGAGAGCTACAGTCATGTTGAAATGTAGATGAATTGAACTTGAGGTTGATATTATATGATGCAGGAATTGAGCTTTAAGAACTGAAAGTTGTCGAGAAGGGTATATGTGTGTTTGAATTGATAAAATGAAGGAAGGGTTGTTAATGGGGATTGTTTATGGGGGATGTAGGATTAGTTAGTGCTTGCAGTGCAGGCTTGCAACTGATTTTGCAGGTAACCTGAGTTTATGTTTATAATTCGATTTTGAAGTTTATTTAGTTTGAAATTAAAGTTGAGTTAGAGTTGTAGAGTTTAGAGTTTTGGTGTTGCACAACAATTGTGCATTAGCTTTCCTTGGCCCGAGCAATGGTTCTGGCCTGTGCAAGTGTCTTGGACTTGTGCCATTCAGCCTAGTCAAGTATCTGACTCTAGCTGACTTAGTCCATCTGACTGAGTCAAATCGGGTTGAATCGGGTTTGACCCACTGAGTTACTAGTCTTGACTCGTTGATAATTGACCCTGGACATTGACCTGACCTTGGACGTTGAGTGTTGGTTGACCTTTGACCAGACGTTGACCGTTAGTTGACTTAGATGGACCAGACCTTTTGTTAACGTGCCGGTTTGATGGGCCGGGCCGAAGTAAGCCCGTGGGTCATGGGATTGGGCTTAGGATTAGTCTTTCTTAATTAGATGAATTAAAACCCCTTATGGTCCGAATTAGCCTTTGACTTCTTCTACAAAGTTGTAGATGTTCACAAGACTTAGCTAATGGACTAGAGAAATAACCTAATTGAATTAGTAGACCTTTAAATATGCAAGAGATGGATAATGAAGATGTGTAGAATCATAAATAGGCTTAGAACCATTAGTCAGACTTGTATGATTCTTGTGTGAGCCATTTTGGCTAGTTTATTAGAGTTCTTGTGTGATTAACAGTTAGTCTATATTAACAACGATCGATTCAAAGGATGAACCAGTGGATCGTGGATCTCGAGGTAGGCGTGGCTTGTCATCAAAAGAGGTGGGAATTTATATTTAGCTCTTATGTGATTATTGTTGTTTTC
This sequence comes from Papaver armeniacum, assembly GCA_023531295.1. NCBI lineage: Eukaryota > Viridiplantae > Streptophyta > Magnoliopsida > Ranunculales > Papaveraceae > Papaver > Papaver armeniacum. The sequence continues at coordinate 29,492 of JAJJWW010009595.1, read as the reverse complement.
CTTTACAAAAGTTTATGTTTAACAAATTCATGCATTATCCGATTGTGTATTTCATGCATTGTTTTATTTAAAATCCCGAAAGTACCGTTGTTTCTTTTAATCTTTCCATTGTTTGGAAAGGAATGGAAATGCGTTGTTTGTCTATATGAATTGTTTGGGAAATAAGAATTTCCATTTGATTGTTTGGAAATAAGAATTTCCATTTGTGGTATATAGGGTACTGCTTCCTTCATTTACTGGTGCGGGATGAGTCACCATATTATTATCTAGGTGCGGGACGAGTTCACCATATTATTATCTAGGTGCGGGACGAGTTCACCATATTACACATTGCTTAGAAGGAGTTAGTTCCATATACATGATTGTTTACCTTTGTGAACTGCTTGTGTTTACTGTTAGGGAAAACATGAATTGTTTTCAAATCATTTCCAATGATTACATGAAAGTTAAATGTTATTCCTACTGGGCACCCCTTTTAGGGATGATGTGCTCACCCTTTCCCACTTTTAGTTTCAGAGACAGATCAGAGTTGCGCAGCGAAAGCTTCAAGGGTTGAGCTCGCTAGTTGATTTACTTCTGCTATGTTTATTATGTTGTATATTTTATTTGTAAACCAAATGACTATTGTACATGTATCATTTGAGAGGAGTTCTTGTATCTGTATGTTTCAGAGCGGGGCTAGTTTTTGGGTTAAGTTTTGAAGTAGATTTCTTAATTGAATGCTTAAGATTATGATTTAGATTTTTAGTGCCTCTTTATTTTAGTTAATATCTTGGATTAGTCAGCTGCTAGCTTTAGGGGCGCTACAAAACAGAAAGCTAATAATACTAAAAATCATGAAAAAAACGATTAAAGAATTGAATTTCATTGTCATTGGTAAGTAGATAAGATTTTTGAGTTTGTTGATCTTAAAATCGTACCTTCAAAATAAAACAAAATGCTTGGGCTTTATATTAATTTACAAAAGTATGTTAATCAAACAAAAACACTGCTTCGGGTCTTTTAACAAACATATAAAGTACATCAAAGTTTTCATGGATCTCACAATCCACAGTTTAAAAACGGTATAAAAATATATAAAACCCTAACTATTGGGACACCAACACCAGTTTGAATCTAGTCAGTAATCCTTACGGATTTGATTGTCTTAGGAATTCTAATTCTATTAGACTTGGTTTTTATGTTCCATAGCTACTTAGGACTTTTGCTTTACATTCAAGTATTTGCCTTAGACTAGGATTTTATATATTGCCATATAAATACTCTTCTGCTATGTGTTTTTAGGCATTGACCTTTATATCAATATAATTAAGCTTTGCTTAGAGGTGGTTGATCTCCAATTAACGGATCATCTTTGTGTATTAATATTAGGGTCTTGTGATTTAGTACAAGGATCCTATCGTCTGATATCAACTAGGTTTAGATCCTATTTCTTATTATATACACAAGTTTCTCGGTTAGGGTTCCTTCCTAACCATCTTCTGCATGAGTGTTTCTGACGTTAACTATCGAAAAGATTCATTCACGTATTTATCCTGGTTTTCCGTTTGTTTTGACGATGACGCGTGTGACCAATGCACAATTGAGTGAGTGTCTTGAAACTTTGAATTTTTCTTTGATGACAATGCTTGAGGAGATGCGGGATGAGCGAACAGATTCAAATACGAAATTTGATACCTTCCGGGAAACGGAAACTACTTTGCAGACGACTCAAACCAGCCTCCTTACAGAACCGCAATCCACGAATCGCAACATTGAGGCTCTTATTCGACTGCAGTAGGGTGGTGGTAACAATGAGCGACCTGTCCATAATAATGGACGCAACTAAGTTGACTGTTGGGCTATTTTGGAGATTCGAGGGGGGCCTATTACTATGAAGTTTACTAAATTTGATGGTGAAGATCCCGAAGGATGGATTTTTTAAGCTGAGCAGTTTTTTTCTCTTCACGATGTAGCTAACATTCAAAAGGTACCAGTGGCTGTTGCACATCTTGATAAAGATGAAAATTCATGGTATAGATAGATCAAAGAGTCTTTTGGAGCCTTAACCTGGCAATAGTTCTCTCGTTCACTACGTTATCGATTGATTAAGCACATCGACACGTGTTGATTCACCAAATTGGGGCAAAAAAGGTACTTTTCGTGAATTTAAAACTGAATTTGAACAAAATTTATTAAATTAGTATATTAATAATTCAATATATTAATATACTAATTATTAAATTGGGTAGATGGCATACCCGAAGCACATAAAATTAGTATATTTATTTCGGGTCTTCGTGCGGATATTGGTGCCGGTGTTCGTTTGTTTCGACCACAAAGTCTTTCAGAGACTTTTGAGTATGCTTTATGCCAAGAAGATGCTATCAAGGCGTCCCAGCTTTCCAAACCCTTGGTACGAAACTCGCCATCAAAACCATTCACAGCTATAAAGCCATCTCTACCGCAAAGTAACAATGTACCTTCTGGCGCTAAGCGTTTAATTTGGGCTGAACAAAAAGATCGTCGTGAGAGAGGCCTTTTCTTTAACTATGATGATCCATATAAGCAGGGTCACCTATGTGCAAAGTCCAGATTGGTATTCCTTGAAGGTGTTTCTGATGTTGCTGTCACGAAACTGGATCAAAACAACAGTATAACCACTGAGCAAAAAGGGGTAACAGAGGTCGATAAAGAAGGGGAAACTGTTCCTGCGATTTCGTTTCATGCACTCGTGGGGACCCCGTTTCCAAAACTATGCGTATCACCGGATATATTAAAGGGTTACCAGTTATGGTTTTAATTGATTCGGGATCTACTAATAATTTTCTTCGCCCCAAGATTACAAAAAAGGTGGATACAAAGCTCAAACGGGTGATACAACACCCATACAAGTTACCGTTGGTCACGGAGGGGTTTTCGAGACTTGTGGATTATTTTCTAAGGTTTCTATGAAGTTACAAGATTATGTTTTCAAAACTTATTTTTTTATTACCAATCAGTGGGTGTGATGTTGTGCTTGGGGTTCAACGGTTGAGCACTCTAGGTACCTTCACTTGGGAATTCAACAAGTTGATTATGCAGTTTAACAAGCTAGGCCAGGAGTTCGTGTTAGTGGGTAATAATTCACCAACTATAATGTGTTTGGGAACTAAGCTTATGCAACAAGTTATAGGGCGGGAAAAACAAGGTATTCTTCTTCAGTTTTTAGTTAGCCTTGACACATTAGGTCCAAGAAAGTTACAGGTACCTATTGAAGTTAATAAGTTGGTGTTGCAGTATTCTGATATTTTTCGATAGCCTACATCATTGCCACCGAAACGCTCCCATGATCATCATATTCCATTGGTACCAGGCTCTACTCCAATTAGTATGCGTCCATACCGATACCCACATTTTCAAAGGGAAGAAATTAAAAGGGTTGTGTCAGATTTAACATAGGCGGGTTCAATTCGACTAATTTCAAGTCCATATTCGTCATCAGTTTTGTTAGTCCGTAAAAAGGATGGATCATGGCGTATGTGTGTAGATTATTGTGTTTTAAACGATATAACTGTTAAGGATAGGTATTGTAATGACCTGTCCCTACACCGATACTGTCCCCACTTAGCCACTGCGGTTATCCGGCAGTGTGGGGTTTTCAACGGGCATCGCTGCGGTAATCCAGCAGCAACTTCCCGGGAGGTCACCCATCCCTGGATTGCTCCCGCCCGAGCACGCTTAACTGCAGAGTTTTCTGCTAACTCTGGAGCCAATTGTGCTGAAATGGCCTCAGTGTTAGGAAAGGACAAACCATTACCTATACTCCATTTCATCGATGAACCACTGCCGAAATCGGGGTATTACTGTTAGAGCACTGCTCGGTCGAACTCGCAAGCGTTGATATCTCAATCTTGTTTGTCAAATGTTAGTGATCAAACTATAAGTCTTGATTTCTAGTCTACTTATAGTCATGTCTCGGACAAGGATAGATTGTGTAGTTGAGCATTAGATTGTGTACTTATTTCACTTGGAAAGTCTATTTCTACTCTATCTCCTATATTGAGATAAAATTCGTATTACTATATAGTTGTCGATTATACACATTTGAGATTTCGAGTTGAGATTAACTCGCTTACATATTTATCGAAATATGTGTTGTTTAGCTTTCGCTTCAACCAAGTTCATCTTATATTCTTGACGAAATTCAAAAGATGATCATGTGAAAATTGCCGAGTAACTTACATGGTTTGTGTGATACAATCATTTGGTGTAGACTTGGAATGTTTCGTCATGATTATTTCAATAACTTGAAAATTGCTTTGATGTTAATAGTGTGTGAAAACGGCTATTGTCATCCTCTAAGAAAGTTTCAATGATTGAAATAGAGTTTAGAGCCATTGGATTATAAACATAGTATGCCTTCCTGCATGTATGTGATCCATGACCAGAACTAGAGTATGCATACCCGTATGCGTACTTGTAGTTGTGAAATTCCGTGTACCAAGTACACATACCGGTACGCATACTTGCGTAAGGCATAGGTCCGGGAATTTATGCTGGGTTTTGGAAGTGTACTAAGGTATGCGTACACATTCGCATACTGGTGAACCCATACTCAGATCGGCTACTTAAGTATGCGTACCCGTTTGCATACTTGAGTGCTTAAAGTTCTAAAATCGGTTTGTTCATGAACTAATACATTTATATATTAAGCAAAGCATTCTTTGCAAACCATGGCTATCATGTTCATGAATTTATTCGAGTGAATCAAACCGATTTTGCTTCGATTGTGTTCTTGTATACTTCTACGAGAATATAGCAATTGAATAACTCTTTCACAAGTTTCATTTGATTCATTTGAACTAGTTATGGTTAAGATGAATAAGGTTGATATGAGAGTGTTCATATAGATAACCTCGGTTAAATACTGTTGAGCCAACATGGTGTACACGTTTAGGTACGGTTACTTAAACCTAAATGAGGGTACATTTCATTTGTGTATAACAAGCTAAGTTCGATCTAACGGTTGAAAGATATTAGCTTGAGTCTAATCAGGTTTTCATCTAACGGTGAATATTGAATGCTTTGTTACCAAGGTAACTTAGATTGCAAAACCTGATTTGAAAACTATATAAAGGAGAACTATAGAAATTGGGAAACCTAATCCCCACACCTCCTATGTGATACTAGTTCTATAATCTAGAGTCGATTCTCCTTTAACCTTAGGTTTTTCACGAAACCCTGTAGGTTAACGACTTGAAGACTTCATTGGGATTGTGATGCCAGACCCAACTATTTTCTCTATAGTTGCGTGTTCTGATCTTACTTCTTCTATCGTGATTGAGTATTATCTTTGCTAAGATTTGCTTGAGATTTATCTCTGATAGATAAGATTAAAAGTAGTCACAAACATCTTCGTCTCGTCGTTTATGATTCCACAGTATCTTGTTTCCCTACCATACGACTAAGATTATTGTGAGGTAATTGTTAATACTAGGATGTTCTTCGGGATTATAAGTCTGGTTTATCAATTGATTCATGTGCACCTTGATTTATCAAAAGACGGAACAAAACTCGTAGGTATTTCTGTGGGAGACAAATTTATCTATTCCAATAGACTTTTCTGTGTGAGACAGATTTGTTTATCAAGTGTTCGACTTTGGGTCGTAGCAACTCTTGGTTGTGGGTGAGATCAGCTAAGGGAATCAAGTGCGTAGTATCATGCTGGGATCCGAGATGTAAGGAGCGCAATTGTACCTTGAATCAGTGTGAGATTGATTAGGGTTCAACTACAGTCCTGTCTGAAATTTATTGGTAGTAGGCTAGTGTCTGTAGCGGCTTAATACAGTGTGGTGTTCAAAGCAGGACTAGGTACCGGGGTTTTTATGCATTTGGTTTTCCTCATTAACAAAATTCTGGTGTCTGTGTTATTTCTTTTTCGCATTATATTTTGTTATATAATTGAAATATCACAGGTTGTGCGTTGAATCGATCAATTGGTAAATCCTACCTTTGGTTGTTGATTGAAATTGATTGATCCTTGAACATTGGTCTTTGGTACCATTCAAGTTATTTCTCTTATATTCAATCGGGCTCGCAAATTTCTCTTTGTTGATTGCAGATTGAATTGAGAGTTAGAGATATAAAACTCTTTGATATACTTTTCTCTAGATTGAGTCTGACTGTCTAGTTGATTCTCTTGAAAGTATATTGGAGTTTGTCTATTCAGATTTCCAAACGAAATATTGGGTGTGGTTGTTGTACCCCCGATTTTTCAATTGGTATCAGAGCAGGCAAACACGTTAAAGACCTTATAAGTCTGTGTTTGGCGATCTGAATATGGACAGAAGTGTTATCTCTATAAACGTACCACCAGTCTTCGATGGCTCGAATTATTTATGGTGGAAAATTCCTATGCGTACCTTTCTTCAAGCGCGTGATTTTCAATCATGGGTTTATGTTGTTAATGGCTATAATCCTCCGGTTGTTACAGAAAGCGACGCAAAAGTTCCAAAGGATATTGGTGCATATGAACCTGCCGAGATTCTCGCTGCAAAGCAAAATTATGACGGGTTAACTACTATCATCCGTGCCATTACCCATGATCTTCAGCACCATGTGACTACTTGCACTCGGTCTAAAGATGCTTGGGATATCTGAGAAACCGTATTTGAAGGAAACACCGGTGAAAAGGAAGCCAGGCTTCAAAACCTAAATTCCAATTGGCAAAACCTTCGTATGGCAGATGAAGATTCGTTTGATGAGTTTAATCACAAAGTGTCTGAAATTGTTAATACATCTTTTGCGTTGGGTAAGACTATTCCTGAAAAGGACATTGTGATGAAAATTCTCAGATCGCTGCCATCTAGATACGATTCTAAGAAGCATGTCATCATTGAAGGTAAGAACCTTGCAACTCTTTCCAGAAATACTCTGGTTGGGAAGTTAAAGATCTTTGATCATGAGCATACATCCAAATCCGGGAAGGATGTTGCTTTCAAACCACAAAAGAACACTAAATTACTTGACAAAAGTAAAAGTGTTTGCATCTCTGAAGATGATATTTCCGAGGATGATTCATCATATGAAGATCTTGACAAGTCAGTCTCCTTGATCACAAGACAGTTTAGGGATCTTCTTTTGAAGAGAAGTAAATTATTCTCCAAAGATAGACCTAGGTCATCAGTTAAACATCATAATCGTGTTCCTCCTAAAAACATGGATATTGATGAAACTGATGACCATAATATGCCTCAGTGCTTTAAGTGTAAAGGTTTTGGTAATTTTGCAAATGAGTGTCCAAATCGTAAAAAATACTGGGAACAAAGGTCTAGCTGCAACTCTTGATGATATGTCTGACAACTATGATTCTAATGAAGATGAAAAGTCAAGTGTTGCACTTCTTTGTGAAAATGTTGATTTTGATAATTGTAGCAATACATACATCAATATTGATATTCTTTCAGATAAATCTCAATCGGTCTGGAAGACAAAATGAATCTACGTATTTCTACTGGAAACTCTTCTTCACTGTGTGTCTAGCTGCCTACACATCTTATGCATCCGAATCATCTTCCATGTTGACATGCTCTTATTGTTCTCTCAAAAGTCATGAACTTTCAAAGTGTTTCAAGTACAAACAGAAAATGAGATATGTCAACAAACTTCAACGGAGAGCGAATCGATTAGCAAACTAGCTCAAACTTGTTCAAAAATCATCAAAGGTATGTAAACACATCTCTTCTTCAAAGAAGTTAGTTTCCAAAGAAAATACTATATCATTAGAGAAAAAATTATGGTCTAAACACTCTGAGAGACAGGGCTCTATGAATTCTTTTCGAAAAGGTTATAGTGTACAAATTATAGTTCACCCCAACACAACTTAATTCTGTTGGTTAGTGCATCTTGTCTCATGTGCCTGATCAAAAGAGACAAGATTATGCACACCTCAGGCTTTAGGAAAAGAAAATTGTTTTTGTTTTGATTTTCTTTTTTTCCTTTTTTTGCTCTGCTGACCTTTGCAAATCTGGAATTCGTGCCTCTTTTCATATCTAATTGATATTGGAAAGGACTTCTCTGTTTAATCAATAAAAAGAGGGTTATTCTCGATAATTTTACCCTCTTTAGGGTTGAGAGTTGTGTGTGCGTGATTTTGTGTGTTTAAAAGTTCCGTAACCCTACATTCCTTTTCCTTCACTTGAAACTCTTTTTATCATAAGACTGCTTGTTGAGATTATCTTGTGATTTCCTCTCACAATTTCGCTCGTATGGATACTCCAAGCATTATGTCTTCTGATGGAAAAGATGTTAATATGATTGTTAAGCCATCAATAATGAAGGAAAAAGATAAATCTCCGTTACCTCAAACTTTGAAAAGAAAAAAAAGGAATGTGAGGAAGCCAAGAGTTGTTCCTTCAAATTCTCAGAAGTTTTCTGGTGTTCTTGAAGACTTGAAGGAAACAAGGAAGGAGATTCGGGAAATAAAGGCTATTGCTTTAAGAACTCTTGAAATTCAGAAGGCCCTGGTTAGGCATTAATTCAAAAGGTTAGTTGGAATTGACTCATTTCTTCATGAACCTTATGTTCCCATGGCTGTTGACAACAAGGAGTTCGGGGACGATGAAGAATTTTTCAAAGGTCTCAATGTCTAGGAAACTTCTTATGAGAATTTATTCTTATGTTTTAAGAAGGATAACTAGGGTTTGGAATAGCCATTATTGTGACTACACATAGCTATTGTCAACGTTTTTCATCTTGCAATGTTTTTAGATTTATTTATTTAATAATAATCAAGACATGGTTCGGTTAACTGCAAGCCATACGCATCCAGTAGATTACGTGAATTTTCGTGCAGTCCCCAAAGCAAACAATGAATTATTACCCGTTGTCAACAAAACCTCAAGGATCATAACAAGCACACATCTCTCCACATGGTTCGTTTTCCTTGCAAAGAATGATATTGTTTTTAATTTTGTCGACCCGATGCACAATAAAGAGAAGTACCTAATGAACCTCACGGGAATGCTTGCTCGTTCGAAAACCTATTTCCATAAAGGTGGGTGGTTGTTGATGTCAAAAGGCATGCTTACCTATTTTTTCTACAATCCTTTCATGAAAGAGACCATCAGATTGCCGGACGTCCCAGAGCCTTATAATTTTTCTAGCATTTGTTTCACTTTGCCAACTGCTTCAAATTGCGTATAATTGGTATTACACAAGTAATTGAGCTTGTATTCATTAGAAGGTACTGCGTACTGGTATATGGAGCACTAGTCCCATAATAGATTATGATCTGAAGAAGTACGTGCCACATGCTTTAACGTACCAGTTTTCTACGATGGACGTCTTTCAAGAGAGTTTTATAACGGTATTCTAGGAGTTTTTAATTTAGCAGATGAGAGTTTTGATGTTTTCAAGAGTACCCGTCGTAGAGGTGTAAATTTGGACGGGATAACATGTTTATGGCACATCATAGCACTTTAAAATTCGAGCACATCACGGCACAGCACGGGCACAACACGTTTGTTTAATGTGTTGTGTTGTGCCAGACAAATAGGCACATCAGCACGGCACAACACGCGGCACGTGTTAGCATGCGGCACAACACATCATGGCACGCGAAGAAAGCACGCCACGTTTGATGCATATTTCACAAAAGAATCATTGTTTTAGCCAATTTCTAACATTTTATTTTCGTTATGCTAATTTATTTCTGTAGTAATGCATGTACTAACTAAGTATCTCAAAAAAATTTATTTTAGAAAACATAAAATAAGTGTGCTAGCACAGCACAACACGTTTATTTTTCTGGCACAACACAACACATCACGCCATTTAGCACAACAAAACACAGCACGTCTGAATCTCTGGCACAGCCCAGCACAGCACGCTAAGCACGTGAGTTTCGTGGGCTGGGATGTGCTAGGCCGGCACGTGTTACACCTCTAACTCGTCGATTCACGATACAAAATAAAGGTATATGTTTCTTGGTGGAGTGTGAGGGAATTTTTTTTGTTAGCGCGTTTTCAAATTAATGGTATGCCTATTACGGTATTTGGATTCTCCAGTATGGTCTGGGACCTGGGTTAGAGTTAAAAGTTTGCGGAAGTATACATTATATTCGTCAGTTGTACCTCGTGTATATCAGCGATTTCTTTGACTAGTCTTATGGAGAACAAAATATATTTCCTTAGATTACACGGTGAAGGGATTTTATACTGCTCATTTGATACAGGTGATGTGATTTGAAGTTGTTGTAAAGTGGTAAGAAAGATGTCGTTCCTCTCAGACTTGTGAAGGATTTTTTTAGATTCAAATAAAACTAGAAAACTCAAAGAAGGTTGTGATAGAACTCAGTTCTACCGAGACAGAAGATAGTTGCGGCACAGCTGCATAAACCTTCTCCTAATAAGAGTTGGAACATAAATAGAATTCCCGTAGGATTTAGTTTTACTATTTTGTTTATCTAGGAGTCTTGGAAGGTTTTTCTCTACGGAGTTTTTTTAGCCCCAAGGTCTAATAAGGTTAGGAATAGGAGTTTGGCTAGGAGTCTTTTATGTTCTTGTCTATTTAAGGACTTTGTCAGGTCGGTTGTTATTCATTCAGAAATCAAGTTATTTGTTTATCAATTCTTTCTTTAGTCTACAAACGATTTCGCTTCTGCTGGCCGTGATAAGAATCAAATTCTTATCATTGGTATCAGAGTGGTTTCGCTCCTTGTATGACCAAAACTCGTGCACATAAAAGAAAATTCATGGAGCAATTAACAGCTCAAGTTACTGCCATGGCTACATCAAGCAACAGATTGACGGAACAATTGGAAAGGTTGCTGGAGAAGGACTTGGCATCAAACGGTGAAGCTAGTAACACGCTTAGGAATGATGGGAAGGTGATTTTTCCGCGATTTGATGGTACGGATCATGAAGGTTGGTTATATAGCGCTGAATTGTACTTTCAATTTTATGGAATACCGGCTGCAAAACAGGTGCAATTGGCGGGTATTAATCTTGATGGGAAGGCGTTATAATGGTACAAGTGGATGCAAAAAATATCACCTAACCCTAACTGGGAAGGATTCTCTGCATCTTTTTTGAAAAGATTTGGACGCACCAAATATGATGACCCAGCTGCAGCTTTAGCCAAGATCAATCAAGCTAGTTTTAGTTCCATTGGAGACTATCAATAGGAATTTGAACGACTGTCAAACAAGGTAAGTGATCTTCCAGAGAACTTTTTGGTTAGTTGTTATGTGGGTGTGTTGAAACCTGAGGTCAGATTAGAAGTACAAGCATTAAGTCCGGGGTCCTTAGTTGAGACTATCGGCCTAGCTCGTTTGCAAGACGAAAAAGTTAACCTAAGAAGACAAGCTTCAAGACCTGCAGTGCGACCTAATCCTACAACCACAACACCAACAACCAAAACTAATCTTGTCCCTCCAATTAAACGGCTTACCACAGAAGAGGCGGAGGAGAGACGGAAGAAGCAGTTATGCTATAACTGCGATGAAAGATGGTTTCGAGGACATCGATGTAAATCAAAAACTTTGTTCCTCATTGACGGTGAAGAAGACATGGACGAAGAAATTGAATATGGGATACAAGTTACAGAAGGAAAACCCACAACTGAAATATCCATGCATGCATTGGTAGGATCGGCATCGCCACAAACTATGCGTATAATGGGTGAGATTAAGAAGGCGAAAGTCACAATTCTTGTGGATTCAGGAAGTACTCATAATTTTCTAGACCCATCTATACCAAAACAGCTGGGCATTGATATGGTTAAAGATGAAAAGTTTGAGGTTATGATCGCTAATGGGAGTCGAATCCCATGTTTAGGACGGTGCATACAGCTGGAGTTTCGTGTTCAAAGTACCCCTTTTATTAGTGATTTTCATGTGTTAGCATTAGGTGGTTGCGACATGGTACTAGGTGCTCAATGGCTAGAAACGCTGGGTCCAATTTTGTGGGATTTTAAAAATCTGATGATGGAATTTAATGTCAACAATCAGAACATACAGCTGCTTGGAAATAAATCTCAACTTACCCAGTTAGCATCTATATGCACTATGAAGAAGCTGATCAGAGGAGGAGCACAAGGTTTAATATTACAGGTCCAAGGTATGGAGCCAAGTATTACGTCAGTAATACCTAAAGAGATCAAACAATTAATTGATTGCTATTCCCCGGATTTGCAACTCCCACCAAGCTACCACCAAGATTTATCTCACGACCACGGATTCCACTACTACCAGAACTACACCGGTGAATGTACGTCCCTATCGCTTATGCACACCGTCAAAAGTCCGAAATTGAGAGACTAGTTAGGGAACTTTTGGATGCAGTCTTAATTAGACCAAGCACAAGCCCCTTCTCATCACCAGTCCTCTTGGTCAAGAAGAAAGACGGAATGTGGCGGATGTGCATCGACTATCGTTCTCTTAATCAAGTGATGATCAAAGATAAGTTTCCCATCCCTATTATTGACGAACTTCTTGACGAATTTCATGGGTGTCGCTATTTTTCCAAGTTAGACTTGCATTCGGGTTATCATCAAATTTGCATGGTTGATAAAGACATACTCAAGACGTCTTTTCGCACTCATGATGGGCACTATGAATTTTTAGTGATGCATTTCGGCTTAACTAATGCACCATCGAGTTTTCAACACCTGATGAATGAGATATTTCGATCTCATTTGTGCAAGTTTGTTTTGGTTTTCTTTGACGATATATTAATTTATAGTCGATCATGGGAGGATCACCTTAAACACATACAGATTGCGTTTCAAATTCTATTAGAGAATCAGCTGGTGGTAAAGCTTAGTAAGTGTTCGTTTGGTAAACAAGAGACATATCGACATATCGCAAACGGAGTTGCCGCTGATCCTTCCAAAATTGAGAGCATGTTGAGTTGGCCTAAGCCTAAATCGAAAAAGGTCTCCGTGGGTTTTTGGGATTAACTGGGTATTACCGAAAATTCGTTAAGAACTACTTAAGTATATTATATCCCCTTACTCGGGATGTTAAAGAAAAACAACTTCATTTGGTCAGAGGAAGCCGACAATGCATTCGAAGCCTTAAAAAGGCCATGACGACAACACCGGTATTAGCACTTCCCAACTTTGATCATAATTTTGTCATTGAAACAGATGCAAGTGGACATGGACTTGGAGCAGTATTAATGCAGAACCAAAAGCCAATCGCCTATACAAGTAAAGTCCTTGGACATCGCCATCTCACCTTATCAACTTATGAAAAGGAGTTGCTTGCGATAGTACATGCAGTATCTAAATGGAGACCGTACATTTTAGGTAAGCGTTTTACTATCTATATTGATCAGCAAAGTTTAAAACATTTCTTGGAAGCTAGAGCCACTACTCCCTCACAACATAAGTGTTTGGGGAAATTAATGGGATATGATTATGAAATTAAATATGAGAACCCAAAATGTAATGCTATAACATATGCTAGTTGTACTTGGATGGAAGACTTGAAGAGGGAATTGAGATCTGACCCATGGTTGCAAGAGCGTGTAGCGAAGATACACCAGTCCAGCTTTAATGAGAAGAACTATTCTGTAGAAGATGGGATGTTGAAATATCATCAACAGTGGGTATTAAGTCCCGAATCCCAATGGATAAAGTTGTTGTTGCAAGAGTTTCACTCATCACCGGTAGCTGGACATTCAGGGTATTTGAAGACAATAAAGAGATTGTCAAAGTTATTTTACTGGAAGGGAATGAGGCATGATGTTAAGAATTATATAGCACACTGCGACAGATGCCTAAGAATAAATATGAGACTCGTGTCACCTACGGACTAATGCAACCATTGCCTATCCCCGAAACTATTTGGGTAGACATATCCATGGATTTTATAGACGGTTTACCTAATTCGCATGGGAAGACCGTTATTTTTGTCGGGGATGGATAGATTAACTAAGTATGCGCACTTTATAGCCTTGAAGCATCCATACACAAAGAAGATCGGTGGCAAAAGTTTTTCTAGAATCGGTTGTGAAGTTACATGGGTTTCCCCAATCTATAGTCTCGGATAGAGATGCTGTATTCACTAGCCTTTTTTGGAAGGAATTATTTAGACTTCAGGGTACGGAATTGAAAATTAGCTCTTCTTATCATCCCCAAACGGACGGTCAAACTGAAGTAGTGAACCGTTGTTTAGAGTCTTACCTCCGTTGCTTCACTGGAAACAAACCCAAGAGTTGGTCAGCATGGCTTCATTGGGCAGAATATTGGTATAATACAACATACCACACATCTACACGGATTACTCCATTTGAGGCGTTATATGGCATACCCCCTCCTACTATGCACTATTACATCCTTGGGGATGCAAAGAGTACCCCAGTCGAGCTAGCATTGAGCAGAAGAGATCAACTCCTGTTACAACTTAAGGAAAACTTACAGATAGCCCAAAATAAAATGAAACAAATAGCCAATGCAAGGCGAACAGAAAGAGAATTTCAGGTTGGGGATTTCGTATATTTGAAGTTGCAACCGTATCGACAACAATCCACAGCTAGGAGGGGTAATCAAAAACTTGCACCAAAGTATTATGGTCAGTTTAAGGTAATCCGAAGGATTGGCCAGGTTACGTATGAGCTTGAGTTACCAAGTGAATCCCGAATACATCCAGTGTTTCATGTTTCCTACCTCAAACAGGCTTTACTAACTAATGTGAAGGTTTACAATGAGTTGCCAGAACCAGCCACAGAAGATGGAGATGAGTTGGCAGTAGCGGTACTATGCCTTGAGGACAAGGCATTTTCAAAGGAGGATGGAATGATAGAACTCAGTTCTACCGAGATAGAAGATAGTTGCGGCACAGCTGCATAAACCTTCTCCTAATAAGAGTTGGAACATAAATAGAATTCCTGTAGGATTTAGTTTTACTATTTTGTTTATCTAGAGTCTTGGAAGGTTTTTCTCTACGGAGTTTTTTTAGCCCCAAGGTCTAATAACGTTAGGAATAGGAGTTTGGCTAGGAGTCTTTTATGTTCTTGTCTATTTAAGGACTTTGTCAGGTTGGTTGTTATTCATTCAGAAATCAAGTTATTTGTTTATCAATTATTTCTTTAGTCTACAAACAATTTCGCTTCTGCTGGCCGTGATAAGAATCAAATTCTTATCAGGTTGTTATCAAGATTATAAAAAGCACCGAGACTCGGGATTCCACCATTGACCAATTAAGTGATTCAATCTAATCAATATTCATGCAATTCTTTGCGATTGAAGTGATTCTAATTTATTGCCTCTAGTATATTTTCGAAGTAACAATTGTATACATCAAGCATGAAACATCAAAAGTCTTAAACTAAGCATGCTCCATCAAAACGAATCACAATCATTCAATAAAAATCAATTTTTCAATATTAGTTCCATGCAAATAATCATAAAAGAAATTGCAAATAAATAATTAAAATAGAAATATACCACTTTCCATGGAACAATGGCTTCCTCCGTCTCCTCGGCTAAGGGGTTTAGTTCCTCATGTTATTCACGTGCTCAAAATAGGTGTTCATAGCTCAAAAGTGTGAAAAATAAGAGAAAACTAATAAAGCAGCGAGTTTGTAACAGATATAATTGTTACAGAACTCACTGTTATAGAGAAACTGTTGCAGAACTGTTGCGACCTCAATATAATTGTTGGAAAATTGTTACAAAGGCTTTGAATTTGAAAGGATAGGTCACGGATTCTGCGACCTTCTTCTTTTGTTGTTCTCTGGTTCTTCTTCTACCTCTCGACTGTGATGATCAAACACGCCTCTGCTGCCTTGGTTCGAGCTCTGTAACTACCCCAAACTATCTCAAAGTCTCAACACTCGATCTGTGACTTCCCTCCTCCTTATATATGCCTCCAGAGCGATTAAAACTCGAAGAAATTCTTGGTTTATCTTCCTTTTGCTTCCTCCAAAAGTTACGGCCTTTCTCTCCTTTTTCTTCTCGTACGCGGCTTCTGAATTAATCCCAACTCTTTTAACAGATAGCATATGACCTAGATAGAGAAGATATCTTCCCTGTTATACACGAAATCTTCCAAAAATACAGAAAGCAAATAACCCGAGAAAGAGCAATTTTGTTCTTTCCTTTATAATGTTCATACGCTTCTGTTTTATGCGTGATTGAATTGTCATAGCTTCCAAACATAGTATCAACTCGACTCAAGGAAATAAAAGAAAGATATTCTTATGCTGCACGTAATCAAAAACCAACAGAATCCCGACAATGTTTCCAACCCTGTTTTTTCAAAGACCTTTCTCTTTTTTTTTTCCTTCGCGTCCAAGCCCTTTACCTAGCCTCCGCTAATAGTAACAGACCGTCCCAACCCAAATCAGACAAAATCGAATAGAATCGCCAAACATGATCCACCAAATCCCCTAAACAATGGCTTCCCTGTTTTACTTCAAAGTGACGTATCTTCCATCTCTTTTCGAATCTAAAGGAGATTATCAACCCTGTTTTAGTATAACAGGATGATACGTGTCTTCATGCAACCAAAACCCTGAGACAATCTCGACCAAATTTCTCCAGATAATAACGTAGAAGAACTATGTTTTCTTTTCCCGCCAGTTTCTATTTTCAAACAAAGGAGAAGATGGTTTCCCCCTAACCACTGGTGGGGTGCCAATAATATCTGTCTTGGGGCACCCTGGGGTGCAAATAGCAGTGAGGTTCCCCTTAGTAATTGAGGTATCCCTTATCCAGAATGAGAGTCCGAATAGTAATTTTCTCCCACGAGCGAAAATACCACTTTTCGGGCCAATTTTCCCGCAAAAGCTTATTTCTCCAAAAACACCTACAAAAACATAAAAAGCCATAATAAATACAAAATCGAGCACTAACAAATATATACAATTGAGATTATATCAGACACAAAAATGTGTCTATCAACAGGTAGCTATCATTCTGTTGGGATCACATATTTTGCTGAGTTCTATGACACCAAGTGTTGTGACTTCTCGATTGCCAGTATCAAGTGTGCAGCCAGTCTATATTTTCATACTATGTGCATTTGTTGTGTGGTAACATGTTGATATCACCTCCTTGTATGGATTCAATTCTTAGTTTTTCCTATTTTGTTTGCTTTGTTTTGGTTAGCACATAGCAAAACAAAGAACAAAGAACGTGTTGTCTATACATGATTCAAAACACTTCCAAGTTAAAATTTAATTACTCCCACTTCAATAACAATTCATTATGATAACCATGAACTAAACAATATAACACAATGGTGCTTTAAACTCAATTGAAACAAGTGCAAATGAAGAATGTGTATATCTTGGGGGAAATGGCAGAAACATAATCTAGTAGTCGATTCCAATGCGACAAATAGGATTTGTCTTGATAAGCCAGAGATCCACCTTGGGTCCAAGGAAATCACTTGATATCATTAATTACGTACAATATCATGGTCGGTCTCTCAAGGGAGAGTCCCCATGCAACGCATGCAACATCCTCATGGAGTCCCATCAGACGCAACATCTCCGGTTTGAACATGCCAGAATTTCCAACCTCTACCCATTTCTTGAACCCTTCGTGATAGCTATGTATTTCCATATTGGGTTCGGTATGAGGATTTTTTCATACCAAGCCTTTCAAAGAAGTCGTGCAAGACTCCCATCAAGTCACCAAGAGTGAGCCCTCGATCATACACCAGACCTTCAATCTGATGGAACTCTGCAAGATGGGTTCGATCAAGATATTCATTTCGGAAGACACAGTCGATAGAAAAGTATCATTTCGATGCAAAAGGTCGACTCTGTGCAAGCTGGTACATCATTCTTGCAGAAACATTAGTTGTCTACGTGCGGAGCACATTTTTATTTTCTTCCTCTCGCTCCCAATCATATCCGTACCTTTGGATCCATAACCCCCAGACTCTAAATATTTGGTTAGATTAGCATACCATAGGACTTAGCCTTAGGAATCACAATGCAAATTTTAGGTTGTGATGCAGATTTCAAGTCAAAGTTTTGAGTCACATGATAAATATTTGGTGGATGGACAATTTTTGGATCACAACTACAAACTTCATTTTTGAGATTTCTAGGGTTTTAGTTGCGTACTTTGTTGTGTTAAGTTGTTAGAAAAATCCAAATAATTTTTTTTGGTGGAAATTGTAGTTTGATAAACCATTTTTCATATGACTTGCATGGGGAACCAATTTTTCAGAAGCATGGAAATGTGCATGTATGTATCCACCGCACTTCGTTCACAGTTTTATGCCTCAATAGTTCCAGCAAAGGTTCTCGTTCAACTGTGATTTTAAATTACATAAAAACCGCCCACTCACAACAAAATCTATAGAATCCATTTCTTTTCCTGCAGGGCGAGCCTACCTCGTGTGTGCTAGTAGTTTTTACGTGGTTTAAAATCACAATTCGTGCATATTGATAGTAGAAAAAAAAAACCAATGGCTAGACTCATGGACGGAAAAGTAAAAACTAGGTCCATAAAAACTAGTTCAAGCACAACTTACCATTAAAGAGTATTTATGACGAGGGTCCTTCTTCCTTCTCTGAGTCTGAATCTCAGAGCTGGGCTACATATTTCAAAGTTCGTATGAAAAAATAGGTAGAGAAATTTCAGATGCAGCTTATGGGTCTCCATCTCAGGTGTTATCACCGGATTCTATTCTCTAACTTCTTGTATATCTATCTCAACCATTATCTCTCAGTCCAGTTCAACTAATTTCTTCTGATGGAGGAGAGGACGTGGAAATTATTGATGGAGTAGATTCGATCCTTGGAAAAAGACAGCGTTACTGGGACTTTCCTTCTCAACCTATCTTGTCTCCTATTCACTCTTACCATGAAATTTCTGGTTCAGGGCTTCTCTAAGATGTGGTTAATCAAATCTTATCTACCCCACCGGCTTCTGAAGATTTCATACCACTAGAAATGGGTAGTCCTCAAATTGAAAACCAAGTAGAACAGTACTTTACCCCAGAAGAAGAGATCTCTCAATTCAGTGAACTACCCAAACCAGCTTTCTGCATAACTTTCTCTGAGTCTTCTGTATCTATTGAGTCGCCTAAACCTGTTTTAGTATCGCAATTTCTGACTCATTTGCATCTTTAGATTTTCCTCACTCATCCATTGCATCTAATGAATCGATCACTTTAATAGTGGAACATTCAATTTTTCCTGCATCCATTGGAAAAAAAAAGGATTCTACATCTCCAAATCTTTTTGAAATCGCTAATATCAACCAATTTTTGGTTATTTTGATGTGGGATCATCTTCACTTACTAAGGATACTGATCGCTGTCGTAAGCGTCAAAT
Organism: Papaver armeniacum; assembly: GCA_023531295.1. NCBI lineage: Eukaryota > Viridiplantae > Streptophyta > Magnoliopsida > Ranunculales > Papaveraceae > Papaver > Papaver armeniacum. Next base: position 10,227 of record JAJJWW010009595.1, on the reverse strand, counting down.
ATAATTTACACTTTCTTACTACTCAAAATATAAATATAGCAAGGGCAAGAAAGGATCGATCCCACAGAGAGGTCTAGGTTGTCAAATTGTTTCGGTTCCTTATAAATAACACCTAGGTAGTTTTGTGATTGTTATATACTAAAATAAAATAAAAGCAAAACAATAAAAAGTAAACACGCAAATCAAGGATAAGAAAGTATTGGTTAAGGATTTCGTTTTCATTCACAAACATGTTTTCAACGCAATAACTAGAATTGATATTTTAATCTCAACTTTTATCAAAGACCCTAGAATACCTTGATCGCAAGTATATCCCGCAAATCTCCTCATGTCATCAACAAACACATTAAAAGATGCGAATATGAATTCTACCTAAAGGAACAACCTAACGTGTAAAAGCACTAATCAAGTTTAATTCCCTAGATGCATTAGGTTCTATGAAATCATGCCAATCAAAGCAATCGAACGTGGAAAGCGCACTAATCCGATTTAACAAAGATTATGGTTCACATATGATCATAAGAATATATCACTACAAACTATAATAATATTTATTCTACTTGCAATCCGGAATTATCACTTTTGCGTATAATAACCCTAATCTAGCAATAAAGATGAAAGCAAACTCAATCGATTCGCGACTCGACTAACAAGCATTCAAATCATGTAACAATATTCATGGTGAATCATAAACGATAATATGGAGACAAAACTAATTTATTGAATTAAAACCCATATTTGGAAATTCAACTTATTCCATAACCAATAATAAAATCTAGCTCATATTCATGGAGTTCATAACAAGAAGAAAGAGAAAAGGTTTCATGGTTCTAAACCCTAGAACAAGAGTAGAGGCCAAAAAGAATAGAAAAAGATATTAATAAAAGATATTAGGTTTAGAGAAAAGGTTTTCTATTTATATGCTTCTCCCCAAAAGGATACTCTTTCCAAGTTTAGGTTTTCTCAAAACCCATCTCTAAGTGGTCCACCAAGCCCATGTGTGGAAAATAAGTTTCTGGAATTTTTGGGTTCAAAACGGGTCGCCGGAATCCGGTCACCGGTCGCCGGAATCCGGTCACCGTGAAACTATCTCCAGCCGCTTTTGTCATCGGAAACTGTCGCCAGCAAGTGCACACTCCCAGCAGCTCATCTCCATAACTCTGCAATTCAAACAATCACAAAATACCATCTAAACCAATTCCTTGTTCTTGCGAAAACGCGCCCAAAAGCGTAGCTTGTAGCTCATATATCCGACCGTCGAATCATGCATCCAACACATACCCCTTTCGTGATTCACTGAAATATTATGATCCCCACTTTGGTTCCCAAATCCGCACCCTGAAGTAGACCACCGCCTCGCCATTTCTCGTCCATTTTCGCACAATTTCAGCTTTGGTTGCGACTTCGCTACACACTCGTGCCATTTTTGCTTCCATCCATGTATATCACAAGCTAGCCACAATCAGCTGCAAGTAAGATCTACTAGCCATTTCAGCTCTACCAATCAACTCGGCCATCTTGCAACCGCAGCGAGTCACAGCGACACGGCACCAATTAGTCCACATCCACCAGTTCCTGCAACAATTCCCTGTATTCTGCACCAGCTTCTTAAGTCTTCCTACTGCAACCTCTCCAGTCCCTGTACAGCTATTCTTACCAATATTACCAGAACTGCTCCAACTCCAGCTGCAGCTCAACCTGTCCTAACAATCATCTAGAGACCTAGTTCACTCAGCAGCTCAACATCTCCAGCCATCAGTCCATTGCAACGTCACTGATAAGAGTCACCACTTCCTTGATCCACTTCTGAGACTATATAGCTTCAACTCTAGCTCATTCTCTTGTGTTCAGACCTGCACATGGCACCTTGTACTCAACTGCATTTTGACCACTGCCATCCCCTCTCGTGAGCTCTTTCTTTGCATTCCCGCATACTCTTGAGTCGCAGCCTCGCAATCAACAACAAAGATAGCCATGTATTTCTCATTGCACCAAGCTGGCAGCGATCCGGAAACATCAACACCAGCTCCCCTTTGTATTCATTACAGCACAGCACCACCTGCAATTGTATCAATTCTAGCTCTTCTGCCAGCCATTCCTCCATCGATTCCAACCCAGCAGCAACATCTCACCAACAAAGACAATCTCTAATTGAAGCTCTAAACCCCTTTTAGAACAGCCACCAAAACCTGGTTCACTCTTCCATGGATGTAATATCTAATCAATCACCAACTTCTTTGCCTCTGTGTTGCAACTGCAATAACCTCCACCTCAGAAAACAGCATCACTACCACCTTACAGCATCCATTAGTCACTGAGAATTAGCATTCCCATGACAATCACCAATCTGCACACAGCACCACCATGAACGCATCCACAAAGATCACCAACTCAAAGGCAATCTCACATTCAAATCATCATTCCACAGCAACCGCAGTAAAACCCATTTGTAGTTTCTCCAATCGAACCCATCTCTCTTCATGAATCTCTCCACCAGAACATCACTCAGGGATTTTCACAAACACCTTGTATGCCAGAAGCTGGTGATACACATTGAACTTGTTGTTCATTCTTAAACCATTCCATCTCCTTCCCTGTAAACATTCAACACAAGACCCATTTCGAAATCACATTCATTCATCTCCAACAATTGACGGCAGCATTTTCTTCCCTGTCTTTCTAGCCATCAAGTACAGCACAATTCCCTTTGTAATCTCGTTTTCAATGCTGTTATAACATGAATCAGAACAAACCATTCTTCAATTCGCTTTCACTGTCAAACCTCTATCAATCATAGCTGTAGATCCCCTTTTGTTCTTCTCCATTTCTCAGTTAGAACCCAAACATCTCGTCACTGCAATTCGAACTACAGCTCCTTGTTTCCATTGATCTCCAACCTATTTAACACCTCTAAATCCCTCTGAACACATGGTTTAGCTGTCGAGAGTTTGTTGCAGCGGCAGAGAGCATAGTAACCAAGTCTACTACTAAGACAAGAAAAGAGAAACTCGTTTTCTCTGTTCGACCTAGCTTCTGGGTTACAAGGATAGGAAGTGACAAAGGCACCCATCATACTGGCCACCACAGTGACACCCCTTAGAGTTTGACTTCCCCCTTATCCTTGGCCGAGCTCCCATTAGCACTTACTCGTGAAATGATCATTGCGCCCTTTACGCTCGAACTGGATGCTTTCTTCTTCTTTTGCTCAAATGACTCCAAAACACCTAATAACTCAAAAACACGCATAAAGTACATAATTCACAAGAAAAAATAGCAAAGAAAGCGTAACTACTATATTGTAAATTAGGTGTTTTAGACACCTATCAGATTCCCCCACACTTAGACTTTGCTAGTCCTCGAGCAAATCAAACAAAACTAAAATACAACAACTCCGTGTCGTCGAGGCTACGGTCACTTTTAGCATAAATAACAAGCCTTTAAACCCCTAGGTGGCCCTAGTGGACGAGTTATAGTCTCGTGAGGGTTTACTAGAGATATACCCACAAAACCTATATTTCCAACTTACTAGTTCTCCGTAATGATAGTATCCAAGCGCTAAGAAGACATAGAGATTCTGCACACTAGTCATAAGAAGTTAGACACATAAATGAACACAATCTCATTCTTAAAAGTTGAGAGAGAGATAACCATCCCTTCTCGACATAAATTCGGGTTCGGAGTGATCAAAAGTCTCGACTCGTCACAAGAAAGGGTTTTATGATATTGCTCTCAATAATAAATAGCTTTTTATGGGTCACACATGTGTCCAGGTTGGAATGAAGAGAGAATCCTGCGACACGTTGAATGGTAGGAAGGCAAAACCCTCCGAATGTTTTGAAAACCCACATCTTTTATATATTTTTGAAAACTCATTTCTCTGACGATCTCTTCGAAAGGAAATCAACCATTTAACGAAGGTGGGAATATGCTTACTTACCGTGAATCTGCCTCGGCGTGCAGCTAGCACCACTCTCACAACATCCATAAAAACGCCTTCTGTCTTCAATCGGTGTCTTCATCTTCGCCTTCTGGTCTTCAACTCTTGATGATAACTCTTGAACTTCGTAGAATCTTGACAATATGATTCTTTCCCTCAAATTCCTTGTCGCTGAAACTTCATTATAGATATTCCTTCTTTCCATAGGCTTTATTGAAAGAATACAAAAATAAAAACAAACTATACAAACCCAAAATTTGATTTTTAATTTTTTTTTTTTTTCGTTTTTTTTTTTTTTTTTTTTTTTTTTTTTTGGATAAGAAATAAAACAAATACAAGAATAAAAATAAAACAAAATAATAAAAGCTATTAACAAACCTAAACATTTTTCTCTTGTCTCTTTTTTTTTTTTGACAAGAGAAAAATAAATAAAAATAAACAATAAAAATAAAAATGCAAGTACAACGGCCGTGGTGTAAGTACTTTACCGCTTGATTCTTCACAACTTGTATGTCTTGATATCATAAACTTCTCGAACTCTCATCTTTATAATCCCCGCTCATGTACATAAAGTCTGAAATTTGCTCGATTCTGTACTGTTGCTTGTAAACCTTGAACATCTTCAACTTTCCTCGAATTTGTGATGCTCCTCTTGTTGATGATGATGGTGTTTCTATGGACCTGTTGGTGTAGAGAGATAAGGTGGATGGTGCTAACTGCGAACAAGATCACAAGTGGTATGTAAGTTAGCAATTCGATGTCACCAATATGGTTGATAAAAATAGCACTCAAGAGATCAAAATAGTGCTTCTATGGTGGGAAATTGGACAGCTCACCATTCTTCCCGGAATTAACGTACGGTGACACACACTCTAAAAGCACAAATTTAGACAGTAATAAAGAATTGAAGGTCGGTGCCTCACATTATGTAACATGGGTAGTCTCCACTATAGGGGATCACTGTTCTAATACCGAATTCAACAGACCTTATTTGCCACCGGCATGGTTAAATCCAACTTTAACTCTCATACAAGTAAGAAACCCGATCATGTTCTCTCACATCTCTAAGTTCAGTCACTCTTATGAGATTCTCGATGTAATCTTAGCGACATGTATACTATGTGACTCTAAACTAACTACAAGTTGGAGTTTTTATTCACTAATTTACACAAAAGTTGAAAAATTTCAGAAAACAACGCAAATGCTTAACCACTCCCCCACACTTAAACTTTACATTGTCCTCAATGTAAATTGAATCGTCCAAAGAAAGTCAATGTGGGAAATCATATAACAATATGCGACAAGAAAACATAAAAAAAAAAAGAAAAGAAAAATTAAAAGATAAGAGATACAAAACCTATGGGTTGCCTCCCATGCAGCGCTTGGTTTAAATTCGTCAGCCCGACTATATCCTTGCAAGTTTCATTCCCCATATACCAACAATCTGAAAAGTTGGGGATCCTTCCATAGAACCTGTTTTGCAAACACTAGCTTCACACAAATATTAGTACAATAAAGCAAAAGTGAAGCTATGAACCGATAAAAGCTTCCCCCACACTTATTCTTGTACACACTTGGGAGTGTATAAAGAATATAGAAGTCGGGTACTTCCACGGTTTCTTGTTCCATAACCTGCATAGTATGAGAATCAAGTATCTCTAATGGCGGAAAACGAGAAACAAAGTCATTCAACAATATTCTCGAAGCACGTACATTCAAACCAATAAGAGGTAAAGGAGAAAAAATAATAGGCAATGGGTTAGATAAACCTTGCACAATCTCTTGTATTACGGAATCCTCTTCATCCTTGAAAAACTCAAGTGAATTATTCACCTCTTGTATATCATGGTCCTCTATCAAACCTTGCAACCATTCTTCGTCCGTTTCTGCCGTAACCAAAGTCTTGACATAAACATCATCATTACAATCATATGCAAGCTCAATTGGGTCTTCCACAATATTGATCATAACGGTCTCATTCTCAACATACTCCTCTTTGTTGTAAGGCACATACTCTTTTGCGGATCCAAATTTTATTATAAGAAACTTTTTTAGAACACTCGAAAATGCATCATCCTCAAGCTCCACCCTTTGAATAGGCTCTTGATCATTATTAAGATCAATGCTTGAGTAATCTACACAAGTGTCGACATATTCCAGACTCCTCGGAGATGTCACCATGACTTATTTCAAGCAATATATCATAATCACCGTCACTTTCATAGTCAACATAAGATTGGTCCTCGCTGAATTTAGTGTTGCTAATCTCTAACTCATCCTTTTGAATAGGTGAATTATCATTATTAAGATCAAGAGTTGAGTTAACTACACAATTATCAACGAAAATGCCCAAGGATTCGCCTTTTTCAACATTAGCATCAATCAAATATTCATCACAAACCATATGCACATAATAATTATCCATATCTTCCTTATATTGATCAATGCCTCTTCGCAAGCTAGCCATACCTTCACGAAGTTCTTGGAGTTGCTCGTTTGTAGTCTCTTTTGCTTTTTGAAATTCCTCTTGTAAAAAGGTGGAAACTTGCTCTATAAAATTAGAGACTTTTTGTTCACGAGCATAAGAATCCTCCCATCCTTGTTGTAGTTCACACACATACCCGCCATAAGGTTGTTGAGGAAAACCACAAGGTTCCATGGAATATTGGTCATAACCAATGAATTGGTTTTGATTATACCCATGGAATTGGTAGTTGTCGTATTGTTGAGGTTGTTGAAAACCGTATCCATTGTTCCAATATGCTTCTTCCATAAAAATTGGTCCCTGAAATAAAATTCTCAAACCAAGGTTAAAACCCAGAAAATAAGAAAAAGTAAAACAAAACTAAAAACAAAAATAAGAAACCGAAAACAATTGACAACCGTTGCCTCCCCGGCAACGGCGCCAAAATTTGATCGCTGTCGTAAGCGTCAAATATAATTTACACTTTCTTACTACTCAAAATATAAATATAGCAAGGGCAAGAAAGGATCGATCCCACAGAGAGGTCTAGGTTGTCAAATTGTTTCGGTTCCTTATAAATAACACCGGTAGTTTTGTGATTGTTATATACTAAAATAAAATAAAACCAAAACAATAAAAAGTAAACACGCAAATCAAGGATAAGAAAGTATTGGTTAAGGACTTCGTTTTCATTCACAAACATGTTTTCAACGCAATAACTAGAATTGATATTTTAATCTCAACTTTTATCAAAGACCCTAGAATACCTTGATCGCAAGTATATCCCGCAAATCTCCTCATCTCATCAACAAACACATTAAAAGATGCGAATATGAATTCTACCTAAAGGAACAACCTAACGTGTAAAAGCACTAATCAAGTTTAATTCCTAGATGCATTAGGTTCTATGAAATCATGCCAATCAAAGCAATCGAACGTGGAAAGCGCACTAATCCGATTTAACAAAGGTTATGGTTCACATATGACTACTAGGATGTATCACTATAATCAATAATCACAATTATGCTACTTGTAATCGTAAATCTATCACTTTTGCGTATAATAAATCATAATCTAGCAAGAGAGATGAAAACAAACTCAATCGATTCGCGACTCGACTAACAAGCATTCAAATCATGTAACAATATTCATGGTGAATCATAAACGATAATATGGAGACAAAACTAGTTTATTGAATTAAAACCCATATTTGGAAATTCAACTTATTCCATAACCAATAATAAAATCTAGCTCATATTCATGGAGTTCATAACAAGAAGAAAGAGAAAAGGTTTCGTGGTTCTAAACCCTAGAACAAGAGTAGAGGCCAAAAAGAATAGAAAAAGATATTAATAAAAGATATTAGGTTTAGAGAAAAGGTTTTCTATTTATATGCTTCTCCCCAAAAGGATACTCTTTCCAAGTTTAGGTTTTCTCAAAACCCATCTCTAAGTGGTCCACCAAGCCCATGTGTGGAAAATAAGTTTCTGGAATTTTTGGGTTCAAAACGGGTCGCCGGATTTGCTGACGTCATCGTCGGAATCCGGTCACCGGTCGCCGGAATCCGGTCACCGTGAAACTTTCTCCAGCCGCTTTTGTCATCGGAAACTGTCGCCAGCAAGTGCACACTCCAAGCATCTCATCTCCATAACTCTGCAATTCAAACAATCACAAAATACCATCTAAACCAATTCCTTGTTCTTGCGAAAACGTGCCCAAAAGCGTAGCTCATAGCTCATATCCGACCGTCGAATCATGCATCCAACACATACCCCTTTCGTGATTCACTGAAATATTATGATCCCCACTTTCGGTTCCGAAATCCGGCACCCGGAAGTAGCACCACCGCCTCGCCATTTCTGGTCCATTTTCGCACAATTTCTGCAGCTTTGGTTGCGACTTCTGCTACACAGCTCAGGCCATTTTTGCTTCCATCCATGTATATCACAAGCTAGCCACAATCAGCTGCAGTACTCTACTAGCCATTTCAGCTCTACCAATCAACTCGGCCATCTTGCAACCGCAGCGAGTCACAGCGACACGGCACCAATTAGTCCACATCCACCAGTTCCTGCAACAATTCCCTGTATTCTGCACCAGCTTCTTAAGTCTTCCCTACTGCAACCTTTCCAATCCCTGTACAGCTCTTCTTACCAATATTACCAGAACGCTCCAACTCCAGCTGCAGCTCAACCTGTCCAAATAATCATCTAGAGACCTAGTTCACTCAGCAGCTCAACATCTCCAGCCATCAGTCCATTTCAACGTCACTGATAAGAGTCACCACTTCCTTGATCCACTTCTGAGACTATATAGCTTCAACTCTAGCTCATTCTCTTGTGTTCAGACCTGCACATGGCACCTTGTACTCAACTGCATTTTGACCTCTGTCATCCCCTTTGTGAGCTCTTCTTTGCATTCCTGCATACTCTTGAGTCGCAGCCTCGCAATCAACAGCAGCATAGCCATGTATTTCTCATTGCACCAGTGGCAGCGCATCCCTGGAAACATCAACACCATCTCCCCTTTGTATTCATTACAGCACAGCACCACCTGCAATTGTATCAATTCTAGCTCTTCTGCCAGCCATTCCTCCATCGATTCCAACACAGCAGCAACATCTCACCAACAAAGACAATCTCTAATTGAAGCTCTAAACCCCTTTTAGAACAGCCACCAAAACCTGGTTCACTCTTCCATGGATGTAATATCTAATCAAACACCAACTTCTTTGCCTTTGTGTTGCAACTGCAATAACCTCCACCTCAGAAAACATCATCACTACCACCTTACAGCATCCATTAGTCAATGAGAATTAGCATTCCCATGACAATCACCAATCTGCACACAGCACCACCATGAACGCATCCACAGCATCACCAACTCAAAGGCAATCTCACATTCAAATCATCATTCCACAGCAACCGCAGTAAAACCCATTTGTAGTTTCTCCAATCGAACCCATCTCTCTTCATGAATCTCTCCACCAGAACATCACTCAGGGATTTTCACAAACACCTTGTATGCCAGAAGCTGGTGATACACATTGAACTTGTTGTTCATTCTTAAACCATTCCATCTCCTTCCCTGTAAACATTCAACACAAGACCCATTTCGAAATCACATTCATTCATCTCCAATAATTGACGGCAGCATTTTCTTCCCTGTCTTTCTAGCCATCAAGTACAGCACAATTCCCTTTGTAATCTCGTTTTCAATGTTGTTATAACATGAATCAGAACAAACCCATTCTTCATTTCGCTTTCACTGTCAAACCTCTATCAATCATAGTTGTAGATCCCCTTTTGTTCTTCTCCATTTCTCAGTTAGAACCCAAACATCTCGTCACTTCAATTCGAACTACAGCTCCTTGTTTCCATTGATCTCCAACCTATTTAACACCTCTAAATCCCTCTGAACCCATGGTTTAGCTGCCGAGAGTTTGTTGCAGCGGCAGAGAGCATAGTAACCAAGTCTACTACTAAGACAAGAAAAGAGAAACTCGTTTTCTCCTGTTCGACCTAGCTTCTCAGGTTACAAGGATAGGAAGTGATAAAGGCACCCATCATACTGGCCACCACAGTGACACCCCTTAGAGTTTGACTTCCCCTTATCCTTGGCCGAGCTCCCATTAGCACTTACTCGTGAAATGATCATTGCGCCCTTTACGCTCGAACTGGATGCTTTCTTCTTCTTTTGCTCAAATGACTCCAAAACACCTAATAACTCAAAAACACGCATAAAGTACATAATTCACAAGAAAAAATAGCAAAGAAAGCGTAACTACTATATAGTAAATTAGGTGTTTTAGACACCTATCGTATAC
>JAJJWW010009594.1:0-25130 GCA_023531295.1 Papaver armeniacum | reverse complement strand
AATTTTTATTCACATAATCAAGATGACGAGGTTAGAATTGGTAACACTACTTGTTTAGATGAGATTCGATCATTTTCATATAATGATGATTATGATGAGGATAATATTGATGAAGAATCTGAAATATGTAGGCATAGTGATCAGGAATTTGTTACTCCCAACGAGCTTTATAATGATAATGTTAATTCTAGTACAAATCCAAATAATTTTAATAATTATTCACCTATTCAAAAGGACGAGGGTTTGACTAGAAATATCCCTATTTTAGACGATATACTATTTCCTTTTCACGAAGCCAACGAAGGTTTAGAGGAACGAGTTTATTTTGAGTCTAGCGATTCAGAAACAATAGTCTTTGACAAAGAAAATGAACTTGTAGAGATGAGTGAGGATGAACCTGACTTAGAAGAATCAATTGACCATTTTCAGGAATCAGGTGACCTTGAAATTAGGGAAGTTGTGACTAGTCTTTCTAGACATACCGAAGTTAGTTTGTAGTAGGCTAGTGTCTCGTAGCGCTAATATCTGATGTGGTGTTCAATCAGACTAGGTCCGGGGGTTTTCGCATTTGCGGTTTCCTCGTTAACAAAACTTCGGTGTCTGTGTTATTTCTATTCCGCATTATATTTGTTATATAATTGAAATATCACAAAGTTGTGCGTTATGTATCGATCAATTTTGAAATCCAACCTTTGGTTGTTGATTGAAATTATTGATCCTTTGGATATTGGTCTTTGGTACCATCCAAGTTTATATCTCTTGTATTTGATAAAGACTCACAGATTTCTATTTGTTTGAGTATAGATCAAATCGAGAGATAGAGATATTAACTCATTGATATACTTTTTATAAAGATTGAGTCTGATTGTCTAGTTGATTCTCTTAAAAGTATATTAGAGTTAGTCCATACAGATTGCTAATCGAAATATTGGGTGAGGTTGTTGTACCCCCGCATTTTTAAATTTCATATAAATCTAAACTGAGAAAGTGTTTGCTTGAATCTCAAGTTATCTTAGCTTGAATACAAAGCTACGTATAGTCTTGAAAGTGTATAAATAGAAATACTCAAACAGCTGGGAAATTCAATCCTTGACACTTTTGTATCCTAGTTGTGTTCTAGAGTCGTCTCCAATTGTACTAGGTTTCCTCTGAGAAACATAATTATGTTTATTTACTTAAAGACTGATCGCTGTCGTATGCGTCAAAAATAATTTCACTTTCCTAAAGTATATGATAAGAAAGAGTTCGTATCCACAGAGAGGCGATTGTAGTTATTTCGTAATCAATTTCTTAAAGTAACCAATTGGGGGGATTTCTTATTTCTATTTAAGCAATAAAAAACAAATTAAAAGCAAAGTAAATTGTAGAAAGTAATCAATGGAGAGAGATATTGGTCAAGGAATTCATCTTCAATCTTAGACATGTGCTTGCATATATGAATAGAATTACGATTTAATCTCTTGTGTTATCAAAAGCCTAGAGAATCAAAAGAGCAAGATAATATATTAATTTCTAAGTTCATCAACACACATTAGGGCCGCGTATGTGAATTCTACCTAAAGAATAACCTAACGCCTTGCGTTAATCAAGTTCAATTCCTAGGAGCATTAAGTTTCAAATAGGCTAATCAATGCAATTGTCATGCGTTGCACATAAAAATTCTGGACAATGGTCAAACTCTACATATGATTACGAGAGTGTATCACTACAAACCGTAAACATATCATGCTACTTGTATTCAAGGTTATCGCTTGATGAAAAACCCTAAAATAGCTATGGACTAAGATGCAAGTTCAATTAATTGGCCACTTAACTAATCAAACATCATAATCCTATCACAATACATCAATCATGTGATCATAAAAACAATAGAGAATTGAACGATAATCAAGAGAGAAAACTAATACATAAAGCAAACACAAGTTTTAGAAATCGGACTACATCCTAACCAATAATAGAGAATTTAGCTACTCATAGCTATGGAGTTCATCACAAAAATATAAGTTGAATTAAAGAAGAAGATGAACAAAAGCAAACCCTAGTTGTGTAAACAAAAGCGGCTCTCCAAAGTTCCAAGAATAAGATATCTCCCAAAAGTTGTAGAATTCTTCTTTTATAGCTTTTCTTTCCTTCCAAAATAGGTCAAGTCTTCAAAGTCCATTAGATAAAAATCCACCAAGCCCATAATAGAGACAAAACCCGTGTAAAAATAAGTCCAAAAAGTCGCTCAGAAAACTCGGTATTGTGGGCTGAATCGGCCGGAGAAGTGGCCGGAAATCGGTTCCGGTGACAAATAAGTCCACACCGGTCACCGGTCAACGGTCAACTGGCTGCCCGGTTAATGAGTCAACTCGGTCGACCGAGTCAAACCGAGTCGAATAAGAGTCACCGTCGGTGATCTAGTCGGACACTGAGTTAGATGCTACTCTGGTGACTTGGTTCACCCTCTAGACCGGTCTATGTGCCCAGATTTTGCCGCAAATCCTTGTGCCTCCAAAGATCACTCATCCGGCCACTAATGGCCGCTTGCCGCACAACAAGCCATCACAGCTATCTCACCAAATTCTCGTAGCTTCATTCTTCACAGTCACCTCAGCACCACCACCATTCTCTCTGAACATTCCCCGCAAAGATAAACCCCATCTGTTCCTTCACATAACACTTGCACAACATCTATCTAACTGCATCAACTTATTTTCGATGCTGCAGAAGGGGAAGCTATCCTTTCCACAAAATCCTCAGAATCAACAAAGAACTACAACTTGCACCCTCGAGACTCCGCACATGTATCACAACCTACAAGAACAGCTCCCTCGTATCAATCAACTCTCCACATTTCGCCGTGATCAATAGCTTCATTCAAGTCCGGCTCGCCGATAACATCGTTGTAGCTCCCCGACTCAATCGCACTCTACCGTGCTTCGCACCCAAGCAAACCAATTACAAACCCATTAGTACCTCGCACTCGACTCGACCGCAACACCTCGCTCCAAGCCACTTCTGCAGCAGAACTTACTCCAATCCCAGCTGCTCCATTGCAGCCAACACAGCTTCAACAACACAATCCTCATCAGTGTCACCTCAACATATAGCACCATTACACTCAGCTTTCACTCACTGTAACCCACCTTTCACAAATATGACGCACCATTCATCACACCGAGTCATGTTCCATCTCTTCACTAGAACTGCAACATCTCACTGCCTTGCAACTTGCGGCTCCAACTCCATACACAGCACAAGCATCTGTTGCCATGCCTGAAATTTTAATCACCTACAATGACATTACCAGCGGCTGCAATTCTTTATCCCAGAAATACACGCACCAGAACCCATTGCCAGATTCCATTCCATCTCCAATACCTGTAAAATCATTCATCATCACTTTGGCAAGAAACTCTTAGCTCATACAACATACTAAATTTCTTTTATCACCGCAATGATTCCAACTCAGCCTTCCTTGCATTCGTGTTCAGCCCATCTTCACATTCTCACATACATGACTTCTCAACATCAACACCAACCCACCGCAGCCAACCTCCATCCGCACTTTAATCATTGCGAAACCGCAACTGCAACCATCTCAGGCCATACTCCCTGCCAATCACCTCATACTCTGCAATAAGCTTCAATTCCACACACACAGCAGCTATTCCATTCTCATTAGCAACTTTATTACCAAAACCCATTAATCACACACAATCCATATTCATAATTCTCAAGCTCGAGAATCCATTATCTCCATTTTCATCCACAATCCCATCCAACCTCGAGACTCTAACACGTGAATTAGAGCCAAACCAGATCAAATCCACCCAGTAATCCACCACAATGAACCCATTCCTTCCTTTCATGTTCGCAACACCTGATTTTCAAACTTCTCCAGCTCAAGTTCAAGCTCAATCAACATAGCTCTAACTTGTCAACATTCACATCCTCTCTTCACTAGTCTTGTACATATCTCGGCTTCCACCTTCCTTAGCTCATCAGTCTCATCGATTGCCACTTCCCTGACCTGAATCTCTCAAACCATTTAAAATCTATGACATCCATCAACCTCACCTCCATTTCTGCTTATTCGATTTATCAACCATTCGACTCTCTCTTGATTTGGCATCAATCGCTTCAATCATCTTCTCGATTCCTCCACGTGCTCGTTGATATCGGATGGAAACTCTCAGAGACGAACACCTCATTTACTCCTCTCTTTCTCAAACTCGAAGAACAATGATTAAAAGCGCACGAGACTTGATTTCTCAATTTAGGGTTGAATGGGTGTAGGTTATATTCGATGCCAGGTCACCTTGATAAGGGGTAACCAATTTACAGCCCCTTAACCTCATCTCGGTCTTGTTTTAGTGCTTCTCAAAATAAAGCTGCCCCTTAACTCTTGGCTCGGTTCCTTTTAGTGTCTCGTATAAAATGATAATTTTGCCCTTTTTCCCAAATTGGATGATTTAAAGCTTTCTTTTCCTCCGTGCAACTCCAGAGTACCTAATAACTCAAAACCACGCGTAAAGTACATAATTCACAAGAAAAATACCAAAGAAAGCGTAACTACTATATAGTAAATTAGGTGTTTTAGACACCTATCAAAGACTTCACTTAGGGATCCGTGAAGCCAGGCCCGGCTATCTTTATTTTGATAGTTCGTGTATCCTAATCTTGTCATTATAATCGTCGAGGTTTTCGTCAATCTCCAATAAAAAACGAGATAGATAAACATCGCAAAGTTCTCTTCATTTCAGACGTTGTGATTCCTCAAGATAGATATCTAAAACTCTTCTTTAATGACCGATTTTAATGGTTCTTGAGAGGTGGTTAATAATCCAGGCATCTCAACTAACTGAGTGTAAGTGTTCTGGATTGGAGAGGTTTACTAGCTTTGTATATTGCAAACAGATTTCCAAGCCTTGATCTATACGATCAAAAGGGAAATAAAATAGGCTTTTCTTTTAGAAGAAAATTGGTATCAAAAGTCTTCACTTAGGTTGAAGCAACTCTTTGGGTGTAAAGGACATCATCTGAGGAAATCAATTGCATAGAACCTTGCGAGGTTCAAGAGATGTAACCAGCACCACTTTTAAAAGAAGACCCATTCTTTGAAGTAGAACCATTATTCTTGAAATTCTTTGATTTACCTTTACCATTTTTACCACCATTTTGAGTATTCCTCCCATAGAATGTTGTTGGATTAGTGGTATCAAAACTAGAACCAGCTTCCTGATCCTGATTTTGATCTTTAAGCCACTGCTCATGAATTAACAGCCTATCCTTCAATTCACCAAAAGTATAAGGTGATTCACGATTTTTGAGCAGCTATAACAAAAGTGTCATAGTCTCTACCAAGACCATTGAGTGCATACATCATAAGATCATCATCATATACTCTGTCGTTAATTGCTTCCATAGAATCATTAATAGTCTTCAAATTATGCAAGAAATCACTAACAGCCTGAGATCCTCTTCTTAACCCATGTAACTGATTGCGTATACGTCTTGCACCAAATTGAGACCTAAAACTAGCTTCAAGATATTACCATATATGTCGAGCAGATTTCATTCCAAGAACATCCCCTGAAATTGTTGGGGTAAATGTTGCCTTCAGACAACTCACAACAAAACGATCTGCCTTTCTCCAATAAATTCATCTAGGATTAACAATTTTAACACCATTAACAATAACTTCAGATGGAGGTTCCACAATCTCACCATTCACATATCCATAAAGATCCGTAGAAATAAGTACATACTCAAATTGATCACGCCAAATCAAGAAATTTGTATGATCTAATTTTGACGAGATGAAATTACCTATATTATTAAAAGGTAATGCAAAGTAACCTGAATCTCCATTAGTTGAAGCATCAGCAACGGAAGGTGTAGCACCATCTTCTTGATTCAAAATAGGTTGTAAATTTGAAGTAGTATTGTTCATCGTTACTCTAGTAATCGACATTGATGTAAAAGTAGTGGTTATTGTAGAGAAGAAGATAACCTAATCAAGATCTCAAGATCCAAAAGATGAACAAATGAAAAATTTCGGAATCAAGATGTAAAGAAGATCAGTAAAACGATTGAATACGTTTTTTATTTGTAAGAACAACACAAAATTCTCTAAAACCTTATTGAAAAATTTATTGCAGAGAAAATTTCCGGACCGACCTCAATGATACCATGAGAAAGTTATTACAAGATATTAAATGTCTATGATTGAACATAATTGTTTCGGTAGATTACAAGAACATAGGGAGGGGTATTTATACATTGACTAGTAATAGTCAAGTCAAGTTGTTGACTTGACTTGACTGACATATCCTAATAAAACTTATATCAATATTTCATGTAATGATATGTTTTCTATAAATAAAATGTTATTATAATTGTCATTCTTTCCTATGAGGAAATTGATATTCATTTGCCTATGTAATTTACTATATAAAAATCTTTATATAAGTCTCGTGAGCTAATTTTTTGGAAATTTTTTCGTGTCCGCATTTTCGTGTCCGTGCAACCCAATGCTGCACGGATACAACATGCTGCAATGCAAAATCCGAAAGCAAATACTGCACCGTCGCATAATCTGACTAAGTACCACGTGTCAACTCATAAGACCTTTCTATAAGAGCGATGCTAGTTGACCGGGTTTTATTCCGAGGAATGTCCCGTGAAATATCCAATGGTGATTTCTACCGAGATTCTAGCATTGGTATCCGTAAGTGTTGGAGTGGGTCCCAACCTTTCTCTCACCCGATGCATCCCAAGCACACCATGGGATTTATTCCGAAAGATGCAGTGAGTGAGAGAAAGGCTGGGACCCACTCCAACACTTACGGATCTCAGTGTTAGAAATTCTGCAGAAATCACCATTGGATATTTCACGAGACATTCCTCGGAATAAAACCCGGTCAACCTAGCATCGTCCAAAGTGTCTGCTTTCTTATCACTAATACATATTATTTTTTATTATTATTATTTTGAAGTGTGAAATATTAAGCTACTGAAGGACTCTTACATGAGGATATATAATACCCCAAGATTCATCAATTACACTTAGATTGGTAAGCCAAAAAACTACAATAACAAGATATTGGAGCATAATAGTAGTCTTCGGATCATAGTTGCATTGGCGGCGGATGTTGGTATCGAAGGTCGAAAGGTCTTCGGTCAATGCTTTCCACAAGAAAAGCTGTGTTTTTGATGGACACTGGCAGTGTCCACAGAACTCGAATGGAGATAGAGGTGTCTGATGCACTTGATTGAAGTTGCTAGTCATGCCCATGGATCTTGATGTTGTGCTTAACTGCCCGAATGATATGCGTCTCCTAAATTGTTTTTCGACTTGATCCATAACTTCAAACAGAAATGATTAACGCACCGAGAACTTACACCGCGGGGCGCAGTGTGAGAGGGGCTGGTGGGGTCCACTTCTGCCCGCTCCTATCCCGATACTAGCACGCGCATCCGGACCGTTCATTGCCCTCACGGCGCATTCCACGTTACATATGATACCGTGACAAATATTTTATTCATGATGATAATACTAAATTAAATATTTAAGACAAACAAACAGGAAATAGCCGGTTAGATATTATCTCAACTTGAGACTCTGTGGAATAGCAATTACCTAATTTACCGGTTAAACCAGTAGTTTCACACTATGACTTCCTAGTTCCCATGAATCAGTTCCGGTCTTACTCGATTCTCTCTACTCTCCTTCTTCACTTGCTTATTTACTCCGCCATTTGATCATCCTTAAGGTGATTGTATTTCTCTTTACTAATTTCTGTTTGTTCATATCTTGCTCAAAATCTGCTATTTTAATTGGGTTTTCTAGTCTAACTGTTATGATGATCTTAATTTGTTATTTGTTTACTTAGTAATTTTAGTTGTTTGTTATTGTTTACTTAATTTGTTAAAATTGAATCATGAAATTTGTTGAACTTCTCTTTTAGTTGTTATAGATTTCCTGAGAGCAGTTAAAATTGATTTTAGAGGTCTACTGGTTAGGTCAATAAAACTGTTGTATTCTGCTTTATTTGGCATCTCTTGCTACACAAGGTTTAGTATCGTAGTGAGGGTTTCATCTTTTGCAGATTGCCATTTTGTTTTTGAGGACACAAATATTGCTGATTGAGAATTTGGATCAATGTACTAATTATATTCCAAAGGGACGTCATTTCAGGGACTTTACCAGTGTTGAAATGAAGGGTGCTAAAGGAAAGGGGACAGTGAAGGACAAAAAAGAAGTGTTGAAGCCTGTAGACGACAAGTACGTAAGCTTATATTGTTAAGAAGTGATGAATGCATATTTCCCTTGTTTCAACTGCCGTAGTTGTATTTGCGTTCTCCGGGCTTAGGGGTTCTTTTTCGTTCTGCAATGGGTATGGAATTAGGCAAACATTTTGGTAAAAGGATTTCATGTTTTCCACTTTTCTTAGAAGGGTTGGAAAGCGAAAAGCTGCTGCTAAGGCAGAAAACAGTAGCAAGAATCAGACGAAAAAGGGAAAGTTGGCCAGCAAAGACCCTAACAAGCCAAAGAAGCCCGCTAGTGCCTTTTTTGTGTTCATGTGAGTGTGCATGATGTTGTAATTTTGATTTTTTATTGTTTACAGAAAGTTTGCTATGATTAATGTACTGTACATATCTTGCAGGGAGGAGTTTAGGAAGACTTTCAAACTAGAGAACCCTGACGTGAAAGGCGTAGCAGTAGTATGTCATATCTGTGGATTGAGTCTCTTTATCTACAATATTGGAGATCTTTGCTTTATTATTTCGATTTTTTTCTGTGTCTGGATTACTTAAGAATCGTTTCTCTGTTGGATGCTTCAATTGTAGGTTGGGAAAGCTGGTGGAGAAAAATGGAAGTCCCTTTCTAATGCGGTATGTAGTGAATCACATTCACCGGAAAAATAGCTAGAAAGTCACATTGTTCATCTAAAGGAAGTTAACTAGCATTCAGTATTTGATTCTTTTGTTGATTGGTGTTGCAGGAGAAAGCCACATATGAAGCTACAGCTGCCAAAAGGAAATCTGAATATGAAAAGGTCATGGCTGATTACAACAAAAAACAGGTAATGATACTTTGAACTTGTCTTGTATGGCATTTCTGCCTTACACAAGGTAAAATCATTTCTTGCTAATGATTTGTTTGACTTATGTTCACAGGAAAGTATCGCTGATGACGATGATGAGGAGTCTGATAAGTCAAAATCTGAGGTGAATGATGATGAAATGGGAATGGGGGATTAACTATCCTACGTTCTTGGTTAATTTTGCAGTGTGTGATTATAGATGTCCCGTGCAACTAACTTCCTATAGTCCAAGAAAAGTCAATGTAGTGTTAGGCTTATCTAATGTGGATGATGTGGGCTGATGACACAACCATATGCATCGATGTGGTCAGATAATGGCACAATACTAACTAAATATTTCGTCTAACTAGTAACTAGGGTGTACACAGAGAATGATGTTAGTGTTAGTGATTCCCTTTAAGTATAACCATTACTTGTATATCAGTACAATGTGCCACGGATATTAGAAGCTTCTTGGAAAAGCTCTCTTTGTGTCATACTGTCAAGGATATGTGCATTATTTATTACAGATCGTAGTTGGAGCTATATAGAGTAGAATGATGTAAATGTTATCAGGCATCAAAATATCAATATTTACAATTCTGATAGTGTGGAACAAAATTTAATCTTGAATTCTTCCAGTTCCTGATCTTTATAGCCACGACTTATTACGGCAATTTGAATTCTGAAATTCAATTGGTTTTCAAATATCTTCTTGCCCCTTTGTTTTTCCAAGCAATTTGTTGTACCAACCGTCTGTTGTTTTCTGCTTTGAGTTTTAATTAAAATTGTTCCACAACTTGCAGGAAGATGAAGATGATGACGACGAAGATGAGGATGATGATTGAGTTGAGGGTGCTATCTAACTTCAGTAGTTACGGTAAATCCAGGCTATTGACTCTGGATTTTGTATGATCATACCTTTAGTTGTGTGTGGTAGCGTATTGATGTGGAAAGAAATGCAGCCTTACCGCTGACTTGTTTCATGTTAGGTTTACTTGTGGATTCGTAAAGCATGAGTTGCTTCTATAATGTGTTCTTATAATGTAGTATCTTGTATGAATGGTTCATAACAATATCACCCTCTTTCAGTTTCCTCCAAGTTCATGTATATTTGGATGTTCATTGTCACTCTCACCCTGTTGCTCATAACTAGACTAGTTTAATACTCCCTCTGTTTTTGGAAAAGAGATACTTTCACTTTTTCATTTTAGCCTAAAAATAGGCCAAAATTGAAAAATTGAAAGTATTTCTTTTCCAGAAACGGAGGGAGTACATTGTTAGAACTAGGAGCCTAGGTAATGATCCCACAGTTTAATACTAGACTAGTTTAATACATTTTTTCTGCAATTCTTTTTTATCTGACAGTATTAGTCGAGAGTAGTGGGGAGTTTTCCGTATTGAATTCAGGTAATGATCTGAAGAAAGTTGAGTTTTCTGTTCCTTCTTGTCTGAACTCTGTGGGGTTTTTTCTACACTGACAAAATTGAGGACTTCGCGAGGAGATTTAGGAAAGGCAGTGCAAGCACGTGAATTAGATGATGTCTATTCCCGTACCTCTAAAAGCTGAACCAGACAAACAACTGAGATTTTTCCAACTTCTCAAGTATCTTTCGTTCACTTCAGAACCTTTTACCCAGAGAGTGAGAAGCCAAGACCTCCCTCTCAGTTTTTCCAACGAATGCAACACCCTTTTTCGAAGTAGGTGCCTGTTGTTGATGACTTGCATGTGCACGCATCAGAGGAAGAGTATTGAAGAAAGTAATTAATGCTATTATGCATGCAGGATGTCCAAGGTCCATCCTGACTTGACTATGTTGCCGCACCAAAAATGGCAGGGAAGGCACAAGGATAACCATGGTCGTCCAAGGATAATTATTTTTATTTATTTACCGATTTCACAAAAATATTCTCCACATCTCCCTTACATTAGGCATTAGCCGCATTACATTAGTCTTTGAAGGTAAATTGGGTAGCGCTTGAGAGTCCTAGTTGTAGGGAAAAACACAAGCTTGTCTTCCTCTGCCGGAGCCCAACTGCATGTTTTACAAAATTTAGCTTTAGAAAATGAAAATGTACAAACAACAAAAGAATCATATGGTAAAAACAACTGAAGATAGTAATAATTACCTAAAAGTGGTGACAAGGTGATGAAGGAAGACAGAGATTTCAACTCTGGCTAGTTCATAACCAGGGCAGAGTCTTGGGCCACCTCCAAATGGTGTAAACAGATTCAACATCATTTTTGATGGTCCTACTACTTGATCTGTATCCCCCCTTTTCTAGAATAACAATTATGGTCATTCAAATTCTTGTCACATATTTATTACACATCACAGATCAGAGAAGAAAAGAATAGCATCATGAAACACCTAGAGAGCTAAAAAGCAAGTAACCCATTCATTATACAGACCTGCTGCCATCTCCAAGGATTGAATGAAGTAGCTTCTTTAAAGTGATCTTGGTTAAGATGAACTGCTCTAAATGATGTAAACACCTTGCATCCCTTGGGAATCGTGTACCCTGTCGATTTCCATTCATGCACATCAGAATAGATGAATTACAGTCAACCCAAGTCAACAATAGCTAAACTAGTACTTTGCCCCATATATCTGGTTCCATGTACCTACAATTTCCCTCAACAGCAAAAGTACACCCTAAGAAGACACATTGCAATAGATTCTAGTCGTTACATGAATTGTAATTGTATGTTTAAAATCTCATTTTCTAAGTTGAAGCAATTTTGCAATCAATAATTCTAATTTAACCAGGGCAGAGTATCCAGTGGGATAATCAGTCCCGGATTTAAAAATGTGAGGCCTGGTGACACATGTTATTCAGAACATAGATCAAGTCATGTCTCTAAAAAGTTTCACCGAATGATCCGAGTAATTGTTTAGGATTGTGTAGAACGATTGTTTTACATTTCTATTTAGAATCCAAATAAGATTACCGACCTTTGATGCTGACGTCTGTCATTGCTCTTCTAAATACTCCGCTAACAATGTTAGCTACTCTTAGAGTCTCGTTAATTACCTGTTAATTGGTAACCAAATACTAACACATCAAAAATAAATAAACAGAAAACCTTAATTCATTAGCTATTCCAACGGAAACAAAAGAAAACCTTATTGATTTTTAAATTTTATAAGTACGTACACATTGAGTAAAAGGCATATTGTACTTATAATCACTCCACTCTAATTGCCCATCTTTTTCTTCCTTCTTTGCATTCTTTATCTGTTCATGTTCTTCCTGTACACAAAGAAAAAAACATAAACCACCCCAAAATCTATCAACAAACAAATACGAATCAACATGAACTCCCTAATTATTCTTGAACAAAAAACTTGCATATTATTACGCCATCTTGCAAGCATGCAAGAAACGGGCAAGTGGCGGGCACAGGAACATTTTTTGAACTTCAAACACTCCAAACCGACTGGAAGAAGTCACTAAACTTTCCCCTACGTGTTCTAACTGTTCATTGAAACTTTCCAGTTCTTATGCAAGTATGTACAGAACAAATGAAACAAGTTAAAATTTTCTCCATTTATGATGCAGTCTGACATGTCAAAAGTACCAAATTAAATTGGGTCTCATTTTTGACTTTGACCGAGGAACATCTAGTATGCTAAATTTAGTAAAAAAAGTTTAACCTTACAGAAACCGTACTTTTTTACTAAAAAGTATATACCAAAGCCAAACACTGCTTTTAATTACACCCTTAGGTACATTAGTACATAGATAGACCCTCAGCACAGTGTCAGATCGGGTACCTATTTACCCGACAAATAAACTGAACCAGAAATTTGCACATAAACTAGAAACCAAACTGACCTACTAATTACATGGTAGGGCATTACATGAAGGGGTAAACTAATAACCCACTAGGGGACCTATTGTAAAGGTTGTATTCACATGGCGAGTTGGGACTCACAACCCACGCTGATAGATAAAAAAAGCACATGAAAATGAGAATTTTCACACATTTCTATCTCTACTGGCCAGTGCGACATGGCACATTCATGCAAACTTTTTCCCTCTAAATTTCCCGCAAGTAGATATTTGTGGTTTTGGAGCCCAGGAATCACGTGGGACATAAGGTCCCGCTAATCTATCATTGATCTTAGGACCACAATTGATTTCATTTTCTAATCTAATGGCCATAATAAACTAATCACTGCATGCTATTATGAATGAGAAGAGGACCATGATATATTATTGGTGTCATATACAGTATTAGTACTTTACCCTCCTTGTCTCTATGATTGCGCATTTGCATCAGTTGTTTATTTTTTCAGTCACCGGAAACTAAAACACTAGGCATTAGTTTTCTCATGACATCTCTTTTAGACGGTAGTCAAGCAAGATGCACTGCTGAGAACACCCCCTAGCTAGAATTATACTAAAATAGCTGAAACGTAAAAGTATAGCTCTGCCAAGTGTTTATGATTATGAATATGGCTACTGTGAGGATTCTATCTTCTAGGGTTAGAACTTACAAGTAAGTAGGTAGAGTTGCGTGTGTTGTTGTACTTACCTTGAGTTGAGCGAGAGCAAGAGGTGTCTCTGTAAGAAACTTGACCGCAAGAGTCATGATGGTCGATGTGGTTTCATAGCCGCCAAGTATCAGAGACAGCAAAAAGTCAACAATCTCTTCTTCATCTTCTAACTCATCCTCCACCTTTTTCTCCCGCTCGGCTAGATCATTAATGTCCACACCACTCTCACTATTATTACGACCTTCATGATCTTGATCTCGTTTTCCAACCATTACATCTAATAACATCCCTAACATGTCTTTCTTCTCTTTTCTGATATCTTCATCATGATCATCACTCCCTGTCATCATCGTCTCTTTCTCTCTTTTCCTCTCTCTAACCTTAACCCTTATCTCCTCTGCCACCATCTTCCTTGCCTGTTGTTATTATCATCATCCCCACAAACCCAAACCAAATAAATATTCATATATATTTTCTCGATCGTCTATACTTTATTAAGAAATCTAATTAACTAAGAAATCTTAACTAAACTTACGTGGATGGCGTTGTAGTAAGGAGTGAAGAGAAAAAGGATGGGCACACTGAAGAAACCATCAATGAGGATTAGATAGTGTTTTCTAAGAGATTCTGTCCATTCTTGATCAACCCCTGTTGGATCTATACTCATTAACTGCTTCACTATCAACTCAAATGTTATCTGCAAAAAAATCCATTAAGATTAATATAAAATATATACTCCTATAATGTACATTTATTAAGTAAATCCATAGCAGAATCTAAGAGAAGAAAACATTCTTTTTTTCTTAATAAAAATATGAATTTGTAGCTGATTTTAATTAATTAATAGGTACGGTACAAATTAGTTAAATCTTGTGGGGCAAAAAAAAACTTAGCAATAAATCAAAAAGCAGGTGAACCAAACGTTTCAAATAATAATTAACAGAAGAAAGAAAGGAATTAATGTGTGTGTGAATCATGCAAAATATTAATTATCGTAATTAATTTTAATTACTAAAAATAGAGAAACTTTAATTTCATACAAAAATGAAAAAGAAAGATTCTAAAGAACTGTTAAGAGGAGGCGCAAAACTGTATATGCATGTATGTGACTCGAAATAGAAGCAGCAAAATCCTATGTGCATATCTAGTGTTTTACTGTTTGATTTAGCAGATCATGCGATTCAAAATTCGTCGACACACTCTAACTTCTGACGATTAACTATTGCGCTAATCTTTAGAAAATGAAAATAAACCCAAATTAATGGAGCAGTGGCACAACTACCTTCTTGGTTTGGTCAAGGAGAAAAACTTTGTTAGACCAAGAATCGAGGTTGAACTGAATAATACGATTAATATCAGAGAACAGATGATCTCTAACATTAGTAGAATTACTAATGAAATTCTTGGTAAGAGAATGCATTTTCTTATGTAAATTCCCTTTCAATAACAACAAAGATTTTCTTCCGAGTAAATTCGATATCGACGAAGTATAACTACACTCAAACAATTTCCCTTCATTCATTAATATGAAACGATTCACTTCATAATCTGTTGAAAAAACTGTTGTTTCCCCAAAAACATGAGTAGTGAAGATTTTTCCGAAACGATTCACGCGAGAGTCAATAAATGGTTCTGGGTTTTCAGTTTTGTAAGCTGAGATTAATTGTAAAGATTCGCCAATAATAGGAAACCCAAGATTTCCTGGTGGTAAACCTTGTTTCTTGAGACTGAAACTGTTGTAGTAGTGAATGAAAATGAAGTATACTGAAATACACAGGAACAGAAGAGAAAGAGGAAGAAGAAAAACAAGAAACGCCATTGGAGAGAAAGAGAGATAGAGAGAGCGCACGGGTGGGGAGGCAGAGAGATAATGGTGATGTGCTGCAATAAATTGGAATTGAAAGATGATGGGGTTAATAAAACAGGGGGAGGGAGGGAGGGAGAGGATACAGACGAGAACGCGTGGGGTAAAGAAATAAATGTCGGGATATTGATAGATATCTCTCTCTTTCCTCTGATCCGTATCATGTCTTATATCATCTTGGATTTTGTTAACATGTATAGACCCCAAGCCTTGTCAAGTACCTCGTTACTCTATAGACTATAATCCACTAGCTGTATTTGGGTCATATTCATTTACTCTTCTCAGTTATCGGGCGTGTATTTTAGTTTTCAACTAAGAATACTGTGTAATTTTGTAGCTCACGCCTTAGCTAGGTGGGTTAAGGTTAACTCTTTTTCCATGTTCTGATTTGTACCTCGAATATGGCTTCTGCATAATGTTGAGGAGGATCACTAGCTTCTTTGAAGGCCTTCCTCTACAAAAGAAAAAGAAAAAGGAAAAAAAGTGTACTTTAGCAACTACTTATCCTCAGTTTTGTATGAGACCCATTATTCTTAAAAAGAATTCTCCAATTTTGATTCCAAAAATGACCTGCTATTATTTAGCACATTGGACAACAAGACTATCCAAACTCTTTTTTAGATCATTTTCACTTATGTTGCCTGGTCAGGCCAGACTGCAAATATGCAGAAATCAGCAGTCTACTTCAACAAAGGTGTTCAAAGTCATAGAAGTAGCTAGTATGTTGGGTATGCAACAGGTGGTGTATTGACGATACCTAGGACATCGACTTCTTAAAATCGACTCATCTAATTTCTTCCTATGATTTTCTCGAAGATAAGGTTGTATCCAAAATAGTTGGATGGAAGAGAACATTTTTATTACATGCGGTAGAGCTATGTCAATCAAATCCGAGTTTGGACTCATTCCACCTTTTTACATGGCTACCTCTCTTATACCCAAGAAAACATTGGCAAATTTAACTAGAATCATGTAGAACTTCTGGTGGGGACATGATAAGGATGTTAAGAAAATGTAATTCATACAATGGTATCAATTTGAGCTTGAAAAGGAAGAGGGTGGTGTAGGTATCTGTAGGACCATAATATCGCAACGTACAGGACTCGCGGGGTTAATAAACAACGATGTCGCGAGGCAGTCGCAGAGGGCTAAAAATAAACGACGCAAAGAATAACGACGGCGAGACATAAAGGAGACGTGAGATCCGCGAGGTTAAGAAGTGTCGCGAGATTGAATAGTTGTACATCGACACTCGCGAGACATTCCAAAAAAATAAAGGATAGCTTATTTGTCATCCACTATGTATTACCCTATATAAAGGGTCGAGGTGAGTCTGTTGTAAGGGGAATCTTTTTAGAATTGTTAGGCAAGTCATTAGGGAGAGAGAAAGTTTAGAGTGTTTTACTTGCTAAGTGTAATTCTATTTTTCTTGTGTAGAACTCATGAAATTAATCAATAAACATTCTCAATTATGCAACTTCAATGGACTAATTAACCAAGATATAGTGAGGGGTGTAGTGTGGGAAAACTCACTACATATGCGCTAGAAACAGGAACGACGGGTGATTGACGAAGAAATTGGAAAGAATTTGGATTAACAGAGAAGAGATTTGGAAAAGATACTCAAGAATTCATTGAAAAGAAAGATGGCTAGAAGAAGAAACGTACAGGAGCAACCAACAATTGTAAGAAGAAGTGGGAGACTTGCTGGAGAAAGGAGGAATGAAACAGGGAATCGTGAGGATGAACATGAGAAATGATGAAGAAGGTCAAAACCAGCCACCAATCTCCCTAGTGGCAAACGCAATTTCGTGGATTATGATAGAGTAAGTGTGCATACTGGAGATCCGATTCGAAGACGAGAGAGAAGGAGATCAGCAGCCAGAACAATGGACAAGGAGAGCAAGGGATGAATGGAGAGATGAATCCAGAAAACGAAGAAAGTGGCGACGCTAGAAAGATTGAGACAAACAATACACGAAGAGAGACGATTAGAAACGAGAGGAGCGAGCAAATTTGACAAGACAAAATCATGAATTGAGGATGGAAAATATGAGATTGCAAAGTAGGAGATCTAGAAGTAGCGTGAGATCAAGTTCTAGATCGAATGAGGAAGAAAGAAGAAGAGTTTTACCAACGAGAGAATACCGAGGAAGAAACACAAAAATCCAAATACAGAGCATGGCGAAAAGAGGGAAATAGAAGATCGTTATATTCCTCAACCGAAAATCATCAAAATGAGCGGAATAGAGAAAATCAAGGAAACATACAATTCCAAAATGTAATGACCAAGTGCTGAAGGGAGAATGATCTTGCATGGGAGAGAAGAATGAGAAGAAACCGAGAGATCGAAGATGACATTGAGAGACACTACATTGAACAAGCGACTAGCTCTTGAAAGAGAAAGAATTAAGAGCCAGAAATGGAAAATCAAGAGATGGAGGAAGCAATCCTACGAATAACCATGACAACCGCGAGAGAAGAAGGGAACAAAATCGTACCAATAGAAATATTAATGAAGAATATGAGAGGGTGCAGATGATGGAGAAGAGAGGCAACCAAGAAGAGAAATAATCGATATAATGGCGTGCGAATTGGCGAAAAAACGAAGAAAGAGCGTCGCGAGGAAAGAAGAGGAGAAATAATGAGCAGGAAGGTCAAGATAGGCACGAGCGAAGAAGGAGAGAAGCGAGCTAAAGAGACCGGAGAAACAAATTAAGGCAAAATGAACAAATCTTAAGAGAACTAGGCGAAATGAGAGGATTACCGAATAATAGAAGGGAAGGAGGAAGGAGACAACCGGACGAAGCCATCGCAGAAGCCGCGAAGAATCCCTTCACGCTAGAGTACAGATGGGAGGAATACCTCCTAAATGCAATCTACCCGCATTAACCAACATCTTTGATGGAACAACTTGTGCGATCTGACATATTAAGGCTTACATGAGATGTATGTTACAATGGGAGAATCATGATGCCATATTGTGCAAATATTTCGCGTCAAGCTTAATAGGAGAAGCACTAAAATGGTTTGAAGGTCCGCCAAGGAACACAATCACATCATTCAATCACTTACAAGCCACATTCCTGGGAGCATACATAAGTAACAACTCTTCACGACCCGTGTATTGAAGATGTATTCGAGTTGAAACAAAGGGTTGGCGAGAGCTTAAGGCAATTGACAATGAGATGGAGAACCATGTGTAGCGAAATGGCGGGGACGGGTTGAGGAGAGATATCTCATCCTCTCATTTGTGAATGCTCTCTTTACGACTAACTTGTTATACATTCAAATTTTTAGAGTCAAAAATACAATCACGATGGCGGAAGCTGAATCAGAATTACAGGAAGAATATATGCCTTAGAAGAAAGACAAATGAAATGAATTCTTATCCGTTGCGAACACAAACTCGAACGCCGCGAACGCAAGTTTGTTACCTCAATTCATAAATACGATGGCAGCACTTCGCAAGGACAACAAGCAAGGAGAGTCACGAGGGACAAAAAGAGAAGATAGTAGCCATGGGAAGCCATGATCAAGAAGAGTTTGAGCGAGAAAGGAACTACTATAACCGTAATGACAATAATAAGATTCAGAGGCTAGATCATGTGCAAGAAACTTATGGTGGACGAAGGCAAAATAACTGTGGAGGGCGAGAGAAGTCATAGAACAAAGTATGGGAACAGTTAAGATGCCTCCATTGAATGCTAGCGTTGAAAAAGATTTGGGAAGCTATACTTGTGATGGAAAATGTACCAAAGACCTTGGAATGTTGGAATGGAACCACCGCCGGGCGATAGAAGTCATGAGTTTTGTTCTTACCATCGCTTCCATGGGCATCAAACAAACGATTGTAGAAACATAAAGAGAATTATTCTCGGGATGATTGATCGGGAAGCCAATCACTTTCTAAGGGAGAAGAAACAAGTCGACATTACCACCACCACTCAGAGATGCACGAGAACGATGTCGGCAAGGGAAAAGAAACATTTGTGATAGAAGTAGGAACAAAAGCCAAGAATTTGAACTGCAACTCTATTATCCACTCTATATCGCACCATCGAAGATTTCCATGACAACGTGCTCGGTAGAGTCTTTGCGAGACGCTAATGATAAGGAAATAAATGAGTCCAGCGAGAACGACGCGATTAGAAAAGTGGCGATTGAAGACTATTTCTTTCTCCGCAGATGAAGTACCAAAAGGAAGGGAAACACACGATAGCCCGTTGGTTGTGAAACTAGAGATTAACCCAAACGATCGATGGAGAAGATGATGAGGCGAAGCTTGTTGGGGCGATCAACCGAATTCTAATCGACACCGGAAGTTCGGTGAATATTCTTTCTACCATACTTACAAGACGATGGGAGGAAAAGATGAGGATTTGATTCCCTCGACATACAAGATATATGGCTTTAATGGCACTGCAAAACAAACCAAGGGAGAGTTCACATGAGGATACCTCTACAAGGATTATCAATCGATATTTTATTCTGTGTAGTTGATGTGGAATCCCCATATAATGCACTAATTGGGGAGGCCATGGCTTCATGAAATTTTGGGGATCGCCTCAACATACCATCAATGCATAAAATTTCCACACCCAAATGGCATTGGTATCATACGAGGAGATTGGAAGGAGTCGCAATGGGGCCATGAGGTCGATATAGAAAGTCACAAGAAGAAATGCCAAAAGAAAGGGTTGGAAGCAACATGTGAGAAATGAACAGAAAAGGAAAAACTGATGGTAGATGCTATAGAAGTGAGGGCTGAACATACCCCGCGAGGTGAATGCTTGGAGATAGACCAATATTATAACAATGAAGAAGCAAAAGATAAGAGGAACAAAAGGCATAAGAAGTAAATAATCAATAATAGCAGGATGCAAAGTAACAGCTGAAGTAATGATGTGCGAGAATCTAAGCAGCCAAAGAGTAAAATGAGAATACGACTAAGAAAGAAAAGTGAAATACAACAAGTGAAATGTAACCTATGCGAATACTTCGCAAACAAATATCAAGAAATAATGAAACATGAATGATTGAATGATTTAACAAATATAAATGCGCAAATGAATGGGACGAACCTTTATGGCGTACACCCTAGTTCGCGAATAACATTTCGTAAGAGGCAAATGTAAGACCTAAAGTGCGTCATATAAGGGGTATCTCTCGCTCGTGGTTGGGGGAAGGTTACACCGCTCCTGAAGCCTGAACCATGAAAATTTGGGGCCCATGAAAGCCTATCCAAGAGGTACCTTGGATTCCCAACTATATATGTAGGTTATACTCATTTGGGGCGACCGAGGGTCTCTTCCAAGGAGTCGGTATGCACAAGGCGCCGAGGTACACGTTGAGCCAGAGTGCCGGGATGGATGAACCTACCCTGGCCATTCTTGGCAAGTCTTGGCATGCACAGACTGCCAAGAAAACTCCACTTAGGGTGCGGTCTCGTAACCATAAACCATATAGGTATAAGGGATAAGAGGTCTGCGAAAACAATCGGTTGTTGTTAAGACCAGGATGGGAGGAGCTAGTCTTGTATGGCCGATGTTTCGCCTCCTTGAAGGGGCAACAACCGGAGATGATAAGGGCGACGCTCTCCATTAGGGGTGTCAAACGGCATTTAAATGTCATGAGGCTTTGTTTTCGCAAGGAGACTTAGGCTTGTCATATTTGTGCAATGATCTGCAGAGGCAATAATACTAACGCAAGGGTAAGGCGAGATCAATGGGTCTTTACACGAAAGTGTACGGACGTCTCCGCGATTTCGTCCGCACGACGGCAATGTCAGCCGACTTTATGTTCGCAAGGATATCTAGGCCTGTCATTTGTCGCAACTAAAACATCTGCAGAGGCAAAAATACTTGAAAAATGATAAGACAAGATCAATGGGTCTTTACATGCAAGTGTACTAAAGGCGTCCCGCGATTTTGTCGCCATAAAAGGTGGCAAGAAGACCTCTAATTAGGAGGTCTAACTCTAAGACCACACAAAATTGATAAGGCAAGGTCAATGAGCCATTGCATGAAAATGTAAAAAGCGGTCTCGCGATCTTGTCGCCACAAGAAGAGATAAAATAAAGACTACCAAAATGATAAAAAGAAAAGTAGGTTTCTTCCCTCATGGAGATGCAAACCTTATGAATACAAAATTGGACATCAAAGAATACAATACAAAGACGATTTAATAAGTAAAAATCATTTCATCAAAATGTAGCGAATAAGCTTGCGAGATTATAGTTATAAATAAGAAGAAGAAAATAAGAGGATTATCCAACAAGGGATTTAATCTTTCAAAACAAACATACGATTGTAGCAAGAGTTATCAAAGAGCATTAATTCTCTACATCAATTTTATCGTCTTCACCAATTACTTTCTCACTTCACCTTCGCCTCCTCAATGGATCGTTCTTCCCGAGATATTTTCAAGCATCTTTATTCTCGCCAATTGGTGGATTCTCACTGAAAACTTTGATCGGTTCTTTGTTGATGACTTCAATATTAGCGACGTCTTCGCCGCTTTCATAGTCATAATCACTATCCGGAGCATCGGGAACTTCATCATCACTTACTTCCAAAGGAGCGACGTGAATAGGATCAAGAGACTTCGACAAAGAAATGTTATTCACAAGAACTTCCGCCTTTAAAGGAACGGCGAAGTAATGCCTTTTGACGATTCTTACTATCAATGTCCTTACAATGAGACATATAATCAAGTCTTCGCCTCCGCACCTGGCCGCAGAACGAGCAAGATGCGAGGAGAGTAGTCCATTTTCCTTGCGAATTTTGGAATAATCAGACTGAGGGTGGAAATAGTGGAGCGAAGCTTTCTCTCGAACTGCAAAACAAATACACAAGATCGCAGAAATCCTTATCGAACATTATTGACATTTTCAGTAATAAAGCATTCATGGAATAAACACATGAACTAAGATAGTCAAATAATTTGACTACCTTCCTTTTGAGAAGAAAGATGTTGAATTAAAGTCTGAAATTATTCCCAGGCTGTCCATGACATCATCAAATGAATCTCCACTAAACCTTTCAATCGAGAACGCAAATTCTTTTCATTGGAAACAAGTATGGAGTTTTCGTTCGCGGAAATAGAGTTGGATTTTTCTAAATTGACACATTGTTCTTGGAATTGCTTCGCTTTTTACGCTCAACGTTATTCTACCTTGAATAAGTCTATCTCTCTCGCGATAATTTCTTCAAGTTGGTTTTTCAACGTATGTTTAACTTGTTCGTATTCTTCACATAACTTTCGACAAGCATCATACTGCTCAGCGAATAGTTCGCACCTTATTCAACAAAGAACGTTTCTCTTGCGAAAGAGTTCGATTCTCATCCGATAAAGTTTGCAACTCCAAATCGATTTAGTCAAAACATAAGAGAAAGCGAGATAAATCATTACTTAACAAGTCTTGCTTCGCGATAAATTTAAATTCTCTTTCGCTAAGTTATTTATTTGATCACCGTGCATAAGTGTGAAGATTATCTAAGAGATTATATTGTTCCATCCAACCATCTCTCAACTCGAACTTCTTCAACAATGGACTCCATCCGATATATCTCCATTATTCGTTTCGGTTTAATGCTTGGAGAACGAATAGGGAGTTTGAGTTGTAAAAAAAAAAAAAAAAAAAAAAAAAGAGTGGCGAACCATACCTTTTAATTCTTCATTCTTCTTGCGAAGGTTATCACGATCTAGCGAGATGTTGTGAAATTTTTGATTTTCAAGGTGAAGATTATTACACTTCATGGCATCATAACTTGGAGATCATCCTTCACTTATTAACTTCTTGAATCAAAGAAGCTTAGGGTTACTCACATCAGGACCAAGGTGCTTACTTAAAATCTCAAACATGAGATTTGATAGATCGGCAGAAGTTTTTTGGCATCACTCACGAGATCAGAAAAGAACCTTAAAGGCCACATCTATCCCCTCCAAATTTTCCGCAGTTAGAGGAATTTGTTCAAACAAAGAAGATGAGTCATCCTTTGTCAAAGGAATCTCGTGAGAAGAGGAAGTTTCGGGGAAGAGGAATGGCAAGGACATTGGTAACGGGGAGGAGGTATGGGATTGTCTATAGTAGGGGGAATTATGAGGAACTTGGTCGATGCGGAGTTGAGGCATGAAAGTCATGCAAGTAATGATATCAAGAAAGAGGCATGAAATTATCCTGCGAAGATTTCGCAGAAGGAGAGAAGGTTTGAAAGAAGGAAATGGAACACCTGGGAGTAACAGGGCTTGGGTTGGCGAAGCCTTTAGGAGTTCTCGTCGCATTTCCATCATCCTGCGAGTCACAAGTTAAGTAAGAAACAGAGGCAACAATATATTACTCATAAAAAAGAAATATTTCTTAAATACCTTATCACTCATGAGCAGCTTTCTTTTATGAACTATAGATTTTGTTCGCGAAGTAGGCTTTGGCTGCGTAGAGATTCTTGTTGCGAAGAGGGTTAGATGGCGAGCCCAAAGAAAGAAAAGGGTCCTTCCACAAAGAACTGGTTTTGGGTTGGTTCTTGCTAAACAACAATGGCAAAAAGAACTATAAAGTTAAGCATACACAGATTTCAACAAGAAAAATTAACTTCAAAGCAATTAACCACAAGATCAAATTAGATATGGCAAGATTAACAAACCTGGATGCCATGAGAATGACAACCTGATAAGAAGTAGCAGAAAGAATAAGAAGATGAAGAAGGAAAACAGCAGAAAAAATACTTGCAATGATTGCAAGAACGATGAAGAAGAGAAAAGCTTGCAGACGATGAAGAAGATGAAAGAGAGAAAAGAAATTTCTTCACAAAGGACACTTCTATAAATAGACGAGAAAAAAAAAAAGATATTACGACCTGATAACATTAAATGCGCCCTAGTAAAAGAGGCAAACATAGACACGTGTTAACGGTCATTACCCAAATCCAAGGAAACTTGACGAAAAGAAATTTAGCGGAATTCAAATATATGGCATATTTCCTAATAAAGTAGAAGAGATTGAACCGATTATTCTCTCGTAACACATGAGGCAAGAAATGACACTTCGAATATGTGGAGCTTCGAATTTCGCAAAAGAATAGAGGCAAATACGTACTTTTCAAGTCCGTATTCTTTCGCTCGTTCCTTCATCCATCAAGACCAAAGATTATTACAATACAGTATTTTTCCTTAAAAATCACTCTTCAAGCAATATTCAAGGAAAAAGAGGCAAGATGTAGGACCATAATATCGCAACGTCTGGGACTCGCGGGGTTAATAAACAACGATGTCGCGAGGCAGTCGCGCAGAGCTAAAAATAAACTACGCAAAGAATAACGACAGCGAGACATAAAGGAGACGTGAGATCCGGCGAGGGCTAAGAAGTGTCGCGAGATTGAATAGTTGTACACCGACACTTCGCGAGACATTCTAAAAATAAAGGGATAGCTTAGGTCACATCCACTATGTATTACCCTATATAAAGGGTCGAATGAGTCTCGTTGTAAGGGGAATCTTTTTAGAATTGTTAGGCAAGTCATTAGGAGAGAGAAAGTTTAAGAGTGTTTTACTTGCTAAGTGTAATTCTATTTTTCTTGTGTAGAACTCATGAAATTAATCAATAAACATTCTCAATTATGCAACTTTGAAATGGACTAATTAACCAAGATATAGTGAGGGGTGTAGTGTGGGAAAACCTGCTACTAC
>JAJJWW010009593.1:0-23694 GCA_023531295.1 Papaver armeniacum | reverse complement strand
TAATTCACTTTACAGATTTCTAAAAGACTTTGATTTCGTTCCCATTCTTTCTGGTGGAAGTTTTCACCTTCTTTGATTTCTATGCAGAATTACTACAAGTTATTACCACGCACCAACATTTACTTTGCTACTCTATAGTAGACACTCACAAAAATATCCCGCCATTTCCGATTCTATTCGATTTAAAATCTTCTCTTTCTCCAAAAGTGGAACTAAAATTCACAATCCGTCCATAACAATATTCGCGATCCGGATGAAACATTTAAAAGTAATAACACCCGTCGATAAAATCGCAATAAATAAATTACCACCGTTGATAAACATTAAGCGATCATTATGAGACCTTGTGCCATTCAATATTGACGATCCGAATGAAACATCTCAAAGTAATAACACCCGTCGATAACGTCACAATCAACGACCAAAATTGTTTACTAATCCCACCTCGGATCGTTGTTCTCATTATAAATGCCAAGCTCAATTTCTCATTTTCACTCACAATTCACAAATCAAATCGCTCTCTCTCTCAGTTTCCTTTCTCTGAACCCTAAAATCTCTCATTTCTTATAGCAATGGCTCGTACCAAGCAAACCGCTAGGAAATCCACCGGAGGAAAGGCACCAAGGAAGCAATTAGCAACAAAAGCTGCTCGGAAATCTGCACCGGCTACCGGAGGAGTGAAGAAACCCCATAGATTCAGGCCAGGAACTGTTGCTCTAAGAGAAATCAGAAAGTACCAGAAGAGTACCGAGCTTTTGATCCGTAAACTTCCATTTCAGCGTCTGGTTCGTGAGATTGCTCAGGATTTCAAAACTGATCTGAGATTCCAGAGTTCAGCTGTTGCAGCCCTCCAAGAAGCAGCTGAAGCTTACCTTGTTGGACTATTCGAAGACACTAATCTCTGTGCGATTCATGCTAAGAGGGTTACCATTATGCCCAAGGATATTCAACTTGCTCGTAGAATCAGAGGTGAACGCGCTTAAAAGGAGATGAACAAAGGTCTTTTGTCTTTCAATTTCTTACTGGATTTTTGTAAATGTTTCGGAGGATTTCTAGGGCTAATTAATGATGAAGAAAGGTGGGTTTGTAGTTTCCAGATCTAATGAAATGAAAAAAAATTAGTTGATGTTATTTTCTATCTTGAAAGTTTGTATTGTTATCATTTGTCTGATTTGACTGTGTTTTCAGATTTGTTCTGAAATTTAAATTTCGATTGGATTCAATCCAAATTGAGATTATAAACTATTACCCATTACCTTGTAGTTTGATTTCTTCAATAAATTTGAAGATGGTTTCAATGATATGGATGTCAATTAATGGTTCTTTCGTGTTCCTTGAACCTGCAATACCAGTAGTTCTTTTTGTTTCACAATTCACATTAGTAATTTTATTGCTTTTATTCTGAATTGAACTCTTTTGGAACGTTTTAGTTCAATTTCGTCAAGCAAGTCACGAAGAAAGCTTTGGTTTCTTCTAGTCAAATTCCTGAGATTAGAATTGTATTTTATCAATTGGAGCTTAAACAATTCTTAACAAATGTCAATGATCATTGTCTGCAAGTTTGTTCTTGTATTTTTGTGTTTTGAATTACTAATTGTATGTTTGTGTTATGAATGCTGAGTTTTGATTAGTTATGTTAAATGATGTTACTGCGGATTCCGTAAGGGGATATCGATCGAAATTCTTAGTTGAAGTGTGCAAATGGGGGGATAGTGTGTTACATTAGAGGCTTAGATTATTTGTCTGGGTTTCAGAGGTCTCGGAAGAAATAATTGGAGTTTTGGTCTTGCAGTTGAGCAAAAGGTTTGCTTCATGCATCTGAATATGCACCACCAGGCATCAGATTTGGTACATACGACGCCATCATTGGCTGGACGAGAAACTGTGGCATGAAATATGCAACCTGCCCTTGATGATTTCCAAATTCCATCTGATCACCCCCCCCGGCTGAACTGCCATCATCGGATACTTCATTGCCATTGGATACGAAACATTCGACCCATTAGTACCAAAATTCCTGAAATCGAACCCCTTGATTGCCATTGCAGAACCATTCCTTCAGTTCTGATTAAAGGGTTGAAGAACATACCCTGGTTGCATCTGCATACTAGCCTCACAGCCTGGAGATGTAGTAGTAGTAGCCCCAACCCCATTATCAGAAGGAAATTCACTTTTGATACTGCTATGATTTTCCGCATCTTGTATGTACTCAATTTTCTCATCTACTGTTTCAATCTTCAAGTCCACCGAGTCGATAAGCTGTTGTAGTCGATCGGCACTTAACTTATCGAAACCGGTCATCCCATTCTAATCCATCAGCACTACTATTATCATCTTCAATCTTGTTCTTTCCATCATCTCCAGAAGATGATTTAGTAAGATCAATGTGTCTTTTGGTCCGTTCTGCTTTCGGAATACTAAGATATCGCCTGACGATTCGATTAACCTCGCGTAAATCCTTCGGGTACATATCAGGCAGAACTGGACGACAGTTTCTTCCCTGTTTGGGTCCGTAGACAATCATACAAGCATCGACATCAACTAATGTTGAGAATTCATAGATTTTCTTC
Organism: Papaver armeniacum; assembly: GCA_023531295.1. Lineage (NCBI taxonomy): Eukaryota > Viridiplantae > Streptophyta > Magnoliopsida > Ranunculales > Papaveraceae > Papaver > Papaver armeniacum. The sequence goes on along the minus strand of JAJJWW010009593.1, from coordinate 21,124 downwards.
TGCAGTCCTTTGATTCTCTTGGCATAAGTTTGAGACCTGTTTCTCATCACTTCCGTCTCTGACTTGCCACTATCCATCATCTTCTTTGATGCTTGACCTTGCCCTAAACTTGGGAGTACCGTCAAAGGAATTTCTATTTTATTCGGTTTCTAATCTTTAGTCGTGGGCCTTGTGGTGAGTCTTGGACCTCTCTTGGATCTATCGGCCTTGGATTTCTTTTCTATATTTTTTTTTACAGTCGGGGATTTTATTTTATTTTAGAAAAATAAAAGGGAAAAATATGATTTGGTCCTTTTAATCATTAGTGGTCTTCTCATTACGCAAATTGATGGCTTAATCTCCCGTTTAGTCAACTTTATCAACAAAACCATCTTCCAAAACGCATTTCTTGTTTGATCTCCATAATTATTTAAAAATATAAAAAAGGTTAAAAAAGCAATAAAAATGCACCTCATTCTGACCCATGTGTTAATTTTTATTAATTTTCTTGTAGCAGTTCATTCGTCAAAACGAACTCCTGTTAATTTCTACTTAATTTCTACTTATTCGTCAAAACATATAAACCAGAGTTCATTCCAGAAATGAACTCCTGATAAAAACATATAAACCAGAGTTCATTCCAGAAATGAACTCCTGATAAATAAAAGCATATAAACCATAGTTCATTCCAGAAATGAACTCATGATAAAAACCTATATAAACCAGAGTTCATTCCAGAAATGAACTCCTGATAAAAACATGTATAAACCAGAGTTCATTCGTCAAAATGAACTCCTGATAAAAATATATAAACCAGTGTTCATTCCAGAAATGAACTCCTGATAAAAACCTATATAAACCAGAGTTCATTCCAGAAATATGAACTCCTGATAAAAACCTAAAAAAACAGAGTTCATTTGTAAAAAATGAACAACATCATCTTCTTCATCTTTTTCGACGTCTTCAACAGCAGCAACAACATCGTCGTCTTCAAACACCAGCATCAACATCATCGTCGTCTACAAAACCGAGTTCGTTTTCAATAGCAAACACAACACGAACTCTGTTTCTTGTTTACATTAACAACATCGTCGTCTTCAACAGCAACAACAATATCATCGTCTTCATCATCTTCTTTATCAAGACATCAACAGAAAAAACCCTAAAAAAACAGAGTTCATCTTCATCTTCAACACAAGCAGCAGCAACAACAACATGAGTTCGTCTTTGTCTTCATCAAACAGATCGGGTTCTTCATCGTCTTCAACATCTTCAACAGATGCATGGAAACGGCGGAGATGTTGTTGATGTTGGTATTGGAGACGAGATCAAATCTTCAAGGAAAAAAAGAGAGAGAGAAATATAGATCTGAAAAAGAGAAGAAGATGAGAGAGAAAGTAAATCTGAAAATGATTTCATCTTTCTTGATAATTGAGTATATATGCCTAGGGTGACGTCATGGATGATGTAATGGACCCAAAAGGGTATTTGTGCCACCACGAGATGACGTCATCCTATGACCAAACCATAATTCACAGGACCAAACAATAATATATATTTTCAAAAAGGACCAAACAGACAGTTGACTGGGTCAACTGGACCAAACTCATCCTAATATATTATTTCTAGGACCTATTGGTATTTTCTACAAAATATAAATGTTGTTGTTTTTTCCCTTATCGTAAACGCATGCTTCCTTTATTTATTTTTTAATTTTTTTATATGGAAATTACATTCGATTCTTTTAAATCAAATAGTCATAACTAAACTGTGAAGAGAAAGAGCCATCTATCATAAAGACATCTAATTTTGTATAAGTAGTTAGTGATGAATGATGGCGTGGACCAGAATCAACTCTGGCAATTTAAACTGATTATCTTCTTCAAAAAGAGATGCTCCAAGAAAAAAAAAATATTTTCCCCAAAATCTTGTACGTCCAAACGAATTCGGATGCCCTAAATCCCTCTTGTTGAAAATGAATCTAAAGTGAAACCGAGTAAAAATATTGATGGTTTTGATATATAAAGAATATCAAGCCAAAAGACACCACAAATATTCGAAAGAATCGGTACTAGAGCGCGAAGAAAAAAATCGTCGTAAAGACGAATCGAACAAATAATCGTCCAAATAGCGAAGAAACATATCAAAAGACCCCAAAAGCAACAAAAACCAAACACAATTACTATAATTGTGAAAAGGCTTTGTATGATCTTGGTTTATCACAACACTGATTCCTTTGCCTAAAGGTTGGACAAATACAACCTATAATGTTAAGGATATTAACCTTAACATATGATCTAGGTTTCATAACTTCTTTTAGTACCCAAACAAGAACATCATGAAGTTTCTCATTCCTTATACGAAAACGACATCCGCTTTGCAGGTGACCTTTATTTCCGCAATAATAGCAAACATAAGAAATGTTCTCACCTGGATTCGTGTGTGCTGGCTTTGGAGGTTGATATATTTTCCTCTTTCGAACCATAACTGTCGGAGTAGGTATTTCACTTTTTCCATAAGTGGAAACCTTTGGTTGAGAAGAATCACTAGCCTTGACAAATTTTACCTCTTTGCTAATACTTGGAGCATCTATTCCTTTATAGCCAAATCCTCGTGTATCACGATGATTTTTACTTGCTCCTAGCATAGTGATTAATTTGTTTGAACTAGTATTGAACTTTTTCAAGTCCTCTTCCAACATCCTGATTTTATTAAGAGTAGCAGCTAAATCATCCTCAAAGCGTTTTTCTCGAGCGAGAGAAGTGCTTTCTCTGTCATTAAAACTTCTTTGCTGGGAGTTAATCCTTGCTTTAGTTGATGCAAGTTTTTCTTCCAACTTATATAAATCTCTACGAAGATTATCATATTCAAGTGATTTTGAGGATTGAATCGTTACCGAAATTCCATATATAAAGACCTTGATACATTCTTCTCAATTTCTTGTTTTCACGACAGAGATGAGCTACCAATTTAACCAGATGAGAAGTCGTCATCTTTTTCTTTTCAAGACAAACAAATAGGTTGGTATATCCTGAGATCTCCTCATCAACAACTCTATTAATATCCGAGTCACTTTCATCGGAAAGTTCATCCAACTGTTCTTCTAGGAGTGTTTCCCAGTTATCCACAGTTTCTTCATCACTCTAGGTAATTTCATGAAAGATTTCAGATATTAATTCAGACGCGATAATTTTCTCAAGTGTTGGATCCAAACATTGTCAAAATCATCTGGTTGATTCTGAACTGGTGATATGTTATCAGAGATAACACTTTTGTCCATATAGTCAGACTGTTTCAAACACAGACTTGTTAGGTCTTACCGTGTTTGCCTGCTCTGGTACCAATTGAAAATACTGGGGGTACCAAAATACACCACCAAATTTTTCGTATACATTCTGTATGGACAAACTCAACACAACTCCGAGAGTAGAAACACAATCAAGGAAAGTGTCTAGAGTTATATCTCTCTCTCTCTCTTGTTGTTAGAACATTTACAAAACTGAATATGTGAACCTAACTACAAAGAAAGTTCTTGGACGGTACCAAAGACCAATATCCAAGGATCAATCAAGTCTTATCCAACAAACAAGGTTGGACCTAGCTACTGTGATTGATTAACGCACTACCTGAGATATTTCAATTATAAATATAAACAATATAATGCGGAAAAAGAAATAACACAGACACCAGAAATTTTGTTAACGAGGAAAGCGCAAATACAGAAAAAACCCGGGACCTAGTCCAGATTAAACACTAAACTGTATTAAGCCGCTATAGACACTAGCCTACTACCAATTAACTTCGGTCTGTAATATAGTTGAGCCCGAACTCAGTCTCCAACTAATTCAGGTACATTCGTGCTCCTTACGCCTCTTGAATTCCAGCAGAACTCCGTGCAATTGATTCCCTTAGACTGTCTCACACCAACTATTAATAGTTGCTTCAACTTAATTAAAGACTTTAAACCAAATCTTCCTCCCACAGATTAAGTCTATGATTGATTTCCTGATTTTCGATATAAACAGATGATCAGATCAAATGAAAGATCCAGGTGATGTAAATCGATTGTAACTTGACAAAAGTCTGGCTATCCTCAAAACCCGGACTTATGCAACCCGAAGTGCAGCCTGGATTATTATTCACCTCACAAGTATAAAACTTGCGGAATCAACACGAAGAGACTTTGTTGATTACTATCTATCTTGATTGTTGGAGAAAGGCTCAACAAACAATCAAGATCAGGATACTCGAGTTATCAAGATAAAAGATAACTGGACCTGGCTTCACAAATCCCAATGAAGTATTTATAGTCGCTAAACCCTAGAAGGGTTTCTGGAGAGGACGACTATAGATACAGCTAGGACACACCAAAAAGTAGTGTCGGGATTCAAAGATTCCAGTTGCCAAGAGTTCCCCTTATATAAACTTCAAAGCCTAGGTTGTTGTAGGTTTAAGCTAAGATAGCTTTGGAACCAAGCAAACAATATTCACCGTTAGATGGAAGCTTTGAGTCTTAATCACATATACAAAATATACACTCTGGTTAGGTAAACCGTAACTGAACCATGTATAAAGACTATGTCCTACATGGTTAGCCGAAGCTAGCCGATTTGAACTTTAAAAGCTTAACATTCTTTTTCATTTTCACTAAGACATTAATATTGAGTCACAATTATGTGATCAAATGAGTCTAGTTTTAATTAGAGAATTGATCAAATGCAAACCACTTCATAGAAATAATTTAATTACACTTGAATCATAATCGACATAGTTTGTAAATGTACAAAGTAAAATTACTTGAATCGTTCGTGAATCGGATGAGTCACATTACGCGAACCAGTTTGCAAACTTATATGCAAAAACCGAGTTCCGGAGTTGATGGAACTTTGCAGCTCACGTACCGGTTTGCAAACTTAGGTGCAACTCAAAGATACGGAGTTGATAGAACTTTTTTCAGTTTACGTATCGGTTTGCAAACTTAACACTTTTTAACCAGTTGCGGAGTTCACAGAACTTTTTCAGTTCACGTACCGATTTGGGTACTAAACTAGTTCTAGAACATAGTGTTAGAGCATTGCTCAGTCGAACTAGCATGCGTTGCTATCTCAAGCATGTTTGTCAATATTAGTGATCAAAACTATATGTCTTGATTTCTAGTTTACTTATGACTAAGTCTCGCTCTAGGATAGTTAAGTGTAGTTGAGCTCCAGAATCCATGGCGATCATCTTACGAAGACGAAGAACTACTCGAGGAACAAGTGGAACTTCATCCGAGAAAAAGGTATGTGGAGACTTGAACTCATCTGTCACTCAAAAGTCTACTCTATCTCCTACTCTCGAGACAATAGTCGTATAAGTATGATAGTTTTCATACATACACATTTGCTATTTCGAGTCGAGTTTACTCGCCTATCCTTTTCTCGAAATATGTGTTGGTGAGCTTTCGCTTTAACCATTTTCATCTTTACCCGTGACGAAATTCATGATGACGTTTGAATATTGAAAATAGCTTTGATGACGATAGTCGTGAATAACGATTGTTATAAAATTATAGAAGAATGTTTCAATGATTGAAATGTAGAGTTGAGATTACCAACTATGGATATAAGCATATATAGTGTGTTCGCGCATTAGTGTATAAATCCAGGTGCCGAAAACCAAGTGCGTGCATATGTGTGCATGCGGTATTGGTGAAGGAGATAGGTTGAGTACGCACATTAGTTTTCATACCGAAAATTTCTGCTGGAGTTTTTAAGTTTGCAAACTAGTAAACCATTCACCTTAGGTACACATACCCGTACGCGTACCCACGGAAATTTTCGAACCGAAAATTTCTGCTGAGTTTGTAAACTCAAATCTGGTAGCTAAGGTATGCATACCAGTAAGCGTACCCAAGCTGATTATTTCTCAAATCCGTAGTTCATGAGCTTAAAACAATAAATTATAAGGAATGCAATCTTTGCAAACCGTGGCTGTATTGTTCATGAATTGATTCAAGTGGATCAAACCGATTTTGCTTCAATTGTGTCTATGAATAAAGACCTAAGAAATTTAATAACTCTTGAACTAGTTCTTATGAGTCATTTGAACTAGTTATGAGAAATATGAATACGGTTAATATGAAAGTGCTCATATGGCTAACCATTGGTTAACTATTTGTGAACCAACTAAGTGTACACGTTTAGGTACGGTTACTCAAACCTAAATGAATACATTTCATTTGTGTGTGACAAGCTAAGTTTCGATCTAACGGTTGAAAGATATTAGCTTGGTTGAATCAGGTTTTTCATCTAACGATGAATATTGAATGCTTTGTTACCAAGGTAACTTAGTTTGCAAACCATGATTCGAAAACTATATAAGGGGAACTCTAGCAACTGGAAAAACTAATCCCCACATCTCCTGTGTGATACTAGTTGGTTTTGCTAGAGTCGATTCTCCTTTAACCTTAGGTTTCTTCTCGAGACCCTGTAGGTTAACGACTGAAAGACTTCATTGGGATTGTGAAGCCAGACGAAACTACTTCTCTTGTAGTTGAGCGATCTGATCTTGCCATTTTCTATCGTACGAGTTCAATTGAATAATTGACTTGAGATTATATCTCCGATAGGGCAAGATAAAAAGAAATCACAAACATCTTCGTCTCATCGTTTGTGATTCTGCAATATCTAGTTTCGCTACCATACGATTTATATTATTGTGAGGTGATTGATAATACTAGGATGTTCTTCGGGAATATAAGCCCAGGTTATCAATTAGTTCCTGTTCACCTTGATTTATTAAAAGACGGAACAACAAACTCATAGGTTTATCTGTGGGAGACAGATTTATCTATTATCGTAGAATTTTCTGTGTGATATAGATTTATTTATTTAAGTCTTCGACTTTGGGTCGTAGCAACTCTTAGTTGTGGGTGAGATCAACTAAGGGAATCAAGTGCGTAGTATCCTGCTGGGATCAGAGACGTAAGGAGCTAAACTGTACCTTGAATCAGTGTGAGATTGATTAGGGTTCAACTACGATCCGGAACGAAGTTAGTTTGTAGTAGGCTAGTGTCTGTAGCGGCTTAATACAAATGTGGTGTTCAATCTGGACTAGGTCCCGGGGTTTTTCTGCATTTGCGATTTCCTCGTTAACAAAACTTCTGTTGTCTGTGTTATTTCTATTCCGCATTATATTTTGTTATATAATTGAAATATCATAGGTTGTGCGTTAAGATCAATCAATTAGAATATCCAACCTTTGGTTATTGATTGACACTTGGATATTGGTCTTTGGTACCATCCAAGTTTAGCTCTCTAGTATTTGATAAAGACTCGCAGATTTCCATTTGCTTGAGTAAAGATCAAATCGAGAGATAGAGATATTAACTCCTTGATATACTTTTTATTAAGATTGAGTCTGACTGTCTAGTTGATTCTCTTAAAACTATATTAGAGTTAGTCCATACAGATTGCTAATCGAAATATTGGGTGAGGTTGTTGTACCCCCGCATTTTCACATAGAATGTTTTGGCTTGCATATCGGTTTGATTATTTTAACCCGGTTCCCTTACCACATTACCAAAGTGGTTGGTGTACGAGTATGCATACTGATAGGTGTCTAAAACACCTAATTTACTATCTAGTAGTTACGCTTTCTTTGCTATTTTTCTTGTGAATTATGTACTTTACGCGTGTTTTTGAGTTATTAGGTATTCTGGAGTCGCACAGAGGAAAAAAAGCGGAAATCATTCAAATTGAGTCAAGAAGGCGTAATTGTCATTTCATATGCTATTGGGAGCTGAGCCAAGGTTAAGGGGCAACTCTATTTGGAGGAGTATTAAACAAAGACTAGCTGTGGTTAAGGGGATGCCATCTGGGTAGCCCTTATCAAAATGACATAACATCAATTATAACCTATTTACACAACCCTAAATTCGAGAGATTTATGTCTCTCATTCAATCCATTTCCTTTTCACCCGAAGTTAAGAAAAGAGCAGTGGCCTGTGTTGTTGGGTCTGAGAAATCGAGATTAAATGAAGAGAAGAAGTCAGATGTGCTGCTGAATCGAGATTGAGAAAAGGGTTTACGAACTCAGGAGAAGAAATTGATGACTAATTTGAGAGAAATTGAGAATTCAAAAGCTAGGGTTTACTGTGAGATTAAGTAATTGATTCACAGAGGTTAGGAAAGGGTTGTTGTGGATGATTTGAAGTGGGACTCTCTGAATTGGGGATCTCTGTTGAGGTCGAAATGATGGGTTGGTGACGAATTGAGGGTTTCTGAGATGAAGAAGGAGGGTTTGTTGTAGATGATGTCGAAGAAGAAGAAGAGAAATTGATGATGCCATGAATTATTTGAGATGAATGGATGACGGAATGGGATTGTTTTAGTCTTGAATTAATTGTTGAAGCTACTACAACTATGAGCTTGGTGATGATGGGATTGCAGTGATGGTGGCTGTTGAGATGTACTGCTGGTGAAGATGCTAGTCATGGTTGGAGGAAGGTGCAATGAACTGGTACTGGCGGTTGCCAAAGCTGTAACTGAGAGTTAGGTTGTGTTTGAATGAATTGTGCTGCTGCAATGAGCAGTTGTGGGATTTGAAGCTACAGAGCATATACTGAAGGGGTTTCTGCTAATTTCTGAGAAGCAATGGGATGTTGTTGGTGTTTTGCAGAGTATATGAAGCTGAATTGCACTGTTTTGCTGGTACTGGTGCTAATGGAAGAGAAGAGTGGAGGTTATGTGAATGGGTTTTAATGTAACGGAGATCTGAGTTGCTGCCAGAGATGGTTTAACTTTAGGTGAATTGTGAACTGGCGATGTGTCTGGTGGTGATGGTGGTAATGAGATGGAATTACAGCTGAGAGAAGCTGTTTCCGCGGTTGGTGGTGATTCTGATGGGTTTGAGGCATCATAGGTCATGGGTTCTGCCAAAGCTACAAGTAATGTTGAAGACAGCAGAGGAAGCTTAATGCTGTTGCTTATGGTGGAGTTTCTGAATTTATAGGACAGAATTCTTCCAAAGCTACAGATGAAGCCAAGAGATCATATGAGAAGAATGTTGAGATGTGTTGCTACAAGCACAGGCTTGGTGCAAGATTGCAGCTGGGTACTATGATGTCGTTGGAGCTGCCACTCAAATTGCAGGATTGGATTATGGACTCGCAGAATGGTCGAGGCACTATGAAGTCTGATGAGTTATGAAGTCATATGGATTTGGTTGAGTTTGATGGGTCTGTAATTCAGACTTGGATGGAGCTGTTAGAGCTGGTAGTTGTGTTGACTGCTACCAATTGGAGTTGAAAGCACTGGTGTTTTATGCAGTGAGTTGAGATGGCTGTGGGTATTGGTGCTGAGCAGCTGAGAAGAATTGCAATGAAGTAAAGGGAATGATGGAGCTAAGTTGATGGTAAGTCATGTCGACTGATCAGGTATGTTTGCGAGTAAAGTCACCGGGAGATTGTCTTTTGCCATGGATGTTACAAGGGTTTGATGGTTGGCGATACAGGATTGTGATTGCAATCGATGGGTATGAATCAGAATTAATCGCCGAAGTGGTTTGAGGAGTGTTATGGTGAGAAGAAGGCAATTACAGTGATGAATGAGGGATGGCAAGAGACGAAGCTGGCGATGAAGCACAATGATGGTGCAACAACAGGTTATGGCATGTGCAATGTTGCAAAGGCACATGCCTTGACAGCTTTGGTTTAAAACTAAATCAGCTGAGTTTCTGATTCAGATCTGAACCTGATTCACAAATCTGACTCATAGACTGAGTGACCGATTTGAATCGTCCGAGTTAACTCGGTTGACCATACCGATTTGACTCGTTTGACCGGTGACCGGGCAGACTTTGCCGGTCACCTGAGATGTCTACCGACGACTTTTCCGGCCAATTTTCGGCCATAATCCCAGTTCTCCGGCGATGAATTTTGGACATAATTTTACATGAGTTTTTTCTCACACATGGGCTTGGTGGACCACTTGGAGATGGGTTTTGAGAAGACCTAATATTGGAAGGAGTATCCTTTATGGAAATTGAGAAACATATAAAAAGAGAAGACTTTTACATAATCGAGATATATCTTTATCGTATATCTTTTGCCTCTACTTTTGTTCTAGGGTTAAGAACCATGAAAGATTTTCTTTTTCTTCTTGTTATGAACTCCATGAATATGAGCTAGAGTTTTCTTTTGGTTATGGATTAGTTGGATTTCCAAACATGAGTTTTTGTTCAATAAATTAGTTTTCTCTCATATTATCGCTTATGATTCACTATTAATATTGTTACATGATTTGAATACTTGTTTGATCGAGTCGCGAATTGATTGAGTTTGTTTTCATCTCTCTTGTTGGATTAAGATTTATTATACGCAAAAGTGATAGATTCCTGATTACAAGTAGCATAATTGTGATTATTGCTTGTAGTGATACATCCTAGTAGTTACATGTGAGTCATAACCTTTGTTAAATCGGATTAGTGCTTTTACACGTTCGATTGCTTTGATTGGCCTGATTTCATAGAACTTAATGCATCTAGGGAATTAAACTTGATTAGTGCTTTTACACGTTAGGTTGTTCCTTTAGATAGAATTCATATTCGCATCTTTTAATGTGTTTGTTGATGACAAGAGGAGATTAGCGGGATATTCTTGCGATCAAGGTATTATAGGGCCTTTGATAAAAGTTGAGATTAAAATATCAATTCTAATTATTGTGTTGAAAACATGTTTGTGATTGAAGACGAAATCCATGACCAATACTTTCACATCCTTGATTTGCGTGTTTACTTTTTATTGTTTTGCTTTTATTTTATTTTCGTTTATAAAAATCAGAAAACCCCAGGTGTTATTTATAGGAAACCGAAACATATTGACAACCAAGACCTCTCTGTGGGAACGATCCTTTCTTGCCCTTGCTATATTTATATTTTGAGTAGTAAGAAAGTGTAAATTATATTTGTGTCGGTGACAACCGGTCAAATTTTATGCGCATTGACTGAGGGAGGCAGCGTTGTCACTTGTTTTTGGTTTCTTATTTTTGTTTTTAGTTTTTCTTATTTTCTGGTTTTTAACCTTGGTTTGAGAATCTTATTTCAGGTACTTGTTTCTCATGGAAGGAGCATATTACATGAATAGATGCGGTTTTCAACAACCTCAACAATACGACAACTACCAATTTCAGGGGTATAATCAAAACCAATTCATTGGTTATGACCAATATTCCATGGAACCTTATGGTTTTCCTCAACAACCTTATGTCGGGTATGTGTGTGAACAACCACAAGGATGGGAGGATTCTTATGCTCGTGAACAAAAAGTCTCTAACTTTATAGATCAAGTTTCCAACTTTTTACAAGAGGAATTTCAAAAAGCTAAAGAGACTACAAACGAGCAACTCCAAGAACTTCGTGAAGGTATTGCTAGCTTGCGAAGAGGCATTGATCAATGCTAGGAAGATATGGATAATTCTAATGTACATATGGTTTGTGATGAATATTTGATTGATGCCAATGTTGAAAAAGGCCAATCCTTGGGTACTTTCGTTGATAATTGTGTAGTTAACTCAACTCTTGATCTTAATAATGATCATTCACATATTCAAAAGGATGAGTTCGAGATTAGCAACACTAAATTCAGCGAGAACCAATCTTATGTTGACTATGATAGTGACGGTGATTATGATACATTGCTTGAACCAACTCATGGTGACATCCCCGAAGAGTGTACAATGGAGTCTTTTTGCGATCAAGGTGAAGACGAAGAGGAATATATCGACACTTGTGTAGATTACTCAAGCATTGATCTTAATAACTATCAAGAGCCTATTCAAAGGGTGGAGCTTGAGGATGATGCATTTTCGAGTGTTCTAAAAAAGTTTCTTATAATAAAATTTGGATCCGCAAAAGAGTATGTGCCTTCCAACAAGGAGGAATATGTTGAGAATGTGACCGGTTTGACCAATATTGTGGAAGACCCAATTGATCTTGCAAATGATTGTAATGATGATGTTTATGTCGAAACTTTGTTTAAGGCAGGAACGGACGAAGAATGGTTGCAAGGTTTGATAGAGGACCATGATATAAAAGAGGTGAATAATTCACTTGAGTTTTTCAAGGATGAAGAGGATTCCGTAATACAAGAGATTGTGCAAGGTTTGTCTAACCCGTTGCATATTGTTTCTTCTCCTTTACCTCTTATTGGTTTGAATGTATGTGCTTCGAAAACATTGTTGAATGACTTTGTTTCTCGTTTTCCGCCATTAGAGATACTTGATTCTCATACTATGCAGGTTTTGGAACAAGAAACCGTGGAAGTACCCGACTTATATATTCTTTATACACTTCCAAGCGTGGACAAGAATAAGTGTGGGGAAAGCTTTTATCGGTTAATAGCTTCATTTTTGTTCTATATTACTAATATTTTTGTGAAGATAGTGTTTCCAAAACAGGTTCTATGGAAGGATCCACAACTTTTCAGATTGTTAGTATATGGGGAATGAATCTTGCAAGGATATAGTCGGGCTGACGACTTTAAACCAAGCGCTACATGGGAGGCAACCCATAGGTTTTGTATCTCTTATCTTTTATTTTATTATTTATTTTATTATTTATTTTATTGTTTCTTGTCGCATATTGTTATAAGATTTCCCACCTTGACTTTCTTTGGACGATTCAATTTACATTGAGGACAATGTAAAGTTTAATTGTGGGGGAGTGGTTAAGCATTTGCGTTGTAAATTTTTCAACTTTTGTGTAAAATAGTGAATAAATAAACTCCAACTTGTAGTTAGTTTAGAGTCACATAGTATACATGTCGCTAAGATTACATCGATAATCTCATAAGAGTGACTGAACTTAGAGATGGCAGAGAACATGATCGGGTTTCTTACTTGTATGAGAGTTAAAGTTAGATTTAACCATGCCAATGGCAAATAAGGTGCAGACTGAATTCGGTATTAGAGTAGTGGTCCCCTATAGTGGAGACTACCCATGTTACATAATGTGAGGCACCGACCTTCAATTCTTTGTACCTGTCTAAATATGTGCTTTTAGAGTGTGTGTCACCGTACGTTAATTCCGGGCAGAATGGTGAGCTGCCTAACCTCCCACCATAGAAGCACTATTTTGATCTCTTGAGTGCTATTTTTATCAATCATGATGGTGACATCGAATTGCTAACTTACATACCACTTGTAATCTTGTTCGCAGTTAGCACCATCCACCTTATCTCTCTCTACACCAACAGGTCCATAGAAACACCATCATCATCAACAAGAGGAGCATCACAAATTCGAAGGAAAGTTGAAGACGTTCAAGGTTTACAAGCAACAGTAAAAAAAAATGAGCAGATTTCAGATTCAAGTAAAGCAACAAGATAAGGAGCAGAATTTTTATAAGTCGAAGACTATTGTACAAGAGTGAAAATTATCAAGGGTGAGAGTTCAAAAAGTTTATGATATCTAGACATACAAGTTGTGAAGAATCAAGCGGTAAAATACTTATACCATGGCCTTTGTACTTGCATTTTTATTTTATTTTGTATTTTATTTCTCTTGTCTCAAAAACAAAAAAAAAAATGAAAAAAAAGAAGAAAAAAAAAGACAAGAGAAAATTTTGTTAGGTTCATTATTAGTTTTGTTATTTTGTTTTGTTTTGTTTTGTTTTTATTTTGTATTTGTTTTATTTTTCTTGTCTTAAAAAAAAATGATAAAAAAAAACAGAGAAAAAAAAAAAGAGAAAAAATAAGAAAAAAATATATTTTATTTTGGGTTTGTATAGTTCGTTTTTAGTTTTGCATTCTTTCAATAAAGCCAATGGAAAGAAGAAATATCTATAATGAAGTTTCAAGCAACAAGGAATTAGCGACAAGAGTTATATTGTCAAGATTCTACGAAGTTCAAGAGTTATCATCAAGAGTTGAAGACCGAAGACGAAGATGAAGATACCGATTGAAGACCGAAGACGTTTCTATGGATCCTGTGAGAGTGGTGCTAGATGCACGCCGAACGGATAACGAGGTAAGTAAGCATATTCCCACCTTCGTTAAGTGGTTGATTTCCTTTCGTAGAGATCGTCAGAAAAATGGGTTTTCAAAAAATTATAAAAGATGTGGGTTTTCAAAACAATTCGGAGGGTTTTGCCTTCCTACCATTCAACGTGTTGCAGGATTCTCTCTTCATTCCTACCTGGACACATGTGTGACCCATAAAAAGTCATTTATTATTGAGAGCAATTTCATAAAACCCTTTCTTGTGAGGCAGAGTCGAGACTTTCGATCACTCCGAACCCGAATTTCTTTCGAGAAGGGATGGTTATTTCTCTCTCAACTTTTAAGAATGAGATTGTGTTCATTTATGTGTCTAACTTCTTATGACTAGTGTGTAGAATCTCTATGTCTTCTTAGCGCTTGGATACTATCATTACGGAGAACTATTAAGTTGGAAATATAGGTTTTGTGGGTATATCTCTAGTAAACCCTCACGAGACCATAACTCGTCCACTAGGGACACCTAGAGGTTTAAAGGCTTGTTATTTATGCTAAAAGTAACCGTAGCCTCGACGACACGGAGTTGTATGTATTTTAAAATTATTTTGTTTAATTTGCTCGAGGACTAGCAAAGTCTAAGTGTGGGGGAATCTGATAGGTGTCTAAAACACCTAATTTACTATCTAGTAGTTACGCTTTCTTTGCTATTTTTCTTGTGAATTATGTACTTTACGCGTGTTTTTGAGTTATTAGGTATTCTGGAGTCGCACAGAGGAAAAGAAGCGGAAATCATTCAAATTGAGTCAAGAAGGCGTAATTGTCATTTCATATGCTATTGGGAGCTGAGCCAAGGTTAAGGGGCAACTCTATTTGGAGGAGTATTAAACAAAGACTAGCTGTGGTTAAGGGGATGCCATCTGGGTAGCCCTTATCAAAATGACATAACATCAATTATAACCTATTTACACAACCTTAAATTCGAGAGATTTATGTTTCTCATTCAATCCATTTCCTTTTCACCTGAAGTTAAGAAAAGAGCAGTGGCCTGTGTTGTTGGGTCTGAGAAATCGAGATTAAATGAAGAGAAGAAGTCAGATGTGCTGCTGAATCGAGATCGAGAAAAGGGTTTACGAACTCAGGAGAAGAAATTGATGACTAATTTGAGAGAAATTGAGAATTCAGAAGCTAGGGTTTACTGTGAGATTAAGTAATTGATTCACAGAGGTTAGGAAAGGGTTGTTGTGGATGATTTGAAGTGGGACTCTCTGAATTGGGGATCTCTGTTGAGGTCGAAATGATGGGTTGGTGACGAATTGAAGGTTTCTGAGATGAAGAAGGAGGGTTTGTTGCAGATGATGTCGAAGAAGAAGAAGAGAAATTGATGATGCCATGAATTATTTGAGATGAATGGATAAAGGAATGGGATTGTTTTAGTCTTGAATTAATTGTTGAAGCTACTACAACTATGAGCTTGGTTATGATGGGATTGCAGTGATGGTGGCTGTTGAGATGTACTGCTGGTGAAGATGCTAGTCATGGTTGGAGGAAGGTGCAATGAACTGGTACTGGCGGTTGCCAAAGCTGTGACTGAGAGTTAGGTTGTGTTTGAATGAATTGTGCTGCTGCAATGAGCAGTTGTGGGATTTGAAGCTACAGAGCATATACTGAAGGGGTTTCTGCTAATTTCTGAGAAGCAATGGGATGTTGTTGGTGTTTTGCGAGTATACGAAAGGCTGAATTGCACCTTTTTTCTTTGTATCTTGGTGCTAATGGAAGAGAAGAGTGGATTTTATGTGAATGGGTTTTAATGTAACAGAGATCTGAGTTGCTGCCAGAGATGGTTTAACTTTAGGTGAATTGTGAACTGGCGATGTGTCTGGTGGTGATGGTGGTAATGAGATGGAATTACAGCTGAGAGAAGCTGTTGCCGCGGTTGGTGGTGATTCTGATGGGTTTGAGGCATCGTAGGTCATGGGTTCTGCCAAGGCTACAAGTAATGTTGAAGACAACAGAGGAAGCTTAATGCTGTTGCTTATGGTGGAGTTTCTGAATTTATAGGACAGAATTCTGCCAAAGCTACAGATGAAGCCAAGAGATCATATGAGAAGAATGTTGAGATGTGTTGCTACAAGCACAGGCTTGGTGCAAGATTGCAGCTAGGTACTATGATGTCGTTGGAGCTGCTACTCAAATTGCAGGATTGGATTATGGACTCGCAGAATGGTCGAGGCACTATGAAGTCTGATGAGTTATGAAGTCATATGGATTTGGTTGAGTTTGATGGGTCTGTAATTCAGACTTGGATGGAGCTGTTAGAGCTGGTAGTTGTGTTGACTGCTACCAATTGGAGTTGAAGGCACTGGTGTTTTATGCAGTGAGTTGAGATGGCTGTGGGTATTGGTGCTGAGCAGCTGAGAAGAATTGCAATGAAGTAAAGGGAATGATGGAGCTAAGTTGATGGTAAGCTGTGCGACTGATCTGGGTATGTTTGCAGAGTAAAGTCAGCTGGGAGATTGTGCTGCCATGGATGTTACAAGGGTTTGATGGTTGGCGATACAGGATTGTGACTGCAGTCGATGGGTATGAATCAGAATTAATCGCCGAAGTGGTTTGAGGAGTGTTATGGTGAGAAGAAGGCAATTACAGTAATGAATGAGGGATGGCAAGAGACGAAGCTGGCGATGAAGCACAATGATGGTGCAACAACAGGTTATGGCATGTGCAATGTTGCAAAGGCACAAGCCTTGACAGCTTTGGTTTAAAACTAAATCCGCTGAGTTTCTGATTCAGATCTGAACCTGACTTATAGACTGAGTGACCGATTTGAATCATCCGAGTTAACTCGGTTGACCAGACCGATTTGACTCGTTTGACCGGTGACCGGGCAGACTTTGCCGGTCACCTGAGATGTCTACCAGCGAATTTTCCGGCCAATTTCCGGCCATAATCCCAGTTCTCCGGCGACGAATTTTGGACATTATTTTACATGAGTTTTTTTCTCACACATGGGCTTGGTGGACCACTTGGAGATGGGTTTTGAGAAGACCTAATATTGGAAGGAGTATCCTTTATGGAAATTGAGAAACATATAAAAAGAGAAGACTTTTACCTAATCGAGATATATCTTTATCTTATATCTTTTCCCTCTACTTTTGTTCTAGGGTTTAGAACCATGAAAGATTTTCTTTTTCTTCTTGTTATGAACTCCATGAATATGAGCTAGAGTTTTCTTTTGGTTATGGATTAGTTGGATTTCCAAACATGAGTTTTTGTGCAATAAATTAGTTTTCTCTCATATTATCGTTTATGATTCACCATTAATATTGTCAAATGAGTTGAATGTTTGTTTAGTCGAGTCGCGAATCGATTGAGTTTGCTTTCATCTTTATTGCTAGATTAGGGTTATTATACGCAAAAGTGATAATTCCTGATTGCAAGTAGCATAATTATGATTATAGTTTGTAGTGATATATTCTTATGATCATATGTGAACCATAACCTTTGTTAAATCGGATTAGTGCTTTACACGTTCGATTGCTTTGATTGGCCTGATTTCATAGAACTTAATGCATCTAGGGAATTAAACTTGATTAGTGCTTTTACACGTTAGGTTGTTCTTTTAGATAGAATTCATATTCGCATCTTTTAATGTGTTTGTTGATGACATGAGGAGATTTGCGGGATATACTTGCGATCAAGGTGTTCTAGGGCCTTTGATAAAAGTTGAGATTAAAATATCAATTCTAATTATTGTGTTGAAAACATGTTTGTGATTGAAGACGAAATCCATGACCAATACTTTCACATCCTTGATTTGCGTGTTTACTTTTTATTGTTTTGCTTTTATTTTATTTTCGTTTATAAAAATCAGAAAACCCCAGGTGTTATTTATAGGAAACCGAAACATATTGACAACCAAGACCTCTCTGTGGGAACGATCCTTTCTTGCCCTTGCTATATTTATATTTTGAGTAGTAAGAAAGTGTAAATTATATTTGTGTCGGATGACAACCGGTCACATACCTATCTGGATCACGAAACAAACCGGTTTCCCATGATGTACATACGAATCTGTATATCACACAAATATGAAAGTCGATATATAGCTACTCCAATACGTGTACGAATACATGTAATACGGCTTCATACATATAATAGTTTTCTCAGTTTGTAAGACTGATAACACTGTCTTGTATTCCGAATATAGTAGTTATATATTTCTCTAAATCAATTCTAAACATTCCTGAATAACATCAATAACACATATCACTGTTCCAAGCTATTTTCAAATGATAAACTTGAATCATGATTTGGTTACGAACAATAAAATGTTCTCCACCGAAATTTGATCTAGTATGAACAAATGTTCATTAACCTTAGTCATTATATTTCGAGAAATTCGTAAACTAAATAATTAGTTCTCGACTCGAAATTTTTGTCTATGCAAGCTAGTCTTATTAGTTATGCGACAATCGTCTCAAGGATAGTAAATTGAATATAACTTGAGAAATAGGTGGTTTAGTCTTCACTTACCTTTTGTTGATGAAGTTCTCCGAAAGCTTTGGTTGATCTTCGCCTTCAAACGGTAGAACGCAAATGATGACTGGCTCGTTTCTCAACTACCTCTATCCTAGACAGAGACTTAACTAATGAACACTTAATTGGGGGATACATTAACTAATTGGGGGATATCAATTACTATCCCCATCCAATAGTGTTTGCTAAGGGGTGATTTTTGGGTATGAAAATACTAAAATACCCTTTAGTATTTTAACTTCTCTTCTCCTCCTCTTGCGTCTCCTTTCTTTGATTTTTTATTTTCTCCATCATCGATTTCAACACGGTTTCATCATTGTTTCAAAAAAAATATTCGACGATTTATCTATTATATATAAATAAATATGCCTCCTTGAAAGAAACTTAATCATCGATTTCTTTTAAGAGAATTCGTTTAGGTTAGAATCAAAAATTGTAACTGAAAATTTTCAGTTTCAGTTAATACCGACATAGTTTTAGTATGAACACCATGCCGTTTTACTAGCTATTATGGCATTGTTTTTAGTATGAATACCATGCCTAAATTATTAATTTCCGGCATGCTCGATAGAAATCTATCAATCCTGATAGCCAAATGAAAAAAATTTCAAGTTTCTGGGAAATTTACATCATGTGCCAGCATAGAAAGTTAAGCAATGTACCATGCCGGCACAACCACTGGCATGATTGATAATGAAATTTTTGCGCCTGTTATGTACTTACAATTTTAAAATTAGGGGATATTGTGCATCGGCATCGTGAAAGTATGAATACCATACCGATTTGGGCTATGCCGGCATGGTATTCATACTTTTACAATGCCGACACTGAGTTTTTCAGGCGTAAAAATAGCAAATTCAATGCATGGAAAAAATTAATCAAATATCAATACGTTAATACCTATACATGAGTAATTGGAGCACTTGCATATTCAACTTGTTTACTTTTCTGGGTTGGTTCTTCACCTAAACCTTCATGATCATAAATATCTTGATTTAATGTTGATGCATCAACAAATTCAATGATAATGATTTATACTAATTATTTATAAAAAAAAAATCTAAT
Source organism: Papaver armeniacum (assembly GCA_023531295.1). NCBI lineage: Eukaryota > Viridiplantae > Streptophyta > Magnoliopsida > Ranunculales > Papaveraceae > Papaver > Papaver armeniacum. Next base: position 1,569 of record JAJJWW010009593.1, on the reverse strand, counting down.
AACTTAACTAATTATAATTAACCACTAAACCTGATTAGTGGGGGTAGATTTGGAATTAGTTAAAATATATGGATAAGGGGTGACTCTGATTTACTATTTAAATCCCGTTTTTGTATTTTTCCTATATCCCCCAATTAGAAAAAGTATCCCACAATTGCGCGTTCTAACTAATTGTATACTAGAAATCAAGATATAGTTTTTTACAACTAAATTTGACAACAAGCTTGATATAGCAACACTTTTGAGTTCGACTGAGCAATGCTCTAACAACAAGTCCTTTGGATCGTACTCCAAACAGCAAAGGAAGAATCTGTTTGGTAACCACCAGAATTTCAATAATATAACAAAATATAATGCGGAAAAGAAATAACACAAACATCAAAATTTTGTTAACGAGGAAAATCGCAAATGCAGAAAAACCATAGGACCTAGTCCAGCTTTGAACACCACGCTGTATTAAGCCGCTACAGACACTAACCTACTACCAATGAACTTCGGACTGGACTGTAGTTGAACCCTAATCAATCTCACACTGATTCAAGGTATAGTTGCGTTCCTTACGTCTTGGATCCCAGCAGGATACTACGCACTTGATTCCCTTAGCTGATCTCACCCACAACCAAGAGTTGCTACGACCCAAAGTCGAAGACTTGATAAACAAATATGTCTCACACAGAAAATTCTATTGGAATAAATAAATATGCCTCCCACAGAAAGACTCGATAAATATGTTCTTTCTTTTGATAAATCAAGGTGAACAAGAACCAATTGATAAACTGGTCTTATATTCCCGAAGAACAACCTAGTATTATCAGTCACCTCACAATAATCTTAATCGACTAGCGAAAAAAAATAATGTGGAATCACAAACGATGAGACGAAGGTGTTTGTGATTACATTTTATCTTTCCTATCGGAGAAATCAATCTCGAGCCAATTTTACAATTGTACTCAACACGATACAGCAAGATCAGATTACACAACTACAGAGAAAATAGTTGGGTCTGGCTTCGCAATCCCAATAAAGTCTTTAAGTCGTTAACCTACAGGCACTACACCAAATTCCCGGAATCGTAACAGGCATTCGTAACGGCTTATGAGCCGTTACGAATTTCCCATTACAAATGGCCGTTACAAAAAATTCGTAACAGGCTGAAGCCGTTACTAAAATTTTAAAACTTCGTAACAAAGCCAAGCCGTTACGAATTTTTTTATAAGCGTGCCCCTCACACGCTTGGTCACACTAGGGTCGTAACACCTTGAGTTTATGCGTGTGCCACTTACATGCCTAGAATTATATTTCCACCCACGATCAATTATACGAGTGGATATTTCCTCCCACAAGTGTGCCGTTCACATGCGTGATTTCCATGGATAAGATATCAGAATTCGCGTACCACTTCCATTTTTCGTTTTTCTCTGAGTTTCTTCTGCTCTGCGTCTGTTCGTCCTCTCAGGCGAAGAAATTAGGGTTTCATCACAGAGATTGTATTAGCCGAGAAAAATAACAGAAATATATTGAATCTCTTCAATACCTTTCAATTAGCAGAGATCTGTAAGTGTTTATAAT
>JAJJWW010009592.1:0-27805 GCA_023531295.1 Papaver armeniacum | reverse complement strand
TTTTGTTTTAGGATCGATTAAGTATCTAATAGTAGTTATTTAGGACTTACATCGATCGTTTTTGTTGGTATTTTTACTAGGTTAATTAATTAATTAATTTTTTTTTAAGCAGTTAATTAATTAATTTGATTCAAGTATAAATGTATAATTCTATTGGTCGGATACTCGGATTTATTTTAATCATCCTGCAATTTTATATTTCTTTTATTTTCCGTGTCCTATCTTACTCATGGTCGAATGTTTCATAAATCTCAACGTCACTAGGTATGAAGTGTAAACTAAATTGGATGCACAAACACAGGCAAGAACTCAACATCAAGAAAACCATTTCTTAATTAATCCTTGCATTACTGTTTCTTCTACGTACCAATCTTCCGATCAGTATTCACTGTTGAATCCTCTTCCAATATAACAAGAAACTCATCAATTACTGCCCCTACATCACCAAAAAATGACGAATCGTTGTACTGGATTCCTCCTCGGAAGTAACCCTAGGTGTGTTGGAATATTTTCAACAACCGCGCTGTCAAGGGGGGTCCACGGGGCGTAGCCCCAGGCTGTGTCGGCCTGACGAGTCAGTGCGTCACAGTGCTTCTCAAGAAAAGAAGGTTTGCAAGTTAGTAAAATCTCTTTATGGCTTGAAGCAAGCTCCCATGCAATGGCATGAGAAGTTTGACAAAGTGGTTTTGTCATATGGTTTACGTAGTGAATGATGCGGATAAATGTATCTATAGTAAGAATGATAGTTACTGGATGTGTAATTCTGTTTGTATGTTGATGATATGCTTATTTTGGATCGACATGTCTTGTTGTGGAAGAAACAAAGAAGTTTCTTATCTAACTTTGATATGAAGGATTTAGGAGAAATTTGATGTAATCTTGGGAATTAAATCTAAGAAAGAAATGAGTTGGCTTTAGCAATCTCATTATATTGAGAAATTTCTCAAAAGTATGGTCACTTTGATGACAATCCGGTACCTACTCCTTTTGACCATACTATCAAGTTAAAGAAAGAACACGGACGTACTCATTACAACTTGAGTATTCAGGTGTCATTAAGGAAGTCTTATGTATGCTATTATCATGCACAAGACCGGACATAACTAAACGTGGGGTGTTATGTCGTTTCTCAAGTAATCAGGATATGAACAGGAAAGCGGTTTCAAGTTATTATGGCTTACAGAAAGGTACAATAAATTTTGGCTTGCATTACCAAGGCTATCCATTGCCTTTGGAAGATGCAATGATGCTAAGCTGGAGCGATGTAGGAGGCCAAGTCCAAATCAACGTCACGGATGGATCTTTACATTAGGGGGTGCTGCTGTGTCTTGGAGTTCCAAGAAGGACTTGTATTTACGATTCAACAATGTTGTCGAAATTAATAACACTTAACGGATGCATGTAAGGCCCGAATGGCTTGGAACCTACTTATGGAAATTCCATTTAGGAAAAGCCAACTCAGCGGTGTTGATTAATTGTGATAATCAAGCTACACCATCTATAATGTCTCAAATAAGACTTATAATGGAAAGTCAAGACATGCAAGTCTTAGACATCAAATGGTTGAGGCAACTACTCAAGGGGAGTGGTTACGGTTAACTTTATTGAATCAAGGAATTTGGCAGACCCATTTCACGAAGAGTCTACCAAGTTCGGTGGTTTCAATAAAAGTAAAGAAATGGGACTAAGATGCGTGAAAGTTTGATCCTGGAGAAACCCAACCTATGTTTTTTTGAAAAAGATAAACAAGGTTCAATGTGGTACCAACAAGTTATGGATGTAGATTATGGAGCACTAATATAAAACTTCATTTCTATTAGTGCTGGGTTATAAGAAAAATAGGATGGATGTAAATCCTTAATGAGTCTGTGATTAGTAAAGGTGTATGTGAGACACCTTCGAGACTTACCTATGTAAGTATGGAAATCAGTGTTTCCTAAGAGAAAAAATAGTTCTCTAAAGACTCATGAAAAAGGATATAAGCACAAGGCCATTAAGTGGCAGCTACAGAACACATGATTTATGAAATCAATATGTGTGGAGACTCAGGTTTATCATAAGGGATACTTGGTTCAAGACTAGTTCAGCATGGATCTCGATAAAGCTTTGGAGTTCTTACTAGTGAAGGTTCAAATCCAAAGATACCTATCATTTATGTGTTGATTTCATGATGATGCTTAGTCTCAATTGTGCTTGAACTACGTTGGCTTGATCCCACTCGGGTCGTAGGAAGTCACTTCGGGTGATGCGATCACTACGATTTAAAAGTTTTAACTTTGTTTATGGTTTTTGAAAATAGGGGGAGAATGTTGGAATATTTTCAACAACGCTATCAGGGGTCTGCAGGGCGTAGCCCTATAAATGAAGAGACCCATCGTTTCGTGCAGAGAAACCTGTTGGTGAAAAGATGCGAAAACCCCTATAAATGGCTTCTCCCATAACTCGTTGAAAACACAATCGAAAAACCTTCTCTGTTTTCTTCTCTCTTTCTAAGCATCATGAAACATTATTTCACATGTGTTCTTGATTGAATCAAGGGGGTACAAACCTTGAATTCAATTTCCGTTTGTAGGGCTTTCATTGTATCCTGAGGCATTATTTCACATACTGTTGTAATGCCAATTTATTGGGAGGGGGTAGAAATAATTGTCTAAAAGAAATCGTATGAGCCTTGAAAGCTTTTAGGTCAACAATTTCTTTGTGTTTATTTCATCCTCTATTTGAACCCATTTTCCAACACAGTGAACAAGAACAAGGATTTCTCCTTCCGGTAATCGTCCCACTGGTTCTTAGGCGGAATATGTTTTGATTTTGCAACTCTTTGAGATAACCCTACGTTTTGGATCATCGGTACAATTCAACAACCAAACGGACATACGGTATATTGCGTGCTCATTTCTAGCAAAAGTTATTATTAGATGGCTTCCGACTAACATAAGTTGCAGAAAATGGTCGGTAGTATCACACCCTCACTACGGCTAATGACTCGACAGTACAACACATGTTGTTGCAACAAATTTAACTTTCTATATGTTTTGATTCTCTCAACACAAGTCCTGGAACAACCATTGCATTGTAAAGAATATGCGAGTTTTTGAAGATTGTCATATGTCAACAAAGCTAATTTCACGTGTATATAATCATGAAATAATCGTCAGAGACCGTGTTCGTTTCCATCAGGTTAGGAATGGGAGCTGTTTTTGTATGGATTTTTGGTAGTTCGAGTAGTCAAGAGTTTAACATCAAGATTCCGGGGAGTATTAACTAAAAAAGAGAAAGTCATATTGAAGTGATTAGTATACGAAAATGACACTCCAAATAATGAAAGAGATTCCCGGAAACACTCACATGAACCAAACTGCACGTAAAAAAAAACTTCATCATGAACAGTCTTTGTAATACATGCAACAAAAGTCTTGTGGTGCGGGAATTACAATGTTATTCAACAAAAGTCTTATGCAACATAAGTCTTAAAGGTAAGATGTTATTAAGGTTGCAATGTTTTATTAGATCAATGCACAAAAAAATAGATTACACAATAATGAATCTCAAACAGCTGAGTCGCGGAATAAGTCGCTATCTTTAAGGTGTTTCGCGACTCTGCCTCTTGATTGTGCTAGCAGTCAATTCTTGTCAAAAACCCTATGGGATAATACAACTGATAACTCTCTTGTTCGATTTCTCTGCATCTTGAAAAATCGAACCAACTCTTACTCTTTCTAACACTTGCTGGAACACAAAATAGATGAAAACGTTGTATCTTCATCTCTTCCGAAACAGTTTTATAATTTGGTATAGACAGATTCGTAAATGGGGTTCTTATAGGATGTTTTGACGGTTGGTTAAGGTGTAGTAGTTGTTCCGGCAGAAGAAATTGCACTAACTGGCATCAGATGAGTGAGTATCAGTAAAATTAAAGTTAAATGAATTAATTCTTGTTGTTCCTAATGCAGAAAATTGGTCTAGGCAGTCCTCTATGTTCATTAGGGCAAACGTAAAGCAAGCGCTGACAAAATACAACCCATAATCTCTCGATGGAATTTACGAGTCTCTTCATCGGAAATAATCCTTCACGACTTTAGGGGACTTCATTTGATTCACTTTCTTCCCATATCCCTCGATCGAATCGGGGGTGAATTACACATAACCTTGTTACCAATCTTCGACCGACAGCCTCCTCATTCATTCACATCTTCCCCAAAATTAACCTTCTTCCAAACAACCTCATTCAAATCGGCTACGGATATCTCTCATGGACAATTCGGTCGAGTTTATTGACCAAGCAATAACCTAAAACTACGATGGAAAGAGATCGAATTTCTTTGGTGCTTGCTGACTAGCTTGGAATTAAGCATGTTTATTATGTCATGAACACCTTAATCTAGATTTATGTTGTCCATGTCTCTTGTAAATTGAGTAGAAATACACATTTCGTCATAGTTTTTAGGTAATAAGCTCTTGAATGGCAAGTCACTTGCCACTTTCTTTAATTAATTTGCCACATTTGTCCTTTGGTTCAAACTGCAGTTTCAGGCAGACCCCCTTGTTAAGTAGAGTACAAAATATTGCGAGAATTTACCTAAAAGTCTTGGTAGAATGCATTTCTTCCAAAAGTGTGACCAATTTGAAAATTCTTCTAAAGTGTGACCATGACCAGGTCCAACCGACATATATGCCCTAGTCTTTTCACGGAAATACCGATTTTGTCCTCGAGATGTGTACATATCGACAAGCATATGTGTACACATCGGGTAAGGATGTGTAGACACCCCTTCATGGGTTTGTACATATATAGACACACTTTGATACCCACTATTTTAACCGATGTGTACATATTATATGTAGACACCTGAATCTAGCGTAATCATATGTGGACATCCATGTTTCAAGTCTAGACATCGGACACTATTCATAAAATATGTGGACATCGGGCTATAAATATGTGGACATCGAGCTATAAAAAATGTGGACATCAGCTATAAATATGTGGACATCGAGACTATAAATATGTAGACATCGGTCTATAAAGGGTACCTTGGTATTAGGTAAATCGGTCAAACTCTTGGAAGATATTGAGGATCAGTCACACTTTTGGAAGAAATGCACATTTCAGTCACAGTTTTGTGTATTTCCTTAATAGTACTTCCTATTGGGTATTTATAGGGTCGCTGAGATATCCCAACAGTTAAACCTTAATCATATTCTTCTTCTTTGTGCTGTTTGAAACCAGGTTGGGCGACTCAGCAACATAAATTACCACCGAATTGATTTTTTGTATTATAATCTTTGATTTCATGAATCAGAATCTCAATGTATTTGCAAATTAGATCGGTTAAGTAAGGCCAGATGCGGAGAGATGGTCATAAAATCACTAGATTTGAATTGGTGAACCTGGTCATGCTCTTCAATTGTAAAGATCTGCATTTTAATTTATCCAACATGATCTAAGATAGCGTTTATGGTAATCAATCCAAGTATTGTTAATTCTGTTGTTTTGTGTTTCATCGATTTAAATCTCGTCTTTGTTGGGCCTGACCTGTTTGGCTGGGGTCTTTATGTTACGGCCAGTGTAGCAAAGGTGTTACCAAATTTAACCCGCCCGATGTCCTCCTACAGTATAACATCTTTAAAGTAATACTCGATAATATAATATTCTCTTTAAAATAATAAAATTTCACGGTCCCGACTTGGGCCCTTAGTGCTAAAATAATAAATTCGATAAAATCATAAAATAATACATTTCTAAAGTTTCCTTAAGCATTAGTAGGTCCCAAACAATATCTAAAATAATAATGCTACTATAAAAATAAAATTAAATTTCATACATGTTAAATTTTCTCCAAATATGATTGAATATTGATTTGATTTTCTTAAAAATTCAAATCATATTGTATTTCATCCCTAATAATTCGTTATGCACTCAAAAGATCCCGTAGTCACGTTGTTGTATTGCAAGAAGAAGTGTGATTGATACTTGGAGTGGTTGTATTCTTATTGCAATTAGTCAATAATATAATATCTCAACAAAATTAGTCGATTTTATATTTACGATCTACATTTATTTTTCAAACTGCAAGCTAGTAATTATGCTATATAATAATAATATATTATTTAACTACAAAATAATAATTTATTATATTATCGATAATATAATATGTCTTTAAAATAATAATTTTTCTTGGTCCCAAACCTATTATTTTATAGAAGTTATATTGTAGTTTCCTTTCCTTTTTAAGACACGGTTAACAGATTAATAATCCCACGTCGGTAATTTCAGCTTTGTTAATCTAGTTTATAAGGAAACATTATTGGACATATCTATTTCCAATTGGTAAGGCTTGGAAAACTTGATTACTCTTGAAAACAACTTAGCCTTAGGTCTGAGCCATCCTTTACACAAAGCATCTCGTCCCCGGGGCACTCATATATGGGACTAACCTTACTGGCCTCCACCAATCTTACCAATTGGTTTTTCCTTCTTTGTGAGACTACTGTGTTAGTTTAAGTCGGTGGTTTAATGTTTGACTTTTGGTCAAATTTTATTAGTGCAAACTTGTTCTAAAGTTTAGAAATTAAGAACCAAGCTAGGGAAACCTTGTTCCTAAAGTTAAGGTTTCTTAAGGGCTAAGTTTATGTTATATAAATATATGATTAGAATTAGAGGTGTAGATATAATCCAAGCTAGAAGAGTGGTAAATCCTTGCACGATGACTTCTCCCTCTTGTAATCCGTGAATTCTCATATCACTGTAAATAAATGGAGAAAATACTAGTTTTGGAAGGAAAACTAATGCACAACAATTTCATTACGTGATAAATTTCCAAGAATATGGAAAATCTCTACCTCTAAAATGCAACTATAAGAGCATCTCCAAAGATCTAGGGCTGAACATGGTTTCGGTTTTCCGCCGAATCGGGCCAAACCAGACCAATAAGGAAAAACGAACCAAACCATTTACTAATGGATTGGTTATGGTAAAAAATTTGAAAACCGACATTATCGGATTTCGGTTTTGGTTTGACATGAAAACCGGAACTAAAAACCAATGAAAAACCGAGTAAGTATAGGCGGTTGATTAAAATCGATAGATTTAATGTCTGTCCGTCCATCTCACACTTTGATTACGTAATTTGGAGCATGCGAACTTGGAGTTTATGTATTTTGAATCTCAGTAATGTTTATGTTTTGAACTATGCTTATAAACTTGAGTTATGAACTATGCTTGTGTGTTAATTATATTAAATGACTAGGTTAAAAAAAATTCAACTCCGTTATTTTGTTAAAGATTTGAACTACATCATTTCGGATAAGCGACATGCGATCGGTTTCCATTATGGAACAAAACTAAACCGGCTAAAACCATTTAGAAATCGAACCAATGGTTAATGGATTGGTTTGGTTTAGATTTTTAGAAACCGATAGTATTGGTTTCGGTTTGGTTATTAGAAACCGAAAGCCAAACCGACCATGAACATCCTACCAATGACACATCCTTAACTTCCTATTAATTAGGCCACATAGGATTTATGTGATTTTTGACAAATATCCTTCTCCAACGGCAATGTTAAAAGAGAATGTGAAGATTACGTGGATGGTAGTTATCTAGACATCCTCAAAATCATCCTCTAGTTTCATAGGTTGTCTTATAGGATGTGAATATCCTAATCACCAATATCAATGGATTGGGATTAATTTAGGATTAACTACTTAATTATTTTCAACCGATAGATTTTTCACTAAATAAGTTAAAGTTTTATGGTTGGAGATGAATATTTTTCACCCCCCATAAATTAAGGGAATTTTAGTTTCACATCCGCGAAAAAAGGTTACATGTAGAATTCACACCAAGTTCTCATTGGAGATGCTCTAAGTGAGGTTATCCATGGGACTTCCTAAACCTCAAAGCTTGTAATTTGGGTCTTAAAAGGAACTTGAAAGCCGAAGAAATTGTAAAGGTTGTGCAATTAGTGCATGATATTGGAAATGCGAAATAATATCTAACATTACGAATCAAATAATTCGGCTTCATTCGGCTATATGTGAGTTCTCTTCTAATCGTGCTAAATGTTCCAAATCGAGGAGACATACCAAAAAGAAAAAAAACCATTTTCACATAACAACATAGTTTTTGGTATGATATAATCCCTACAAATTATCCTTTTAATTTGGGCTACACTATGGAATGCTTCACCTACTATAGATGTATTGGTAAGACTAATTGTGGTACCACCAACAACGGATACGAGATGGAAGTTGTGCCTCATGGGGGAGGAAACCAACGACCACATTTTACTTCATTGTTCATTTGTTTATGAGGTGTGGAGCAACATTCTAAGATACAGGGAATGAGTACGGTAATGCCTTTCACGGCGAGGATGAACAAGACAAAGCCTACGAAACCTAGATAAATAAATACCCCTGGGCCGAAAAACTATTCGTTTAGTTAGTTTATTTGTTTGTTGGTAAATGAATCTTTTATTTATTTAGGGACTTTAGTTTTCATATAAATAATTTTGATGTTTTGAACCAAAAGTTGGACAATTAGAAGAAAATACTCAAAATTTAAATGATATCATTTTCTAACTTATGATATACGCTAACATTTTTAAACTATTGTAACAACTAACGACACAGTTATGAAATTGTACTAACAAAGAAATTATCGAGGAAATAATAAATTGTTAGAATAATCGCTAACTGAGATAATAACAACGTTATAAAATATGTTATCAAAAGAGACATTTGAACTTTGAAGTAGTAACCACCATAAAAAAATGACTTGCTATTACTTCGTTTCCATTGTTCATTTTGCCAAGTCTATACATTGAGTGTAAGTGGCAAAATGCTAGAGCCGCTAGTGGCGTGTGTGGCATGTGTGGAATTCCTTGGCGGTAGGTTGCACGGTGGTTTGCAAGTTAGAGGCTACGTGGTTTTGGCATGTGCCCGATCGGCGCGTCGGCCAAGTTGGCCTAGGTTGCACGGCTTGTGTTGGGCTACCATCGTGCGTGTTTATGTGCCAATGGCATGCGTGGCCAATTTGGATCACGCGTGGTAAGAAAAGCTACCAAATGATGCGTGTTGGCATGTGCCAATGGTATGCGTGGCCGTGGGACCACGGCAGTAAGAAAAGCTACCGGGCGTGTTGGCATGTTCAATGGCATGCCGACCATTAGGGCCACGACCGTAAGGTAAAAGCTACAGAAGAATGCGTGTTGGCATGTGCCAATGGTATGCTTGGCCATTAGGGCCACGGCTTGGTAAGAAAACTACCGTGACGTGTTGGCATGTGCCAATGGGATGCCCGGCCATTAGGGCCACGGTTTGGTAAGAAAAGCTACCGAGCGAGCGTGTTGGCATGTGCCAATGGCATGCTCGGCCATTAGGTCACGGTTTGGTAAGAAAACCTACCGGTGGAGCGTGTTGGCATGTGACAATGGCATGCTCGGCCATTAGGGCCACGTTTGGTAAGAAAAGCTACCAAATGAGCGTGTTGGCATGTACCAATGGCATGCTCGGCCATTAGGGCCACGCCACGTGATAAAAGCTACCGGAGCGTGTTGGCATGTGCCAATGGCATGCTCGGCCATTAGAACCCCCAATGCAGTGAGAAAAGCTACCGGCGGCGTGTTGGCATGTGCCAATGGCATGCTTTCGGCCATTAGGGCCACGCCTTGGTGAGTAAAGCTACCAGTGGCGTGTTGGCATGTGCCAATGGCATGCCCGGCCATTAGGGCCACGGCCTGGTAAGAAAAGCTACCAAATGGGCATGTTGGCATGTGCCAATGGCATGCTTTCGGCCATTAGGGCCACGGTTTGGTAAGAAAAGCTACCAGCGAAAGTGTTGTATATGTCAATGGCATGCTCGGCCATTAAGGCCACGCCCTGGTGAGAAAGCTACTGCGACGAGCGTATTGGCATGTGCCAATGGCATCTTTCGTGCCATTAGGGACACATACGTGGTGAGAAAAGCTACCGGCGTGCGTGTTTGGCATGTGTCAATGGCACGCATGGCCATTAGGCTACGTCTGGTAAGAAAAAAGCTACCAAATGCATGTTGGCATGTGCCAATGGCATGCGTGGCCAATTTGGGTCACGGCATGGTAGGAAAAGCTACCGGCGATCGTGTTGGCATGAGCCAATGGCATACGTACAATTGTGGGTCACGACCTAGTAGGAAAAGCTACCAGCAATGCGTGTTGGCATGTGTCAATGGCATGCTCGGCCATTAGGCCCACGGTTTGGTAAGAAAAGCTACCAGCGATGCATGTTGGCATGTGCCAATGGCATGCGTGGCCAATTTGGCCTAGGTTGCACGGTTTACCAAGCCTAGGCGCGGGGCGCTACTTTGGCATGTGGCGCAGCCTGGGGCCAAGGTAAGTGTTTGGCAGCGTGGCGTGACCAGCGTAGCTAGGGCCAAGCGCGGAGTGCATTTGGCATGGCGGGGCTAGCTTGGGCTAGGTGTGGGCGGCATGATTTGTCATTGTGGCACGGAGGTGCGGCTAGCATGGGTGGCATGCTTTGGCGCGTTTGGTGTGACTAGCATATCTAGGGCCAAGGCAGAAGTGCGTTTGGCATGGCGCGGCTAGCAGGCTAGGTGTGGTGGCATGATTTGTCATTGGCACGGAGGTGCGGCTAGCATGGTTGGCATGCTTTGGCGTTTGGTGTGGCGGCATTATTTTTATTGGCACAGAGAGTGCGGTTAGGGCCAAGTGAGGGTGTTTGCCCAGCTTGGCATGGTGACTAGCGAGCTAGGGCCAAGGCAGAAAAAGCGTTTGGCATGGCGCGCGGCTAGCTTGGGCTAGGTGGGTGGCATGATTTACCCGTTGGCACGGAGGTGCGGCTAGCATGGTTGGCATGCTTTGGCGCGTTTGGTGTGACTAGCATATCTAGGGCCAAGGCAAAGTGCGTTTGGCATGGCGCGGCTTAGCTTGGGCTGAGGTGTGGCTGGCATGATTTTCCATTGGCACGGAGGTGCGGCTAAACGTGGTTGGCTTGCTTTGGCGCGTTTGGTGTAATGGCATGATTTGCCATTGACACATAGGTGCGGCTATCTTGGGCTAGATGTGGTTTTATGATTTGCCATTGGCACGGAGGGGAATTAGGTTTTGTTCGTTGTTACCCTAATTTGAAAAAATACCCCCTATTAATTAATTACTACATGCATTAAATGTTCTAATAAATGTGTCACGGTGACATTAGGTTATTTGGGGGATTTTACGATTTTACCCTTTGTTTAAAAACCACCATCAACACTTAGGCTAAAACCATTTAGAAACCAAACCAATGTTTAATGGATTGGTTTGGTTTAGATTTTTAGAAACCCATAGTATTGGTTTCGGTTTTGGTTTGGCTAGAAGGCAGAGCCAAAACCGACGATGAATAGCCCTACCAACGACACATCCTTAACTTCCTATTAATTAGGCCACATAGGAGTTATGTGATTTTTGACAAATATCCTTCTCCAACGGCAATGTTAAAAGAGAATGTGAAGATTACGTGGATGGTAGTTATCTAAACATCCTCAAAATCATCATCTAGTTTCATAGGTTGTCTTATTGGTTGTGAATATCGAAATCACCAATATCAAAGGTTAGGATTAATTTAGGATTAACTACTTAATTATTTTCAACTGATAGATTTTGCACTAAATAAGTTAAAAGTTTTATAGTTGGAGATGAATATTTTTCACCCCCATAAATTAAGGGTATTTTAGTTTCACATCCGTGAAAAAAAGGTTACATGTAGGATTCACACCAAGTTCTCATCGGAGATGCTCTAAGTGAGGTTATCCATGGGACTTCCTAAACCTTGGCTTGTAATTTGGGTCTTAAAAGGAACTTGAAAGCCGAAGAAATTGCAAAGGTTGTGCAATTGGTGCATGATATTGGAAATGCGAAATAATATCCAACATTACGAATCAAATAGTTCCGGCTTCATTCGGCTACATATGAGTTCTCCTCTAATCGTCTACAATGTTCAAATCGAGGAGACATACCAAGAAGAAAACCATTTCACATAACAACATATTTTTTGGTATGATATAATCCATACAAAATTATCCTTTTTAATTTGGGCTACACTATGGAATGCTTCACCCTCATAGATGTATTGGTAAGACGAATAGTGGTACCACCAACAACGGATACGAGATGGAAGTTGTGCCTCATGGGGAGAAACCAACAACCACATTTTACTTCATTGTTCATTTGTTTATGAGGTGTGGAGCAACATTCTAAGATACACGAGGGAATGAGTACGGTAATGCCTTTCACGGCGAGGATGAACAAGACAAGTGCCCTCTACGAAAACTAGATAAATAAATACCCCCCAGGTGAAAAAAAACTATTCGTTTAGTTAGTTTATTTGTTTGTTGGTAAATGAATCTTTATTTATTTAGGGACTTTTTAGTTTTTCATATAAATAATTTTGATGTTTTTGAACCAAAAGTTGGACAATTAGAAGAAAATACTCAAAATTTAAATGATATCATTTCTAACTTATGATATACGTCGAACATTTTAAACTATTGTAACAACTAACGACACAGTTATGAAATTGTACGAACAAAGAAATTATCGAGGAAATAATAAATTGTTAGAATAATCGCTAACCAGATAATAACAACATTATGCAAAATATGTTATCAAAAGAGACATTTGAACTTTGAAGTAGTAACCACCATAAAAAATGACTTGCTATTACTGTTTCCATTGTTCATTTTGCCAAGTCTATACATTGAGTGTAAGTGGCAATGCTAGGAGCGCTAGTGGCGTGTGTGGCATGTGTGGAATTCCTTGGCGGTAGGTTGCACGGTTTGCAAGTTAGGCTACCAGCGTGGGTTTTGGCATGTGCCAATGGCGCGTACGGCCAAGTTGGCCTAGGTTGCACGGCTTGCAAGTTGGGCTACCATCGTGCGTGTTTGGCATGTGCCAATGGCATGCGTGGCCAATTTGGATCACGACGTGGTAAGAAAAGCTACCAGCGATGCGTGTTGGCATGTGCCAATGGTATGCGTGGCCATTAGGACCACGGCTTGGTAAGAAAAGCTACCAGCGAGCGTGTTGGCATGTTCCAATGGCATGCTCGACCATTAGGGCCACGACCTGGTAAGAGAAAAAGCTACCGGCCAGAATGCGTGTTGGCATGTGCCAATGGCATGCTTAGCCATTAGGGCCACGGCGGGGTAAGAAAACTACCAAATGACGTGTTGGCATGTGCCGATGGGATGCTCGGCCATTAGGGCACGGTTTGGTAAGAAAAGCTACCGGCGAGCGTGTTGGCATGTGCGATGGCATGCTCGGCCATTAGGGGTCACGGTTTGGTAAGAAACCTACCAGTGAGCGTGTTGGCATGTGACAATGGCATGCTGCCCTACCGTTAGGGCCACGTTTGGTAAGAAAAGCTACCAAACAGCGTGTTGGCATGTGCCCAATGGCATGCTCGGCCATTAGGGCCACGCCACGTGATAAAAGCTACCGGCGGCGTGTTGGCATGTGCCAATGGCATGCTCGGCCCCGTTGTACCACGCCACGGTGAGAAAAGCTACCCGGCGCTGTGTTGGCATGTGCCATGGCATGCCTCAGGCCATTAGGGCCACGCCTTGGTGAGAGAAAAGCTACCGGCGAGCGTGTTGGCATGTGCCAATGGCATGCTCACTCGGCCATTAGAGGCCACGGCACGGTAAGAAAAAGCTACCCGGCGGGCATGTTGGCATGTGCGATGGCATGCTCGGCCATTAGGGCCACGGTTTGGTAAGAAAAGCTACCGGCGGACGTGTTGGCATATGTCAATGGCATGCTCGGCCATTAGGGCCACGCCACAGTGAGAAAAAAGCCAAAATGCTACCCGATCGGGCGTGGCATGGGCATGCTCGGCCATTGAGGACACGCCCGTGAGAAAAAAGCTACCGGCGTGCGTGTTTGGCATGTGTCAATGGCACGCATGGCCATTAGGAGCTACGTCTGCGTAAGAAAAGCACAATGATGCATGTTGGCATGTGCCAAATGGCATGCGTGGCCAATTTGGGTCAGCGACATGGTAGGAAAAGCTACCAAATGCGTGTGGCATGTGCCAAATGGCATGCGTAATAATTTGGGTCACGACCTAGTAGGAAAAGCTACCGGCAATGCGTGTTGGCATGTGTCAATGGCATGCTCGGCCATTAGGCCCACGGTTTGGTAAGAAAAGCACCCGGCGATGCATGTTTAGCATGTGCCAACGGCATGCGTGTCAATTTGGGCTAGGTTGCAGTTTGCAAACCTAGGGCGGGCGCACCGCTACTTTGGCATGGCGCGGCTGGGGCCAAGGTAAGGGTGTTTGGCGTGGCGTGACCGGCGTAGCTAGGGCGAGGCGGAGTGCATTTGGCATGGCGGGGCTAGCTTGGGCTAGGTGTGGCTGGCATGATTTGTCATTGGCACGGAGGTGCGGCTAGCATGGGTGGCATGCTTTGGCGCGTTTGGTGTGACTAGCATATCTAGGGCCAAGGCAGAGTGCGTTTGGCATGGCGCGGCTAGCTTAGGCTAGGTGTGGCTGGCATGATTTGTCATTGGCGCGAGTGCGGCTAGCATGGTTGGCATGCTTTTGGCGCGTTTGGTGTGGCCCGGCATTATTTTTATTGGCACGCAGAGGTGGGTTAGGGAGCCAAGGTGAGGGTGTTTGGCTTGGCATGGTGTGACTAGCGTAAGCTAGGGGCCAAGGCGAAGCGTTTGGCATGGCGCGGCTAGCTTGGGCTAGGTGTGGTGGCATGATTTGCCATTGGCACGGAGGTGCGGCTAGCATGGTTGGCACTTTAGCGCGTTTGGTGTGACTAGCATATCTAGGGCCAAGGCAAAGTGCGTTTGGCATGGCGCGGCTAGCTGGGCTAGGTGTGGCTGGCATGATTTTCCATTGGCACGGAGGTGCGGCTAGCATGGTTGGCTTGCTTTGGCGCGTTTGGTGTGGCTGGCATGATTTGCCATTGACACATAGGTGCGGCTATCTTGGGCTAGATGTGGCTGGCATGATTTGCCATTGGCACGGAGGGGAATTAGGGTTTTGTTCGTTGTTACCCTAATTTGAAAAAATACCCCCTATTAATTACTGACTACATGCATTAAATGTTCTAATAAATGTGTCACCGGTGACATTAGGTTATTTGGGATTTTACGATTTTACCCTTTGTTTAAAAACCACCATCAACACCGGCTAAAACCATTTAGAAACCAAACCAATGTTTAATGGATTGGTTTGGTTTAGATTTTTAGAAACCCATAGTATTGGTTTCGGTTTTGGTTTGGCTAGAAACCGAGCCAAAACCGACGATGAATAGCCCTACCAACGACACATCCTTAACTTCCTATTAATTAGGCCACATAGGAGTTATGTGATTTTTGACAAATATCCTTCTCCAACGGCAATGTTAAAAGAGAATGTGAAGATTACGTGGATGGTAGTTATCTAAACATCCTCAAAATCATCATCTAGTTTCATAGGTTGTCTTATTGGTTGTGAATATCGAAATCACCAATATCAAAGGTTAGGATTAATTTAGGATTAACTACTTAATTATTTTCAACTGATAGATTTTGCACTAAATAAGTTAAAAGTTTTATAGTTGGAGATGAATATTTTTCACCCCCATAAATTAAGGGAATTTTAGTTTCATATCCGTGAAAAAAGGTTACATGTAGGATTCACAACAAGTTCTCATTGGAGATGCTCTAAGTGAGGTTATCCATGGGACTTCCTAAACCTTGGCTTGTAATTTGGGTCTTAAAAGGAACTTGAAAGCCGAAGAAATTGCAAAGGTTGTGCAATTGGTGCATGATATTGGAAATGCAGAAATAATATCCAACATTCTGAATCAAATAGTTCGGCTTCATTCGGCTACATATGAGTTCTCCTCTAATCGTCTACAATGTTCAAATCGAGGAGACATACCAAGAAGAAAACCATTTCACATAACAACATATTTTTTGGTATGATATAATCCATACAAAATTATCCTTTTTAATTTGGGCTACACTATGGAATGCTTCACCTACTATAGATGTATTGGTAAGACGAATAGTGGTACCACCAACAACGGATACGAGATGGAAGTTGTGCCTCATGGGGGAGGAAACCAACAACCACATTTTACTTCATTGTTCATTTGTTTATGAGGTGTGGAGCAACATTCTAAGATACACGGGAATGAGTACAGTAATGCCTTTCACGACAGGGATGTGCTTGATGGATGGACAATTAGAAGAAAATACTCAACATTCTTACATTCTAATTTTGATGTTTTTGAACCAAAAGTTATTGGTAAAAATGAATCTTTCTATTCATTTATGGACGTCATTTTTAAACTATTGTAACAACTAACACACAGTTATGAAATTATAATTACTTGTCCTATGTTTTTGAAATTTTAGGCAAAAGGAAAGTGGAGTATATTTAAATATTTTTTAAAATACCCTCAAAAATTAAAATTTAAAAACGATGATCTCTTAAACTGTCCATTTTTATAAACTTATGCATTTTAAAACACCTACGATATAAACATGATGGAAATTATACATATTTTTATAAAAAAATAATCAATTAAAAGGGTAGTTTTAAAAACATAGTTAGTGAAATTGTATCTAACAAAACTAAAAGAAATTATCGGGACGGAGGGAGTAATAAATTGTGAGAATAATCGTTAAACCAGATAATAACAGTGTTATGCAAAGTATGTTATCAAAAGAGGCATTTGAACTTTGAAGTAGTAACCACCATAAAAAAAAATGAACTGCTATTATCCATTATTCATTTTGCCAATTCTACGCATTATTACTAGCCTTGGAAAAAAATCAATTAAAAAGAATTTATCTGGGAACAAAACGATATAGACCCGTGCATAGTAAAGCAGTAATGCAAGCCAATAACGATAGTAAACTAAATAAATGGATATATTTCCGGTACAAGAAAACATGGATGAACATGACATTATTAAGTTGAAGATTAACTTTAGTTAAGTGTAACAAGTGAGAGAGGCCATGAAAATATTCAAACACAGGCAAGCGACTCTATGTACTGATGAACATAACCCCGTGAGCCTGAGCGTGGAGTCATGGTGAGAGTTTCTGGATCGAAATGATAGATCTCTCTATAGCTCATCTCTTTCAGATCATAGGATATAAGTTGAGTATCATTTATCAACAACACCAATTTTGTTGATGATTTCTCTTCGGCTTCCCCAAGAAACATTACCCACACATAATAATCCATGGTATTGTTATAATTCGTCACCGTCTCTAGGTGGTATGCATTTATAATTCTTTCTAGGTCGAGCTTGTATATAAGATTCCACCCACTGTAATCTTTCTCCATTTCCAAGATGCTGTAATTATCAGGACATGATCCAAGAATCCCTATAAGATACAAATGATTTCTACACTCTCAATATATTTAAAATTCCACACATCATCATTAGGTGCAGCTGGCAACGGCAGCGGCTTTACTAAATCTTGTTCGATATCAAAATACACTGACGCTTCATCTTCCATGGTCGAGAATTTCGAGATCCAATGCAAACAACCATTCCAAAACACACCTGGCCTAAGGAAAGAGTTCCATAACACACCTGGCTCCTTAGAGGGACTGAGAGGACGTGTTGAAAAAGGACTCGCCGCAGATAACCTCCATGAGTTTGTTTTAGAGGAGTATATTTCGATATGATAAATATCAGGTTCTTCAAAGTTCCCTATATCTATCCAGATGCAGATAACCTGATAGTGATCTGGAGACTTGATTGGATCAAAAGCAAAAGATACACTTTTAACTCCATTCCAATAATAATCTTTGACGACATCTCTAAAGGGGGATCGAGGAAGAGGTTTGTATTGTTTTGTGGTTGGATTGTAAATGTAAATGTGGTAGATTACGATACGCGGCTCCTTGGCCGTCTGATTTGTTATCCTAGTGCAACATAATAGACCATTACAAGACTGTTCTATTCTTAAGCTAGTTTCAATAACAGGACCTTCCCAATTTCGCGGAGGCACATCCACAAAATCTAGGGTTTTTAGGGGGACTCCTCCGCCACTGGTAGTAGCATCATCATCATTATCATTGTTAAGGAAGATAAAAGGAAATTCAAACTCTGGATCATCAGGAGGACCTGACGGACGTCTTAATTTCTCTATGAAGAACCCAGGGATTTTAAAGCTGGTCTTCCGACAAGAATGATTCTTAGCGAAATATGGGTCAGAAATTAAAAATAACCATGTTTTGGATACACATTTGAAGATCAATAGAGATTTCACAGGTAGACATAATAGAATTTGTGATAAAATATCAGAATTGTTGGCTATTTTTGTCGCTGATAATGATGAAGAATTATCGTCCACAGGAAAATTCATACCTGATGATGGTGAAGAAGATAACATCCTGATCCAAACGCCGCAAATCAGAATGAATTCTGTACCTGCCAGAAACCCTTTGTTTCCGGTCGTTAGAAATGAAACCTTCAATCAGTTTAAATCTGATTGAACTATTATGTTTATCACGGACCAATGTAAAAAGTCGGGATTACTTAAACTACTATGAGAAAATACTGGTGAGCCAATCAATTTAAATTAAGTAGAGATATGTGTTTAAAATAAACCCCTCTATGTACCCAGTGTTCTCCTAGCATATTGTCCCACAGACATTTAATGGGTGAAATAAATTCATGCACTGCTCGGATAGGCCTAAAACTATGCAGATAGGATGTTTAGTCTGTCCCAATGGTGTTAATCACGGGTGCCGTCGGGTGGCGGTGAAAATCATTTTTCATATCTACCGACTATATTAAACCGTAGGTGGCAAGTGTTAGACTATTAGTCCCACATTATTTGGGCAATCTAAGATGCCCAATTTATAACTCTAGGGTCTCTCCAGATTGCCAATATGGTTTTGAGTTGGATTAACAGATTTTCAACAAAATAGGAAGTTATATGTATCCCACCTGGATGATCCAATGAGCACATCCCAAAAACCTCGCAATACCCAGAGCAAAAATTTAGATTTATAGTTTCTACATACTTTGGACTCCCTTGCATTTTCATTCGAATTCTCCATGTATTGTGTTATAATGTCAGAAACATTTTCTGGCATTTCACTCTAAGCTATCTAGTCTGATCTGACATTATTGAGTAACAGGAACATGCTCTGACCAGTCGGACCAATATCTTCACAAAAAAAAAAAGTAAGTATAGCAAATATTTTTCCTTCTATTCTCTTATAGCTTTCTTTCACTTCCAGGACTTGAATCATTTTGCTCTGTTTTGCGGGTTAGATGCCTAGAGAAAGCAGGCAAACGTCTCCTACAACCACATAATTAGGACCCAACTGCTGGGTTGCAAAAACATTCAATAATTCAGCTCCATGCAACCAAATTAATAAGCTACTCAAAATAAACTTAGAGGCATTTGTAACATCTGATTGTTGTGCAAGTACCAGCAGCAGCTGCTGCAACTACCCCCACAAACCCATTATTAATTACTTATGCTTCTTCATTGCAACGCTTACAAGAGGAATCAAAAGAAAACCCAGGATCTCATCCTTCTAATGAGGTGATTACATTTTCTTTTATTTTGGAGGAAGCTGCGCAATTGATTTTCATATGGGAATTACTTGCTTAATTCTGAGATTGATACGAACGTGTCTAAAGCTAACTAGTGTTTTATGGGTAGCCCATCTTTACTTCTTCTACAATAAGACGGCAAAAATTGTGAAAGCTGTTTTCTAGCCGAAGTTGTAGTGCCTTTACTGGTGTAGCCTCCAAATACTGTAAAAACAGCTGCAAATGCAATAGTTGCCAAAAATGTTGCCCCTAGCTACCATAGTGGCTTTACCCTCTAGATCTTGTAGGTGTTCATTATTTGTTATTTTCCTTGTGAGGAAATACCCAAACTGGATCAAATGTGCATTTCTTCCAAAAGTGTGACTGATTTGAAAATTCTTCCAAAAGTGTGACTGACTTTACCTAATACCCAAAGTACCCTTTATAGCCCGATGTCTACACATCGATAGCTTGATGTCCACATATTCATAGCCGATGTCCACATATTATAGCTGATGTCCACATATTTATAGCCTGATGTCCACATATTTTATGAATAATGTCCGATGTCTACACATCGAAAAATGGATGTCTACATTTATCCAACATATGATTATGCCTGATTCTGGATGTCTACATATAATATCTACACATCAGACACTATTCATGGTGGGGTATCAGTGCCCGATGTGTGCACATCCTGACCCAGTATGTACACATCCTTACTCAATGTGTACACTTCCTTACCCGATATGTACACATCTGAGGAAAAAATCCGATATTTCCGTAAAAGACTAGGGCATACATGCCCGTTGACCGGTCATGGTCACACTTTTAGAAGAAATTTCAAATTGATCATAGTTTTGGAAGAAACCCACTTTTCAGTCACACTTTTAGGTAAAATCCCTTTCCTTGTTTTGGAGAAACATTGAGATTGATGCTTTACACATTTGTTGACGTTTGTTACAAGTTTCTTGAAGATTTCTGTCGCATTGTTGTTCATGATTGTAGGAAAACCAACCTGACAATTGCGAAATTCTGCAAGAAGGAAAATTTGGTTCTTCTCCCAGATGAGGTAACTATTTGTTGGAATTTATGTGCCTGTTTCATTTAAGCTCAGAATTTCAGCTCTAAAATAGTTCCTATCACTTAGAACTTAGTAAAGCCAGTAATATCCAAATAACCACCTCTATTTCCGCACTCACCTTGATAACCTGACATGAAATTTAAGAGTTTTCAGTTCTAAATCATAGACTACTTTAAAAATAATCCGATTTATAACATGAGATCACATATACCTTTAGAAACTGACTGGAAAGATGCTAACAATATGTCCTTCTCACCATATCCCATTGATATAGCAACCTTCTTGAAAGTGAAATCTCTTGTCCTTGACATAAACATTTTCTTCGTGGACCTGCCAGTAACTCAGGTAAGAAACTGCCATCTTGGTGATACCCAGTTAGTCTTGGAATTCATAATGGATTAACATTCAAATTGAAGGAATGTATTTATACCCGCGTATTCAATTTCCTCAAAAAGCAATCAAAGCTGCTGATGCTTTAAAGACTTCCCCAAATGCATTTTACGCTACTGGCATTGTTGCATTGCATCACCTGGAACCGACATTGGACATGTGAGACTAATTCACTCATCTTCTTAACTCGGCCTACTTTATATGTATTTTTCGTTTCTCTCTTGGGCATATGTGAGAATGTCAATTGATTCTTTTCTGTTTGTAACAGTCACCTCCCGGTAGTCGTTGACTATCTATTCTAGTTCACGGGGAAAAGATCCATCAGGACTTCCACCAAACTTTTCATGGCTGAGTTCCTTGATTCAGGAGTTCTCTCCTATATTATAGTTTTACAAATGGAACAGTTCATGTCGTTTTACAAATGCAACTTCAGTCCATGACTTTTGATGCTGCCCGAGTGCTTGTATCTGATCCTAAAACGACTCAATGGGTAGTGGACTAGTGGGTTAATCTTTTAGTTGACTGAGTTTCACAATTCACTGCAGCCGCTTTATTATCTCTTTCTTAATTGTTAATTGTTTGTTAGTTTGAAAATATGAAATTCAAATGAATCACAATGACTCGAGGACTGAAAGAACGAATTACTGGTATGGCTGAAGAAATGTTATCCGGGGTGTGCAACTTTTCTCCTTGTCTTTCACCGTCTTATTCAACATTCCTGCCCTTCACCTCTCTTGTGACATTTTACTCTAATGTCTCTATAAACAGTGACTATCTTTGCACCTCTCAGTCAAGTATTCCAGACTTCCTTTGACTATCTCTATAGAAGCATACTTAGATTTTTACTGCAAACAATAAAATTCTGAAAGCTATTCTTCAAGCCAAAGTTGTCGAGCCTTTACTGGTGTAAAAGCAGCTGCAAAGGCAATAGTTACCAGAAATGTTATCCGGGGTGCTGCAAATCGCAAGGTGTTTTTACATTGTTTTCCTGCAGTAATCCATGTAAGATATGGCTAGAGATAGGATGTTTCTGAATTAAAAAAAAAAACGAAAAACAGTTGGAAGATGCCAAATCAAAAGGCATCACTGTTCAATCCTTGGTTGTGATAAATCCGCGCAATCCAGCTGGTCCTGTATAACAGCAGCACTCAATTGTTTCCCATACATATTTGTTGACGTTTGTTACAAGTTTCTTGAAGATTTATGTTTTGTTCTTGTTCGTGATTGTAGGTTATTGTGGAGGAAAACCAGCGGACAGTTGTGGAATTCTGCAAGAACGGAAATTCTAATTTGGTTCTTCCTGCAGATGAGGTACCTATTTTATTTATGCTCAGAAATTCAGCTCTAAAGTACAGTTGAACTTGTTAAAACCAGTAACCAACATATAACCATCTTTCTTTCCACACTCACTGTGATAACCTGGCATGTAAACAACAGTTTTCAGTTCTAAAACTCATGGATAATCCTTAAAATGGTTGCATCTTAATCGGATGTTTTTTAAGGTCAATTTACCATAACATTTTAATTGCCGACAAGCATGTGAAATAATGATTTGTTAAAGAATTCTTAGCAAAAGAAAAGCCTCACCTATTTAGCCTAATTTGATTGGGGCCAGACATTTTAATTGGGGGCCATAATATTTTATTTCCACCCCAATTTTTTGAGGGGCGTATTAATCCGATATTCAAAAGACTGTTTTACCCTTTCCTAAACACAAATCTTAAAAAATCAGTTAACACTAATTAGAAATCATAATTGGGCCCCCAATTCATATACCCTAAACTAAACCAAAAGAGAAAAACAGTTTCTCTTTTTTCTTCTCATCTTCCTCTCCTCCCCTTTCTCTTCTCCACCACCACCATTAATGACTCACGACGATTTTTTTTTTCTTCGACCGATTCATCGTTTCATCGTCGATGTTAGAAGAGAATCGACGATTAACTTCTTCTTCAAACATGGCTCGTACAAAGCAGACCGCTCGCAAAGCACTTCAAATCCCCAATCTCGTCGACATCGTCAAACGAAAGGCTATTGAGGGACGAACTCCCAAACCCAAAAAATCGAAACCCAAAGAAGATATGGGTATGTGAACTTAAACCCACTTTCTATTCGTTTTTTTTTTTGTTGTTGTGTTTTGATTGTGAAATTGAGTCTGGTAAATGAAATTTAGCGGTTTCAGTTAAAGGGTCGTTAGTATCGTTGGATACCCCTAACGACTTTTCATTTGCATGTTTATTTTATGAAAAATCGTTAGTGTATTAGGTTGAAGATGACGAACCTAATTCTGCTACTTCGCCTTTTTTTTCCCTAGAATAGAGTCGTTAAACCTTTAGGTTCCAGATGACGACTCTCGTTTGCCGACCCTTTTTTATTTCTTAACGACTCTAGATGAAACTCGAACAACACTCTGTTCCAAAAAATGATAGTGTCTTCATCTCATGTCCCCTAGAGTCGGCACTTAACTATATGCCCTAGAGTCGTCAACCCAAATCGTAGGATCGTTATTGACTTTGTGACGACCCTTTGTTATTTGTAAGGGTCGTCATCATATAACTTTGACTCTGTCACATGATATACAAAGGTCGTTTATGTTGTAGCTTATTCGAGTGACGACTCTTAATCCGATAACCATAAAATTGATGTCTTATTGGGTTTTTTTTGGGTTTTTTTTGTTTTGAAACCAAATGCAGAACCAAAGACAAGGTTCCAATGACGATAACTCCTCATTCCAAAGCTCCCCGCCACGATAAATACTTAATTTCCGGTCCATTACGCGGTAAGAAGCCGAGTGAGGTATCATTTTCTATCACCGAACCAAGAGATAAAGGTAATGAGTTGTCGGATTCATTGGAATCAGACTCTCCTGTTATTTCCTCTAGCAGTAGTGGTGAAGAAGAAGAAATCCAAGAAGAGGAGATACAAGAAGATCCTCCCGTACGAGGTGAAGAGGAAGTAGAGAGTGGCAATGATGATGAAGATAATGTTAGTGGTGATGATTCTGATGATGGTAATGGTGATGATGATGAGCGGAAGGGATGGAGGTAATAATGGTGGTCATGAGGAAGAAGAGGATGAAGGGGATAATGTCACTGGTAAAGGATGATGAAGAGGATGATGGTAAACAAGATGTAGAACATGAAGAACAGAATGCAAAGACAAAGCCGGTCAAGAGGGTTAAGAAGGATGGAACTGATATTGCACCCAGCGCGAGACACGTTCCCGCTACTCATTTGATGTTGGAGCCTCTTCCAAGTGGTAAACCAAGAGCAGAACCTAGAGATGGGGGCAAAGTTCTATTTGGATATTCTGGATCGTGGGCTCATACCATCTATGAGACAATCGTAAGAATCCCAACTTTGCTTGCTATTTGATAAGTTGGATGATATTAACTTTCTAATATGTTTTTTAATATTTATTTGTTTATTTTTTGCAAGATCATAAGAATGTCGCGACGTCTTTTCGGCACCAATCTTCTTTTAAGAAAATGGAGTTGTGGCCGCTAAAAGGTGAATGTGCAAGAGTTAAAGAATATGTTGAAACTCCGGTTTGTACAATGCCGTTGTGAACTCAGTGGATTGCGTATGACAAGGTTGCGATCTAGTTTTACGTGAAAGGTATTACGCCGAAGTCGACACATTCCAAATTCCTTTTGGCGAGATGGCATTGACTCGATGATGTAGAAACGTATATTAGGGGGTGCGGAGTCGAAGGTAAATCAACTAGTGAGAATTTCAAGAGAAGGCCTAGTTGGGATGAAATTTATACATGGACCAAGAAATTGTTTGGTGATAAAGAGAAGACGATGGGCTTTTTTCGTGCCGGGAACTAAGTACCCGAAGGAAGAATTCAAACTTGTGGATATTAGTGTATGTTTGCTGGTACAAGAGAAGGAAAAAAAAGGAGGTCTCTCTGATTTGGAATGTCATTATGCGGCGGCTGCTTATTTGTTGTACGTCCTTACGTCGGTTGTATTTCCCGATAGCAAAGGTAACAGGGTCAGCGCCAACCTTCTTCAGCTTTTGGACGCCTTAGAAGATGTGAACAAGTACTCTTGGGGGACTATGCATAGTTGCACATTTGAATGGTCAGACTTTCCTGTGGATCTCGTGAACGAACTTCTCAAATTAATGGGAATTTGGCTCTAATCCAGGTATTTGGATTGATGAAAGTTGTATTTTTTAGTATGCTTTTTTCGTTTGATATATTGTTATGTTTATTTGATTGTTTAAAAATTTTGAACTTTGGTTGTTGTGGGTGTGGATTTATGATCATTTCCCGTCACTGTTCAAAGACAATGAAGATGTGAAAATCAACCCAAATGGAGACCGTGTAGTCAACAAAGAACCCGTTGGTTGTACTGCGTTCTCGGGATAGGAACAAACTGATGCGTTGATAGAAATGCGTAAAACTTGACAACATCACGGCGGAAAGAGGTAATCTTTACTCCTTACAAGGATGATAGAGTTGGTGCAATGGAAGATGTCGTGTATTACCATGGCCCTTTATTTCATCCTAACGGTTTTTCAATGTATAATCCTATGAGAATCATGCGTCAACTTGGGTTTATTCAAGATTCACCCGATGAAGACTATGTACCTCCGTTCAAGCACAAGTTGAACAAATGTGAGGCTGACAAGGATAACATAAAAGTCGTTTATGAACCTGCAACTGATGTCAAGCATTGGAATAATAGACACTCTAGCCTCGTAGACATCACATATTGGGTGCATGTGGATGAAGGTTACAAGGCAACAACGGATTATTATCAATGGTACGAAGGCTTCTCCCATGGTAGGGTAATACGGATAGATCAGACTACGGGTAGGAGGACCAACAGAGCATCCACCTCTGCTTCTCAAGCTGACACTAGAGATGATACTACCATTCTTAAACTAGTGGTGAGTATTTATTTGTGTAATTGTGTTACTCATTTGCATACAAATATACGTCAGTTCATGTGAATTGTTTTTTGAATGCATATAGAGGGAACGAATGAAGCTTTTTGTCAAGGATTTTCGTTGCTCGGATGACAAAGGGGAAGTCTTTGATCCTGCGAAGTAACGTTGGTACGCTGATTATTGCACGCGCATTGAAAATCCCAATGCAAAGAAGATGTTTGCTGAGCTGGCCAAGGAAGGTAAGAGGACCCGGAAAACACGTAGCCGACTAGCACAACAACGTGGTGAATAGGGGCAAAGTAGCCAACATCAGAATGAACAAGGTACCGGAGAAGATAGTGGTTCCCCAGGGGGAAGTGATACTCAGGGTCCTCCTCCTAAGAAAAGCCGGAAAGTTTCCCGGTCAGGGAGGTAAAGAGGAGGTCGAGGTCGAGATGGTGGTCTTGAGTGAGGAGGTGTTACCGTGTACTTGAACTTATGTTTATTTTACTTTATGACTTGAACTTATGTGTTTGTTGAAACCACTTATATGTTTGGTTTGGATGGTTTGTTGAAACTACTTGGTTTTAAGAAGGATGTTTACTAGTATGTTTGTTAGAATAATGTAGTACTCTAATGCAGTCAAGATTATACACTGTGATAGAGTTAGGGTCGTCAGCTTTGTTATGTAGCAGATTAACGACCCTCAAGATGATACAGAAATTCGTTAAGTGTTTCAATTAGAAGTTTAACGACTCAAAGGGAAATTAACACAGTGATGACAGTTTGTTTTTCGTACAGAGTCGTTACTGGTTATATTCGAACCAATGACGACTCTTTTTTAGCTAAACACCCAAGAGTTGAGCCATACTTTCTATGGATAGAGTCGTTATTGTTTATATGGTAACCATTGACGACTCTAGGTCATCAAAACATCCAGGAGATGAACCACATTTTATATGTCTAGAGTCGTTATTTATTATGTATAAACCAATGACGACTCTAGGTTAGCAAAAAAACATCCAAGAGATGAACCATATTTTCTATGGATAGAGTCGTTAGCGAGATCATATAGCGGAGTTAACGACTTTATATGTGTATTAAATCCGGAGCATACCCCTTTTAGGTATACAGAGTCATTGCTTTTATATGGGATATATTGACGACTCTTAGTTAAAATAACATTCAGGGGAATGTCCAACATGGGTTTATAAATGAGTAGTTATGTTAATAACATAGAATAGTAACGACTCTTTGATTCTAGTTCATATTCCATCAATCTCGAATTACATAAGAGTTAATATGGGTATTCTTGAATTTGACACATCAAATGTTCGTCAATGAACCTTCTCGCTCGGCGATACAACGTTGTATATTCTTTTTGGTGAATGAACTTAGTATCCCCATTACGTATTGTCCATAACCCATTGAAATGTTCCAGCTGAAATTAAACGAGGAATGTTATATGTTATTAACTTTGGAGCATGAAGAAAGTATAAATATTAACGAATTACTCACTTTTTCCTTAAGAGGAGCTCTTGGATGATGGTCGTACACCATATTTCTAACTTTTACATACTCTCTCATTGCACTTTTAATGTAGTTGAATCGAAAATCCAAGTCTCTCCATTTTCGGTTATTAGGATTCGCGGTACGCCCGTAGAAGAACTCCTTAACTCTCTTCCAAAACATTGAATAGATTTCATTTGGACGTTCACGAAGGTATTAGCAAACGATTTAACGAGACACAAATCTTCATAGGGTTCCCATTCAGCCATTGCAATTGAAAGATTACGTAGTTTGGTGGAAAAAGAATGGTTTTGGGTTATTTTCTCTAGAGGATGGGGTGGTATTATATAGAAGAAAAAATCCCAACGGTCGTTTTTTTGAAATTCACAA